>CM058232.1:103009111-103389620 GCA_030180135.1 Orychophragmus violaceus | reverse complement strand
GACGAACCATGCTCTGATACCACCTTTTGTAATGCCCCCTTCCCGTTTTCCGCTGACCGACGAGCTGACCGGCCAACAATCAAACAAGAACATGACCGATCGAACCTGAGCAGTCATACGAGAAGAGTTTGTCACAATACGAAGCCAGAGACAGTCCGGTTTGAGACAAAGGTTCGAACCAAACCATCTTTGACTCAGTTTACCTCGTTTCCACGATACGGGGCTTTTCAACCCGTACCGCTTCCACGAGTTGTGTTTGTTTCGGACTAAACCGTATATCATGGAATTATTCCGTTTTTATCACTATAAAATATAAATCTTATTCATAACAATATACGGTCTAATACAAATCATTTAGCGGGATCCCAACAAAATCCGAAACCGAAAATAAGTCAAAATGCTTAACAAACTGATACCCAATGCCAACCCGAGACTACTCCGAGTGTCCTATGCACCCGCCGAGCTACGCCAAACCTGAAAAACACAAAAGAGTCTAATGAGTAATCTAAGATTACCCAGTGAGACGGCTCCCAACTACAGGCTGCTAACAATCTAATAATCCCGCCCAAACCCAAAATAACAATAAAGTACAATAGATGATCATGTGCTACCATGACGTGATGAGCTCCATAACACACAAGCATTCAATTAACACACAATAACATGAAGGTAACCAAGGGAATAAAGAACACTGCGGCACATGCTCTCGATTAGACTCGATCTATCTATCGCGGCTCTACACAACTCCACACCATCTGGGCCCACTATGAGAACTCGGTAACTTCCACGGGAACACTTAGCCACCCCACAGTAACTAAAACCTCCCACGACTCCTAGACGAAAACAAGAAGTTCTACGACTAGGACACCGTTCTTTGTCCATCGATACGCGGTGACTCAGGCTACCCCTAGATAACCAAAGCTTACATGCAGTCCGGACCTAGGACGCAACCCCGTATTCTCCAGACTACACACCTACCGGCGTCACTCAGTAGGTTAACACCATAACCAGAATCACTACCCGAAGGTACGTGAACCGATCAGGTAACTACCCGAGGATCTAATCAGGTCGGAAGTACCGGAACCCCATCTCTAGACTTTCGGGATCTAGCACACCTTATAGAGTTCTAATAACAGTAATGTAAACAAGCAGACTCACTGGAACTCTATCACGCAAAACCGACATGGTTAACATAAATAAATCCAGTCACAACTCCCAATTTATCCCGCAAGTCTTATCACCAACCTCCATGTCACCCGACCTTATACGGTTTCGTACCAGATTAGGTATCTATCCGAACTTATCCTATCCCGCACCGGAGTAAGTATCTACCAGTACAGTCTACTTGGCCCAACACCGAAATAGATACACAATCACACAAACAATAATCACAACACCACACAACTAATTAATTTTATTATTCTTTTAATATTTCTTCAACCTTAACTCATTCAATCCGCTACCTTGGGATTAGTGGATTACTAATCTCGTAGACGGCTTAATCCAATTCAATTATTAATTCTTATTCTCAACCTCTTCGATCCGTCAGCTTGAGATTAGTAAACTTACTAATCTCCTGACTTCACATTACTATTTAATCAATTCATTTAACCCGATAACCCCGACTATTGACTAATTAACCCACCTTGTTATTATATTCTAAGTGTGTTATGTGTTTTTACCGTATTTTAATCAACTCATAGTTCTCCATATATAGATTTATTTAGATACGATCTTAAATACTTATATATGCATATACGTCATAGCATGTCATTCTATATGTATGCATCACCCAATCAAGCAATCAAGGAAACTATCAATCAATTACCGATATAAGCTAACTACCATGCATCTCTTTAACCAAGCCATTTTATTAGTTAACTGAGTTATTAATCAACCTAGCCGTTCTAACCAATTCAATCACCGATGTATGCAATCTAATTTTACGGTTTATAAATCTTTGGTCTATATGTCCTATTCTAAATGCATCACACAATTTAGCCGACTCACAGTGATATCGCGATGACGGATGGATGGATTGACGGAACCCATGAGACCCGACACGAATCCAATGCTAACCTGAACTTCCCCGAACCATTGACTTGCTTGACCCGACCTTGTTCCGAGCGTTGACCTTAGTGATTCCGATCGTACCATCACACGAGCCTTCGGACGAACCTCATTTTCTCTCTCCTCTTTCCTTCTCTCTATCCTCCGGTTCTCTTCCCTCTCTCTCTCTCTCTCTCTGTCTCCTCCGGTTCTCTCCTCCTTCTCTCTCTTTCTCCTCCGGTTCTCTCCTCCTTTTCTCTTTCTCTCCTCCGGTTCTCCTCCATCTCTCTCTCTTCTTCTTCTCTGGTTATCCTCCTTCTCTCTCTCTCTCTCCTCCGGTTCTCCTCCTCTCTCTCTCTCTCCTCCGGTTCTCCTACTCTCTCTCCCTCCTTCTTCTTCTCACGCTTCCTCCTCTCTTCTTCTTCTCACGCTTCTTCTTCTTCTTCTTCTCTCTCTCTTCTTCTTCTTCTTCTCACGCTTCTTATTCTTCTTCTTCTTCTTCTTCTCTCACGCTTCTTCTCTCTCCCTTCTTCTTCTTCTTCTTCTTCTTCTTCTTCTCTGTCACACTTCTTCTTCTTCTTCTTCTTCTTCTTCTTCTTCTTCTTCTTCTTCTTCTTTTTCTCTTACGCTTCTCTCTTCTCTTCCTCTCCTTCTCGTTGAGTGATGAATGAAATTGTAAGGGCTAGCTTTCTTATACAGTAAAAAGGGAATGGCTTGATGAATGACAAATGTCACTCCTTTTCTCCACATTCAGCCACAATTACCACTCCAAAACCTTTCTAGATTCACCTCAATTCCTTTTTTCATTTGTCTCTTGCCACGGTAACCACCAAAACAAAAGAGATACATTGCACTCCCATAAACCACTATGTCCATGCCACCTCATTCCATATGTGTACATTCTTTTAACTTCTCCTCTCTTCCTCCTCCAATATGCCAGGACACCTTTTTCTCCTTAGCAAAATTAATCAGACTTGGATCCCAAGCATTGTTTTTCTATTGGTCATATCTCTTATAACCAAGAAAATGTGATTTTTGATAATTAAATCACCATTAATTTTCAAATAATTTTCCTCCAAAAATCCACGTAGCTTCTGAATCGACTCCTCAAAACTCTTTTTTAAAATACTAGACTCTTTTAGAAGAATTTAACAAGTCGTTTCACCTCAATCGGACTCCCGTAGATCCCGCAATGAATTTTACAAATTTATTCGGTTCTATCGGTTTCCATTCCCGATAGTCCGAGAAACTTGTTTAAACTCCGCTTCTTCCATTTCTAGTCTTATAAATGTTTTCTTTATTTAAAATGAGAACATTTGGCCCGTCTTAGATTTCAGCTCGCATTTTGGCAAAATTACCAAAATGCTCCTCTACTTTAGCAAAATTACAATTTTGCCCATGTTGACTTTTTCTTTGCCCGTTGACCCCGTTTTTGGAAATAGGATATTACAATCGGTCATGTTCTTGTTTTATTGTTAGCCGGTCAGCGGAAAACGGGAAGGGGTGTTACAGTTCCCTTCTCCCTTCCCTTCAAGCAAAGTACAAAAAAGTAAGTAATAAATTGTGGATAAGTTAGTAGCTTCGAAGTGATAATGGGAGTGATAGTTACCCCTATTACCTCCTGTGCATCCATGGACTGTGTCCAAAGTAATACCCCAATGAGGGAAGAGCAGCTGACAGAAAAAATAAAATGATACCCAAAGGGAGGAAATCAGCTGCTGAAGTGAGAAAAGGGAGAAGAAATTAGGAACCATAAGTTGACATACTTCAATTAGGGACTGCTAAGTAAGAGTCCATGTATCCTTTGATCGATACCCCCTCAGTAAGACCCTATTTAATTGTTTACAGAAGATAGTATGGTGAATTTGGATCTCTTGTCTTGATTGTGGAGTTTACTTGGGACAGTTGCTAAGTGTGGGGGAAGTACATTGTGGTCTTGATCTCTATATGCAAGTTTTCATGTGGATTACTAATTGAATGCAAATGCGATGTTCTTAGGACAAAATGAGTTTTTGTGTTTTCAAACCTCTTCTTCATACTTTGGTTTTATGTTTGCTTGAGGGCAAGCAAATAACCTGAATTAAATGCATGTTTAAAACTCTGGAATTCACAAAGAAATTTGGCTTTATAGGTTGTTAGACATAGTTAGCATTCGCAGCGAGAGTTGGTTTGTTATATATTAGTGATTTTAGTTCTAGAACATCAATATATGAATCATGGTTGATTGGTTGATTTACATTCCTGATTTTCTGAGAACTTTCCTAAGTCTAACACTTTCTCTTATTGATCTCACACCGTTTACTTTGCTTGCTTGTTTACTGCTTATTCATTGCTTTGCTTAGCTTAATTCAATTACATATAATCTATCGTGTGAAACTTGAGTTTCTGTGAATTCGATACCCTGGATATTACAACTTCGATATTGTACACTTGCAGTTAGAAAATAGAGATTAAGATTTGACCTATCAATTTCCTCGTTCAGCTTCTTTTGGTTGAGCGTTCCTTTTTTTTTGTCTTTGAATTGGTGGTTCCCCCTATTGGTGATGTGGATCTTCCCTTTAGAGTGATACTCTTCAGGTTATATTGCTGGTTCGTGTGAGCAATCTAGATGAGTCTGTTCATTTGAAATGCTTACCTGTGTTCTTCAAGTTGAAAAATCATTGTCAGTCTTGGCTTAAGTATTAGTTTTAAATGTTTGGGTTTCAGTTGCCTTTGATTAGACTTATGTTTCCAAGAATTTAGGAGGGGTTATTGGTAGATAAATTTTAAATGATTGATAAAATTTTCAAAATCTATTGATATTGGTTTATGAATTTTAACATTCTTACTAAAATCTATGGTTATTGGTTTGATGATTTTGAAAATCCATACAAAATCCATTATTATTCAAAAAGTTTGGTTTTTAATGATTTTGTGATTCTATTAAAATCTTGTGTTATTGGAACATAAATTTTAAACAAATTAACTCACAGAACAAGATTTTCAAAATATTATGTATATACGTTAGATTCTCAAAATCATTGTAATAAAACATATTTTGATATATTTTCTAAATATACAAATTCTTAGCAAATCTAACAAAACTTTTACAAATTCAACAAATCTTTCAACTTTTCAAATCAACAAACTCTACATAAATTCATCTACCAATAACCCCTCCTAATTGTTTTCCGTCAGGTTTAGTATTCTTTTTGTTGGTACTATCAGTTGTATATTCTTCAGAATATTAATGGAGTATTAGTTCATACGAAGAAAAAATCATTATTTTTGGATTTACTAATTGTAATAACATTTTGTAGCACACATGACAAATGTGCACTAAAGACAACTTGTGTGACACACAATCATGATATTCATGGTCAATCCCTACAGCAATATAGTATTCGATAGGCTTGTTTCACTGAAATGGCATGAAACCCTGAAAATATGCATGTATCATAAGCATGTGCAGGAAAAGAGAGGTAAACGACTGAAAAAAGAAGATGGTAACAGTCAAAATTCAGAACACGACATTGACCATGCATGTCACTTATAGTACTAAAAGGATACAAGAAAATGAAATTCAAGAGAAATGTTGGCCAAGAGAGCTGATTTCAAAGGAGGAACAGATCAAGTTGGTCGTAAATCTCATGATAGTAATCAGATTGGTACAGATCGAAAGGCTCAATGAATGAGTAGTCATCGAAAGCTCCCACGAAGTCAGTCGTCGTTGTGGTAGTAGTAGAGTCACAAGCTAACTCATCGGACGACGTGGTACTGATCATATTCTCATCAATCTCCATGAAACAACCAGTCGCTTCCTCCTTGCTGCTTGTCATCATCTTCTCTTCTTCAACAGCTTGTCTTGTAAAATATTCTGTGAATGCTCTGTTTATTCATTCTCACAAGTTTCGTACATATACACATCAAGATTTCCTAATATGGACAATCAAATCTTGTATCAAATATTGCCTAATATCTAAGTATCCTTATACCCCCCCTCAAGTAGGTGGTGGGAAATTCCTAACACCTAACTTGGACAAAAGTCTTTCAAATGTTGGTCTTGGTAAGGCTTTAGTGAATAGATCAGCAGGTTGCTCCGTCGTTGATATGTGTCTGGTAACGATGAGACCATCTTGAACTGCATCCCGAACTAGATGACAATCTGATTCAATATGTTTCGTACGTTCGTGGAAGACCGGATTCGCAGCAATGTGAAGAGCTGCTTGGTTGTCGCAGTAAAGTCGCATGGGATGTGGATGATCAAACCCGAAAGTGTGAAGAAGACCCTTTAACCATTTAAGTTCCCGAAGCGTGTAGGCCATCGATCGATATTCAGCCTCTGCTGAAGAACAAGATACTGTATCTTGTTTCTTTGTCTTCCATGAGATAGGAGAGTCACCTAAGTACACGATAAACGCAGAGAGAGATCGTCGTGTGCGTGGGCAGGCAGCCCAATCTGAGTCGCAATAAGCGGTGATTGTGAGCTCACTGTCGCGGCGAAGTAGCACGCCTTGCGCCGGAGATCCTTTGAGATATCTGACCACTCGAAGTGCAGCGTCCCAATGAGCGACGAGGGGAGTTTGCATGAACTGTGATAAGATATGAACAATGTAGCTTAAGTCTGGACGAGTAATAGATAAGTAAATCAAACGGCCAACGAGCCTGCGATACTTCTCCGGGTTCTTGAGTTCTGGTCCTTTGACAGACCCTAGCTTGTGATTGACCTCAACAGGTACCGAGGATGGTTTAGCACCAGAGAGGCCTGCTTCCTTGACAATATCCAACGCATATTTACGTTGTGAAAGACAGAACCCATCAGCTCCTCGAGCAACCTCAATACCAAGGAAATACTTCAGCTTACCGAGGTCCTTCATGTGAAAACATGTGTGTAAATACTCCTTAAACTTTTGTATTGCTGAGGGATCGTTGCCGGCGATAACAAAGTCGTCAACGTACACCAGAATATGAAGAATCGTGGTGCCTTGAATCAGTGAGAACAAGGAGTAATCCGGGTAACCTTGTTTGAAACCAAAGTTCTTCAGAGCCGTAGAAAGTTTCGCAAACCAGCATCGTGGAGCCTGTTTGAGTCCATATAAAGACTTTCGAAGGCGACACACTTTGTTAGGATCAGAAGATTGAAAGCCCGGTGGAAGCTTCATGTATACCTCCTCTTCAAGATCACCGTGTAAGAAGGCATTGTGAACATCCATTTGATGAACCTCCCAATCCTTCGCAGCTGCTACTGCTAGAAGATAACGAACTGTTGTTAACTTGACCACAGGTGCAAAGGTTTCGTTGTAATCAGTTCCTTCTTTTTGCCTGTTTCCCATCACCACAAGACGAGCTTTATGTCGCTCTAGAGTACCATCCGAGTTGAATTTGAGTTTATATACCCATTTACTTCCAATTGCTGTTTTTCCACGAGGGAGAGTCATGATGTCCCACGTATGATTTTTCTCAAGTGCTGCGATCTCAAGTTCCATAGCTGTACACCATTCTTTAATTAAAATCGCATCCTTAAAGAACTGTGGTTCTTTGCTATCCAAGACAGCGGCCATATAAGCTATATGATTAGCTGAAAAACCAACGTCAGATAAGTACTTCGTAATAGGGTACCGAGTCTTACCAGAGACCGTCGACGAGAACTTTGATTGAGAGATGTCAGGTGGAGGTGCATGAGAGTGAGGAGAGTGTACATTCTGCGTAACAAAGTCTTTTAAAAGAACCGAAGCTTTCTTAGGCCGATGTCCACGACCCAACAACTCCACAGTAGGATCAGCCATTGCTGGTGATGATGAATCAGTTGGAGTTATATTAGCTGTTTCAACAGAAACAGGCTCGGCCGTGGCAGTAGTTTCAACCGGAAGAGGCACGACTGATTCCACGGTAGGTGCTAGAGGTGCAACCGATTCCACCGGAGTGTTGATAGAGACGCATGGTGGACACCAGTCATCATCAGGCACGACGAGATGAATAGGAGGAGTAGTCATGGTCGAGCTACTGTCATGAAAAGGGTAGATATCCTCTTGAAACCGAACATCTCGACTTACAAAGAATTGTTCCTTCTCGAGGTCATACAAGCGCCAGCCCTTTTTACCATATGGGTATCCAACGAAGATGCATTTGCGACTGCGTTCTCCAAATTTATCCTTGTCCCGAGCTCGGTGATGAGCATAGCACAAGCATCCAAACGTGCGAAGAGATGCGTATGACGGTGGCGTGCCAAACAGTAACTCGTATGGAGTTTTTCCTTTGAGCACTGAAGACGGCGTGCGATTAATCAGATGTGTGGCTGTAAGAATGCTTTCTCCCCAGAACTTGATTGGCAAATTACTTTGGAATAGACATGCCCGTGCCACATTCAAGATATGTCGATGCTTTCGTTCGACACGACCATTTTGTTGTGGAGTGTCGACGCAAGATGTTTGATGCAATATACCGTTTTCTTGAAAGAATGACGTGAGACACATGAATTCTGTCCCGTTGTCACTTCGAATTGATTTCACTGCTTTCCCAAACTGTTTTTCCGACATTGCACAGAAGTTTCGTATTAATCGTCCCACTTCTGATTTCTCGCGCATAAGGTAGGTCCATACGGAGCGCGAGTAATCATCCACCAAAGTGAGAAAGTAAACAGCACCGCAACTAGAAGGAGTGCGGTAAGGTCCCCACACATCGCAATGAACAAGTGAAAAACAATCTGAAGCTTTATTATTGCTATCATAAAATATCTCACGTGTTTGTTTAGCACGAAAACAAATCTCACAGCTCTTGATCTCCTCAACAACACTAGGAGACTGAACACTGTGTGGTAAAGAAAGCAAAACAGAAGCAGAAGGGTGTCCTAATCTACGATGCCACAGAGCTCCTGAGAGTGTTGTTTCCCCAGACGCTTTGTTGACACGCGCAGTTGAGATCCCCGTAAAATAGTACACTCCCTCACGCTCCTCACCCGCACCAATCAAAGTCCTCTTGAAACGGTCCTGTAAAAAACACAAGCTGTCAGTAAAGAGAGCAATACATCCAGTCTGTTTCAGGAGCTTAGAAACAGATATCAAAGTGCAATCAAATCCCGGAATAAATAACACATCATGCAGCAAATATTCTGAACTCAATGCCAACGTCCCTCGCTTAGTTGCGCGAGGTCCTGTGCCGTCGGGAAATTTAACTGAAGAAGGTATGATCTCGATTACATCCTCCAGAATAGATAGATCTCCGGTCATGTGGTGCGACGCACCTGTATCAATTATCACATCAGTAATAAGTGTTTTACCCGACAGTCGTTCAGATGAAGTGTTCGGACGTTGAGCCTGAAGCAGACTTATGAGTTGAGCGATTTGGTCATTGTTGTTGTCTGGAGTGATGCGAGCGTTGTTAGCTCTTCCACGTCCGCGACCTCGACCCTGCACTGGAGCTGGTCGTCCTCCTCGTTGAACAGACTTTGTATCAGTGTTGTTGCTGCGATCAGGAGTAGAAGAGTGTCCCCTGCTTTGTTCGTAATACCAATCTGGATACCCGTTTAGCACAAAACACTCCGAGACTTCATGTCCCTGGCGATGACAGTGAGTGCAGTTCAAGGTTGAACGATCTCGAAACCGTGAACCCGTGACTGCTGCTACCTGAGCCGAAGTCTCACCTTTCGCTGCGAACCCAATAGCATCGTGTTTTGTGGTGTCTTTGGCTCGCGCGATGTTCAAATTCTGCTCCTCTCTGATTAGGCGAGAGTACACTTGATTGAGTGTTGGCAAAGGATCTTCGCCGGTGATCGTTGATCGTATGTTGTTAAACCGAGGAAGATCAAGACCGAAAAGGAATTGATGTACCTTGTCATCTTCCTTTTCCTTGGCTATGTCGACAGCAGCTTCACATCGACATACACGACCAGTCTTGTAGTTTGCTAACTCCTCCCACAGCTTTGACAACCGACCATAGTAATCCAAGATCGATTGTCCATCTTGCTTGCACATGGCGATTTCATCTTTCAGGACCTGCTTGCGCACACCGTTTCCAACAGAGAAACGATTTCGAAGATTTTCCCAAAGAACAGAGGCTTCGGAGAAGAACGAGACGGTGGACCGGATCTTGGGATCAATTGAGGTACGGATCCAACCAATGATCATCGAGTTTGCAGCAAGCCACAGACTCAGTTCTGGATCAGCGGGTGGTTTTGGTATGGTTCCATCAATGAACCCAAGTTTCGTCTTAGCTTGTAACGAGTTCCGCATTTCCGTTGCCCACTCTTGATAGTTGTCTTCCTTGAGGATGACAGAAGAGATGAGTGCACCTGGATTGTCGGACCGGCTAAGCAAATAAGGTGCGGCAGCTGATGGTTCAACGGCGGCTTCTTTCACTATTTCAGACATGTTGTGCGGCGGCGACGGGTATTTTCCGGTGGCGGCGGCTGGTTAAATCAGAGAGAAGAGAATTAGGTAAAATCCTGCTCTGATACCATAAAATATTCTGTGAATGCTCTGTTTATTCATTCTCACAAGTTTCGTACATATACACATCAAGATTTCCTAATATGGACAATCAAATCTTGTATCAAATATTGCCTAATATCTAAGTATCCTTATATCTTGGTTCCGACAATATCACAGTCTTGATCTTATCGAGTCCATGTTTTCTCGAGGAAATTCCAGCAGCAAGCTTGTTAAGTAAACGTGCAGAGCCTGTGGACGAAAAAGAGGAAGAAGATGAAGAAGGTGACGGTGTTGGAGACGACGACGTCGTTGAGGAGGAAGTGGCTTTGACGACGGTAACGACTGGCTCATGGGTCATCGGATCGATCCCGCTTTTGACGAGTCTTTTCTTAAGACATGAGTTCCAGTGGTTCTTGATATCATTGTCTGTTCGGTTCGGCATTAGCTTTGCTATTGCTGCCCACCTTATATGTAATTATGCATATTATTCACCAGTTTAATTATGTATCATAATGTTTAACACGATCCTTTAATCATAAATTAAAAATTTACCTGTTACCAAGAAGGGAATGAAATTTGATGATATCTTCTTCCTCCTGAGGAGTGAACTTGCCTTTTTTAATCCCAGGCCTTAAATAATTCAGCCACCTTAATCTACAACTCTTTCCACATCTTTGCAGACCTTTTTATATTTCATTTTCGAAAAATAAATTAATATATATCAGGAAAAATGTGGTGAAATTATCACTTCAGTGTAGTGGCAAACAGATAAAAAAATTAAAGATGGAAGCTTTTTCCATCAGACAAACAAAAGAGATAAAACTTTACGATTTTGGGTCTAAAATTAGACTATAAATCTTTCTAATTTTTATAGCTTTACACTTTAGAAGACTGAATATATTAATAAATCATAATAAAAAGTAATCAGGATAATATTTGGCTTTCATGGGTTCACATACTAATACTACATATAGAAGTTAATAAAAAAAAATTGGATAAATCATGGTTTACAAACAATATACAATCCGTTTAAAAAAAATGACATGATCGCAACTAGTGTTAACTTTCAAAATGATAACACGCAGTAAGCACTCATTTGTACATATCCATTACCATTATGGACATATATGATTCCACGTTTCCATAATTTATGGTTAATAGAAATAAATTTAAGATGTTTACTATAACATATATAATAATAAAAATATTATAATATAATACAAACGGATATCGGATATCCGGTTCTGAAATTTTCTATTATCCGGATCCGGATCCGGTTCGGACGGATCCGTGATTTTACTATCCGGATCCGGCACCCCGAATATTCACTTTTTCGGAACGAATCTGGAGCGGATACCGGATCGGATCCGGATCCCGGATAATAATCTCAGCCCTATTAGATACCCAAAGTGAGAAACTCACCGTTGAGAGTGCTCTTGCGTGCTTTGTTTTTTCTTCAGAAATCTCTCTCTCTCATTCGTCACACTGAACAAAAATAAAAGAAATTGAAATTCAAGAGAAATGTTGGCCAAGAGAGCTAATTTCAAAGGATGAACAGGTCAAGTTGGTCATAAATCTCATGATAGAAATCAGATTGGTACAGATCGTAAGGCTCAATGAATGAGTAGTCATCGAAAGCAGCCACGAAGCCAGACGACGTCGTAGTAGTAGCAGAGTCACAAGCTAACTCATCGAACGACGTCGTACTGGTCATATTCTCATCAATCTCCATGAAACAACCAATCACTTCCTCCTCCTTCTCCTCTTCCTTGCTGCTTATCATCATCAGCTCATCTTCTTCAACAGCTTGTCTTGGTTCCGACAATATCACAGTCTTGATCTTATCGAGTCCATGTTTTCTCGAGGAGATTCCAGCAGCAAGCTTGTTAAGTAGACGTGAAGAGCCTGTTGAGGAAAAGGAGCTAGAAGAAGAAGAAGAAGGTGACGGTGTTGGAGACGACGACGTCGTTGAGGAGGAAGTGGCTTTGAAGACGGTGACGATTGGCTCATGGGTCATGGGATCGATCCCGCTTTTAAAGAGTCTTTTCTTAAGACATGAGTTCCAGTGGTTCTTGATATCATTGTCTGTTCGGTTCGGCATTAGCTTTGCTATTGCTGCCCACCTTATATGTAATTATGCATATTATTCACCAGTTTAATTATGTATCATAATGTTTAACACGATCCTTTAATCATAAATTAAAAATTTACCTGTTACCAAGAAGGGAATGAAATTTGATGATATCTTCTTCCTCCTGAGGAGTGAACTTGCCTTTTTTAATCCCAGGCCTTAAATAATTCAGCCACCTTAATCTACAACTCTTTCCACATCTTTGCAGACCTTTTATATTTCATTTTCAAAAAAAAAAAAAAATAGTATATCAGAAAATGAGGGGAATTATCAGACAAAAAAAAGGGAGAAGACTTTTTCCATCAGACAAAAAAAAGGGAGAAAACTTTATGATTTTGGGTCTAAAATTAGACTATAATCTTTCTAATTTTTTTACACACTTTAGAAGACTGAATGTATTAATAAATCATAATAAAAAGTAATCAGGATAATATTTGGTTTTCATGGGTTCACATATTAACACTACATATAGAAGTTTATAGAAAAAACTGGATAAACCATGGTTTACAAACATATTTACTGTAAATTTCATGTACTCAATACTCCAAAAATCGAAAAAAAAACTTTTTAAAATATGTATATATGGACTTTTTTATGAATCCTGCAAACGATGAGATATTATACATAAATCGAGAAAAATTAGAACAAAAAAAAAAAAAAATCAAAAACAAAAATCTTTGGTCCGTACACAATGTATGCATATATATAGGGTGTAAGTATATATAGTTATTACCGGCTCTCTTAGGCAGGGTACGCCAGTCCCCGAGACCGTATTCGTTGATGTAAGCGACGAGCATCCGGTCTTCCTCCCCCGTCCATTCTCCTTTCTTCATCCCGTCCAAGTCGAACCACGTCGTCCTCCCCATTTTTTTTATCTCCGGTGAACCAGTCAGATCTCGCCAGGTACACACTTCTCGCCTTCCTCTTAATCAATCAACGTACTGTATAGTCAGATGATGATGAGGACCTTATGAACAAGTGAATTATTGATAACTGTTACTATTTTAAGAGACTTTTCACAATTATTTATGTGAGAGGCCCTCTCACACTCTCACTTAATAAAGGAGTAGAATGGCCTTTTATGTGAGTAAGGATATGGGGATGTCTCTCTATATATAATCCCTTTTTTTCTTTTTCATTGCTCTCTTTTTATTTTGATTTATTTTCAACCGTTGGATTCTTATATCTATATCTCGATGCTGAGCCATCCTTTTCATTTTTTGATTCTTCGTTTTTTTTTTTTTTTTTCATCTGAAGAGATTATATTCATAAACCGAACATACGCAAGTTTGATACAAGATCCTAGAGAAAGGAAACTTAAGCCCAAAACAACGGGCAACTAGAGCCCAAACATCGGGCAACGACAGCCCAAGAAACAGGCACCAAACGCCCATAAAGGGTTACTGAAACCTACAACTTAAGGAAACATAAATCTATAGCAAAAAGGTTAAGCAAATCAACTCAAACATTGGACTTGTGGTAACCGCAAAAGAGGAAGACCGAGAGAAGTCGACGTAGCCCACGGCTCACCGAACGACAACACCAACCACCTGGAGATTCACAGAGAGACGCTCTCTCACCAACCCATAACCCAGAACCGAGACTTCAGAACCCGACAAGAAAAAGAACCTAAGAAAGTTCTTCTACACATCTTTCGGAGGCGGGATAGACGCACTCATAATCGTCTAATAAAACCCTCACTAGAAGCCTAACACGAACCCAAATCTCCAGCGAGACCTAATCAATCCAAACAACCTATCTAAAGTTCTAACCCGATTGAAAAGCGATCTAAAAGAAACCAAGGTCAACCACAAAGAACCAAGCTAAGGATTTAGATCTAACCCCTAGCCAACGATTTACCCTGTAAGCAGAGGCTATGAAACAAACAAAACCAACAAAACCTACACCAAACAACTTCTTACCCGCCTAAACCAAATCCCAAACCAAACACCCGATCTCTTACTCGAAGCGCACACCAAAAGCTCGAGATCGAGAGAAGAGCTCCGAAACGGAGAGGATCCGGTCACGCCTACGACACACGGACCGATTCAACCGGATCCCGCCGGCTAGAAACCTCAGGCGAGGGAGCGGCGAGGAGACCCGAGACGGACCTGGAGCTTACAGACCACCACTCGCCGAGACAAGGAGAAGCCGTAGACCACCTGGAGCGAGGGAACCGCCGTAACAATAACAGAGCCGCGAGCAGAGTACAACCGTCGTCGAATTGAAGCCGGTGGCGAGGCGCGGCGAAGCAGAAGCGGACTGGAGAGGCGACCACACCTATGAACTCATCAGACACGAGTCCCTCCGGCGCCGCCCTGAGAAAGCGACGACCACCGGAGGAGAACTAATCTCGGCGAAAATGAGCGGCTCCTCGATAATCGTGTCTGGGAGCTTCTCCAACTAGGGCTTCCGTCGAGTTTTTGATTCTTCGTTTAATATGCTGTTTTTCAATAAATATAAATTATTCGGTAAATGTAAACATGATTTTTTCTGTCACAATTATTCGAAGAAGTTAAGTCACACATAATAATGTATTCAGACACATGATATAAATGATCGTTTTCATGATTACCGCTGTATTTGAACAAGAATTTAATAGATTAACAATTTTCCTTTTTAATATAAGAATTTCAGAGTTGTCGATAATTTAATTTGATTTCGTGGTTTGTTAATATATTTTCGAAGATGTGACTGATCATAATTATAAGGACTAATATAAATAATTATTTTGAACGATATTGTCATTCACGTTTGAATGGTACCGTTTACATTACACCCTGTGTAATTTAGTGTCATGTGTAATTTAGATTACTATATAAAGTATCACTTAACACCACACCACATGTTTAGTTAAAATAAAGTGACACTTGCTTAATAATTTTTTTTTTTTATGGATAAACATATTACTCGTATCCACCAAAAACTAAGTTACTATAAAATGTAATCCCGGTATGGATGATGTTTGACTATTAGTTGTAGACATGAGGTCCGTGAAAACGCAGAGAAAACTAGAGATGATTGAGACTTCAGGCAATTTCCAAAAATATTTATATTAGAAATATCTTAAACAAATTACACTTTCATTTGTTCAATCAGTTATTACATGGCTTCACACATGTGAATCAAAACTGACTAATTATTTCTTCTTTTTTTGGTTCAAGAACTGACTAATTCATAATATACTTAAATCTTTACCGAGCAACAGATGTCCAACTTTCGTTTATTCACTCACCAAGAACCTTTAATCTCTCACAAGGTCGTTCAAGCTATTTTCGATGTTCAGCCTTGCACTCTCCAATCCGTAATCTCCATGATCACTTACCTTTTCCATATATACTCTTTTTCATAAAGCGTATATTCTTCCATAGATCTTTGCTTCTTGAGATATGAAAATCTTTCAATTTTTATCCACGAGCTTCTCTTGATTTTCGAGATACTCCAAAATTCCAAAACTAGTAAACTTCTGTTTTTGACTTGTAATCCATGTCACACATTTGTGTAGTACACGTTCGGTTTGGGTAGTTATTTTTTTTCTTTTTAGTACTTAGTCTCACAAATCTTGAACTTACAATAGAGTTAGTACTTGGTTCGGTTTGGGTAGTTATTTTTTTCTTTTTAGTTCGGTTGGTACAACATTCTGTTGAGTTCAATCGAAGAAAATTTTGGTTTGGTTAATTCGTTTTAAAAAGTAGTCCCCTTTTCGAAATGAAAATAAACATGAGAAACCCAACAAACCAAATTTCGAAATGAGCCTGGCTAAAAAAATCCACAAAGCCAATATCATCCAAAAACCGGTCTAGAAAAATAAAAAACCTAGCCTAGATGCAGGTAGCCGCTAACACTGACAAACCAACTGCCGCCATCACCGAGGCATGAGAGAGCCACCACACTTGTGACCGAGACCAATAACCACCAAGAACACCGCCACCAAACAAAATCGAAACATAAAATAAGAAGAGAGGTACTACACCAATATACATGTCGGAAAGTCATTAAGAGACGCGAATCCACTGCAAAAGGTTTCAGATCGGACCTGACGGACCGTCACCACATAGCCGCCAGCTTGAGCCCTTTCAGGCCGCCCTCTAGGCTTACTAAAGCTAGTAGCTGGTTCATGCAACCAAGAACACCTTCCGCGATACCTCTCCATGACTAACCAACCCCCAAATCACTTTGCAAGATCTAGGACCGAAGACATAAGAGGACAACTGCCTGAGCTCGCGCCAACCTCTATGTAGGAAGCTTCGCCATATCCCATCTTCGAAGACCTAGATCCGCACATAGCTGTTGACACCAACCACCAACAAACCTTTGCAATGTCTCGAGACTTAAAAATTTGCCACATAAACCAGACACCCCAATAGCCACGGACAAAGAGCGATGACAAGGTAGAAGAAAAAGGAGAACATCCTCTCACACCACTGGCGGAACAATCATAGAGCGAAGAGGCAAGGAGACGGCAACTTTCGAAATTTTTAGAGAGAAAAAGAGAGAAAATGAGTGAAAATTAGAAACGATTGTTCTGTCTCTTTTCTCAAGTCCCTTCTTTTTTTGTAGCATATTTATTAATTTGCTTAAGCACGACCTAGATTAGGGAATAAATAAGGTACTCAACACATCCTTGGTGAGTATGAAATATGTTATCTACGAAGATAGCATAAATAGTAGGAAGTATAATATCTATACTATTAAAAAAATAGACAAATATAAAACTAACATTTAGTTCATGTGTTTATTACAACTTATGACATTGAACATTAATGATTTAATTAAATTTTATTAAGGGTAATTAGGGAATATAACATTATCTCTACAATTCATGTTTCCAAACAAGACAATTATTAAATATGTATCCAAACAACCAAAATATAATGGGTTCCACTTTCCTAATTAATTAAAATTAAAATAAATGTATATACAATCTTTAAACTATTAAATCAATTGATAAATATAATTAAATAATTTATACATCAACTATTGTATATATAAGTTAATATTCTCTAATTTATGATTTAATTCAAAATATATTTATAATATATTTTAATATATTTTTATTTTTTCAAATATATATATATACATATTACGATTGATGTTTTTACGATTGCACTCTTTAGCGGGTTCTTCCATCAAATTGTAAAATATTTAAATCATTGAACGGTTTGAAAAATAAATTACCCAATTTCGATTATAAATTTTCTATAAAAAATCTTCACATGAGTTTAATATATATATATATATATAATAATTTAAGTTGATATATTTTAAACTTAATAAAAATATTAAAATTATTTTATATTTATATTATTCAAATATTTGACTGATCCGTCAAATTATGCTTTATGTTTGAATGCAGTTTTTAACGGATTGTTCCATCAAATTTGCAAATTATATATACCACTACAACATGTGTTATATATATAAACGGATTATTTTGTTTCTAATTTCGTAAATATTTAATTATTAAATATAAAAACACAATAATTTTTTTTATAAATAGAATTTGTTTTATAAAATAATATTTTAGATAAATGCAATAAAAATTAAACTTATACCACAAAACTTTTACAGTGGTTGTTTTCATACAAATGTATATATACAAATATATATATATATATATATATATATATATTTCCGATCTTACGATATAACATGGATTAAAATATATAATGCGGAATCATTATTTTAATCTCTTTATCTTTACAGTATATATCCTCCCAAATAACACACAATTCATTTAAAAAAAAAATTATTAACTCACTTTTTATAATGCGGATGAAACAATTATAATCAAAATTAGATTGCATAATTAAAAATCTAAATTACTATTAATGAAATAAATAAAAATAAAAATTTGTAAAAAAAAAAAAAAATCTGTGCTTAGAAAGAACGGATCAAAATCTAGTTAATGTTTAATTAACCTTTCTTTTTGTGAGGTACCCGGCACTTGATAACATTCACATTTACGGGTTACTCAAATTTGATTATTGTTTTGTTATTTTAAAATGACATAAAATAAAAGAATACATCAAGAATGGAGAATGGCCCCTTCACTGCCAAAATTCATTGTCCGTCTGTCGAGTCTTTCACTTGTGAACATCCTTTGCTTTGGTTTTGTATTCGACGTAGGTCGTAGTTTTCATTTTATATACACACGTTGAGATTTATCTTATCTTTTAATTTTATAATCATCTACTATTTTTTTAATAATAAACAAACAAAAATATCTGTTATTGTGTACTTTGTATTGAAATTGTGTGCTCCATAATTGTTGCTGTAGTTCTTTGAGACAAAATTTAATAACGTTACTGAAAGTGATGAGTTGTTCTTTTACGATAGGTACAAATTATGCCCGTGGTGTTACGGTATCAGATTTTCCATATCGATTTTATAAATCAATCCATGGTTTTCGAATTTTCTGATTTTATTTTCTAATTATAAGAAAGTTTTCTTTATTGTTGATGCAACCACCTGTCAACAAGGAAACTAGACATCAAAGAATCTTTATATTAAATAGGAAGTGCTTTTGGCCTTATATTCACTCTCAAAACGGTTGATTACTTGATTATCCTTAATGAATTTAGGTTTTTTACTTTGTTAACCTTAGTTTATTTTAGTTTTAAAAATTATTTTATTTTGTTTTACTTTAGAGATAAATACAAACTCATACAAAAATAAAAAACTAAGATGATAAATACGAATATATTTTTGAAATAAAAGATTTAAATATTGATAAATATTATTGTTGTAGATAATAAGATTTTATATTGTAAATTTGTATTATTTATCTGAATTTGAATTTAGATAAATATAAATAATAATTAATATGTATATTGATGTTTATATATATAAAATAATTATAATTTATTATAACTAATAAAAAAATATGTTTACAAAGTAGAATTATATATATTATTTTAAATAATATTTTTGTTGCTTTATTAGTTAAGTATATAATTTTACTAATAGGTTAAATATAATTATAATTAATATGATATAAATATTTTTAAAATAATATTATTCTTGCTAAATTAAATTGATAATTTTAAAAAAAAATTATTTATTAATGGTTGTGCTCGCACATGGTGCGAGCAAGTCATACTAGTATATATATATATATATATATATAGGGTGTATTTCACCAAGTTTTTTTTTTCTTTTACACTTTTTATATTTTTGAAAAGTTTTTACAATTTTGTATCTTTTTGCTTCAATTTTAATGTTAAAAAGACAAAAATAACCATATCTATCACATCCATCTCAAAAAGGATTGCCGAGTCAAGCTAAAGGAATCAAATATGGTGGAATCAAAAGGTCATGCTGAAGATGAAGAATGGGGGAAATGTTTCACGGTGGAGGCTGCATCTTCAGGTACATCTACAACTAAAAATATTGGAAGTGATTGGATTGTAGACTCTGGTTGTAGCCATCATATTACCGGAGATGAGAAGTTATTTTCTAGTCTTCAGCGCCATGACGGGAAAGAAGCCATCATTACCGCGGATAATTCAATCCACCATGTTGAGAAGGATGGGACGATTGTCATTGAAGGAGATGACGGAAGACCAATTACTCTCAAGAATGTATACCATATTCCTGGAGTAAAGAAGAATCTTCTCTCTGTGGTAAATGTGGTGGACTCAGGTAACTACGTTTATTTGGCTCAAGGGATGTTAAATTCTTGAAGAATATTAAAGAATTAAAGGCTGATGTGGTTCACACCGGAGCACGAGTTAAAGATCTATATGTTTTATCGGCTTCCAACTCATATGTTGAAAAGATGAGCACCAATGATAATGACTTTATATGGCATGCTAGGCTTGGTCATATTAATATGACTAAGCTCAAGGTCATGGTGAATATCGATTTGGTTAATGGGCTCCTGAAGTTGAAGATTCAAGATGACGGAAAACTTTGTGAAGGTTGTCAATATGGAAAATCACATAGACTTCCATTTGACAATTCTACCTCACGATGTGATGCTCCTTTGGAGAGGATCCATAGCGATTTGATGGATCCGACAAGAACATCCTCCTATTCCGGGTTTCGCTACATGCTGTTGTTTGTTGATGATTTCTCACGGTACACTTGGGTATACTTTGTGAAGGAAAAGTCTGAAGTATTTTCAAGGTTTCAAGAATTCAAGGTCACCGTGGAAGGAGAGTTAGGTTGAAAGATCAAGACTCTAAGGACGGGTAATGGAGGGGAGTTTATGTCAAATAAGTTTCTCTCTTTTTGCCAAAAGCATGGTATAAAGAGAGAATTTACATGTCCATATACACCTCAACAAAATGGAGTAACAGAAAGGAAGATCAAACATCTAAGTGAGACATGCAGAAGATGGCTACATGACAAGAACTTGCCTAAAGCTTTATGGGCGGAAGGCATGAGATATGCAGCTTATGTCATTAATCAGATGCCACTAAGTCCAAACAATATGAAGTATCCTTATGAGATGATCCATGGGAAAAAGCCAACCGTCAAACATCTCAGAATATTTTGATCAATCTGCTACGTCCATGTTTTTTACTCTCAAAGGACCAAACTAGAGGCAAAGGCGAAGAAATGCATATTTGTTGGTTATGATGAGCAAAGGAAGGGTTGGAGGTGTATGGATCCCGAGACACATAAGTACATTGTGTCTCGTGATGTTGTCTTTGATGAAGTTTTCTCATTTTATGGACCAGCTCAAGTCTTGGTTGAGTAAGATGGTGCAAGTTCCTCCAAGGTAGATGAACCAGTTCTCCAAGTTCCAAGTGAGAGTGGAAGTCTTGAAAAGGAGACACAAGGTGAAAGGGGAAGCAATGACCAAGAAGAAGAGGATGGGGAAGATCATGTTTCGATGGCTAATCAACGACCTAAAAGGATCATTGTTAGGCCTGCTCGGTTCAGGGATGACAGGTTTGTCACTACTTACTCATGCTACTTTGCAGCTCCATTAGATGAAGATGAGCCATCATCTTATGATGAAGCAAAAGGTTTGACTGAATTATCTAGAAACACTTAAGGATCTAGAAACTCCAGCTCCTTAAGTGTTTCTAGATAATTCTATGGGATAATTATTTATATATTTATGGAGAAAAATCTAGATGCTTGTGTAATAAAAATCTAGATATTGTATTAGAAAAATCTAGAGATTAAGAAAATATCTAGGAAGTAAGGAAACTATAGTAGAATACTCTAGAACTTTGTAAGATATTTTTAGAAGGCTATAAATACATCATCACCCTCTTCATTTGTAACATGTACAAAAAAAATTAACAAGTGAATAAAAAGCAAGTTTAAATAAAGAGTGTTGTTCATAAGTTCTCTTATTCTCTCTAAAAGTCTTTCAAATGTATTCTTCCATATTCTTATTCATATTTAAATATTTTACTCTTTTGATTTTTCTTAGGTATTACGGTTTTGGGCTAGTTCTTAGCACTATCGAGATTTCTTTACATGGTTCATGCTGCCTCGTAATGCCGTAGCTTTGATGATTCAATCCAAAGGTAAACACAAGTCAGTGAACTAAATCATCCAAAGTTTTTGTTAGCCAATGATAGCTATATATCAAATGAAATACATGTATTTCTCTTGTTTGGCATGTATGCCATTTGAACATCTGAACATTGCGCTATTACTTAAAAAAAAATACCTAAAATGAAACATATATTTTTTTTTTTTTGGTAAAAGTTTATTCCTGGATGCTGCAGCCCGAATGTGAATTCCGCAGTGGCCGGGGCTCGAACTCGTGATGGCGGGTACCTCAGCTGAGGGTCCTTTACCACCAGAGCTAGAGGCTCCGGTTATATATATATATATATATATAACGTAATATAACGTATATATAACGCAATATATACATTCGATCATTTTTCTACACAATTTAAAAACAGTTTGACATTGCAGATCGTCTATATCATATAGACTACATGTGCAAGTATGTTTATGTAATGGCACCCGTATGGTGCGGACTGTGGAGTTCATGTTTTTTTTTCTTCTGAATAACTGAGAGGTTTCCGGGCCTAGGCCCGACTAATATCCTTGGGCCGGAACCAGCGGTTACTAATACCGAAGATATGGCGAAAAGTGTTCCTCCCAACAGGTTTCGAACTAGGGGTGTATTAGAACCAACTCCTGCACCAAACCACTAACCTACCTCCGCGTTGGTTGTGGAGTTCATGTTGATTGGATCAATATAACTTATTTATTTTTTTTCTTAAGAATCGCAATATTCAGATGCTGTTTATGAATTTCCATAAAATGTATCATCAACACATACTGACTTTAGGTAGGTTTCAAAAGTCAAGGCCGTGTGTGTATGTATAATATTTGTAGACTTTTCTCTCAATCGTGGAGTCTTGTGTTGGACCACGCTTTAAATATATTTTGGTAGTATTTGTCATTAATATTGGGGTGTTTAATTGTCAAGATAAGATGATAATAATCGATATATATGACATCATGGTGGGGGCTTTCTTGCTCTTATCTTATGTGATTGTGGCTCACTTCACAATGGTGTTGTCTATAGGCACTACTACTGTGTATGCGTAGCTCTTGAATCCGAGTTTTCTGAAACGCGCATAATCTCTTCGCCAAGATATCTCATGTTTAAGCTTTTAGATGGATGGTTCCATTCCTAAGTTTAGTGGTTTAATTTATAGTTCCTTTTTAATTAGGAATTCTAACTTGTCATCGAAGACCGCCAAAAATTGGCGCGTTAACCCGACGCGCACACCCGTTTTCTCTCCCAAATCTCCAGTAGCAGCTCCTCACCTCTGCCGCGCGTGACGCCTCTCCGGCGACCGGTTTCGACCGGCGTCGCGAGGGGGCTCTACTTTCTTCAGTTCGTTCCTTTTGTCCAAGAGGTGAGTCGAATCGCGGTTGTTCTCGGCTGGATCTAGAAACTCAGTCGCTCTCCCACTCGGTAATCCCTCCGTCGCAGCGGTTCAAAGCACGATTTGAGTAGTGGCGACGCCGTTTGCTTCACGGGCCCCTCTTACTTGAGGACGGTGGGTGGTGTGCCGGCGTGAGCTTTCGCTGTCGTCCTTTGGAGAAGCTTCTCAGATCTGCTACAACACATGAGGTCATGGTGTTTACCGGGTTGGGCGTGGGCTGCGGTGGCGGACGTGGCGGCGTGTGACATCCACGGTGGCTCCGCTTCGTCTTCTGCCGGTTTCTAGAAGTGTGGTCAAGCCGCTTTAGCTTCTTCCCCAGGTTCTTTGTCGCCGAGTCTCAGCTATGACCGTGGCTTTTAGGCGAGTTGGAGACTGCTTGCTCCGTTGCCGGTGCTTGTTTCTCCGATTTCTGGTTACGAGAATCGGACTTGCTAACCGATTCTTGGGCTTCCAGAATTTTTGCCCTGTCCCGGTCTGCTATTGGGCCTGGTTTGGATTGCCATGCTTCTCTCCTGCGTGTGTAGTCTTGATTCCTATCAGACTAATTTCCCCAGGAGTATGGAGGCTGGTATGGTTTACTTGATCTCCTTGAGACTAATGGGTTTATGCATTGGTTAGGGCTTTTTGGTTTGGTATGGTCTCGTTGTTTTGGTCTTAGGAGAAGGTAGTAAGGCTGCGAAGTGGTGATGCGTGGTTCCGGTTCTCGCTGACATCGGGGAAAGATCTTGGGGGAACGAACAGCCGCTATTAAGCTTCGTTAGTTAGTGTAATCCTGGCTCGTGTCGGATCTAGGTGTGTTAGTGTGCGCGCTGGTCAGGTGATGAGGACAATCAATGATCGGGCCTATCTGCCATCGTTGAGGAATGGTTCTTTGCTCAGGTTACCGGATGAAACCATTTCCTAGGCTCTTTTTTAGCGAAATTAACCCTTTCTCGGTTTCTTCCATGCCGTGCTCTTCGCCATCAGCCTTCAAGATTTCAAGAGTGTATCGCTATTTTGGTTCAGAAGCTACCAAGCGGAAGTGCCAATAATACCAATTGATTTTGCTTCCATGTTTTTAATCCTTTTTTTGCCATGTGACCAATTATTTGATGTTGCATTTAGAAAAATCCAATATGTAATTTCAAACTTCATTTCTAATGATATTTACAATTTCGCAAAAATTAGGAATTCTAACATACCATTGATAATAATTCATGTTAACTAACTATACATTGGATTTTCAAAAGATTTATAAATTGTTATGGACATTATACATATGCGTTTGGCTATCCCCTAAACCTTTTAAAATACCAGGACAATAATCTGAATTTTAGTGGATTTTAGGGATTAGACTGAAATTCGGCATATGTAATCTATACGGATAATAATAAAAGTTCCCATTATATTTATTTAAAATTCTCTGACAAAAAAAAATATTTATTTAAAATGATAAATATGGTGCTATAGAGTTTATCTATATTAAAATGATAGGATAATCTATATTAGAAATATATATATGAACATTACTAAACCCTAATTATGCATCATATTTAATAAATGAACATTCTAGTTGACAATAAAAGAAAAATATATGAACATTAATAAGAAAATCCAGTTATATTTATTACAAATGATAAATATGGTGCTATATATTTTGTAGCATTTAATTATGCATCACAAATCATAATACCATACTCGAACACGGATTTGATATTGGCAATAAATAAATAATACTAATAAAACTTGGACAGGACATAATTGAGAGCATTTAAAGCATTATAAATAACTGCGTTTTGAGATTGTATTATTTAAAAAGAAATATAAAAAACAGAGTCCACTCAAATTCGTGTATTCTCGTTCATACTAAAAAAGGAACGAAGAAGAACAAAAAAAAATATCCATCGTTTCAAACTCCCACGAACATTTTTAAAATGAGAGATGAAACAACTGGGAAGTCAGTTTGTTTAAATATCCATGTTTTTTCCAATTTCCACGTGCTTAAATAACTTTGTTTGCTAGCTAGGACGCGGTTAGAGAACAAAGAAAAAAATATGGATTCGTTTTGTGTTTTTTTTAATACTAATAATATTTATATTAGGTTGAAAATTCTCACATAGCGTCAAAATGTTTTAAACATTTGGGTTCCATACTCCCTTCGTTCCTAAAAGATTGATTTTTTAGATTTTATTTTTGTTTCATAAAAATTGATGTTTTATGTTTTTTATGTATTTTTTATCCATTAATAATGATAAATTGTAAACTTCAAGAGAGATAATAAAATTTATTAAATTGTTATTGATTTAAAATTATAGAAAACTGTTAATAACAAAAAAACGATGCATTTATGAACATGTTTTAATTTGTCCTCTTAATATGTGTGAAAATCTTAAAACATCAATCAATTAGGAACATAGAGAGTATAATTTAAATAATTAAATGACGTTAAGAACCTGTTAGGAGAGACGCAGCCATCATACTGTGGTTCCAAATGGTAACAGCGGATTGAGCGGTGCGGATTAGGCGCATTGAGCGGTGCGGATTAGTTTAAGTGCGGTTTTATAGCAAAAACGCATACTGCGGAACAAGAGCGGTTAATAAAAAAAGTATAAATAAATATTTGAATGGTGAAAAAGTTATAAGCGGTGCGAAATACAAATTATAAATAAATATTTTTAAAAACCAAAATAAATTATAATATTTATTACAATTCAAAATTATATTTTTTTATTACAATTTAAATTATATTTTTTAATCTCAAAATAATAATATAATTTTAAATTTAATTTATAAATACACCAAATATATTTATGTTAAAATATTATAAATAAAATAAGTAATAAATAATTTGAATTCTACTTTTCACAATTATTAATAAATTAACATTTAAAGAACATATATAAATTAAAACTAAGTTAAAAATGACATACATAAGTTCCAAAAAAAAAATGACAGTTGCCTTCGTTCTCAAAGAACGACAAATAATAAAGAAAGAATATAGTTAAAATCGTAACAAACTTATGTTATATAATAATCATTTTATTTTATAAATAATAAAATTATTATTATGTTATACGAACATCAGATAACCTCACCTAATTCGATGAGTTTTAAAACGCTATGCGTTTCTTGCTGTGGTCCAAACCACACCTACTGTTTAAAAAAATAAAAATAATCATTGTAATTGACTTAATATTCACAGGGCAATAGTGTTTTGTGGATGGAGAGGGATCAGGTTTCAAGACAAGGATGGTATAGTGGATATGAGAGCGAAGTAAATATTTTGATGGGGGCAATGAATATCAGAGCCAATTTATCACCACTACATACAGAATTTGAAGCCCTGATATGGGCTATGGAATGCATGAAGTATCATATACATCAGAACATTACATTTGCAACAGACTGTTCGGAATTGGTGAAGATAGTTTCGGAACCAGAAGAATGGCCAGCATTCTCGATTCACTTAGACGAGTTCCAAGCAAGGAAGGAGTACTTTACAACCTTTGACCTCATCCATGTACCGCGCACAAAAAACTTGATGGCAGATAGACTAGCACGGAATGCCCGTCAAATACCGTTATATTCAATCCACGTTGGGGAGTCACCAAACTGGATTAGTTAAACATAGGTTTCTTGCTTGTACGACAGAAAACATTCATAACCTGTATGCAAACGCGTTAACGATCAGCGATAACTTATTACGTTTCACTATTTATGCATCAAATACTACGATCCTTTTTTCCTTTAATTGGTCAGTAAAATTAAATGACCATAGTAAATTGGATGGATGGGGTCAGATTAAATGCTAAAACACGATCATACTTTCTCTTTATTTTTCAATGATATTATTTTAATTCATAAGAATAAAATCGTATTGTCTTTGTTTTTTTACCTGGGGTATCCCGAGTCTATGGAAGGGTTTAATTCCCAAAAGAGGGTTGCAACATATGGATATTCAAATGGGCCGAAAGCAAAAGCCCATATCCATATGGGTGTTTGAAACAAATGTGTGTTAGTTTCGCGTAGCAGGATGATCAAATCCGGAACGTGATAGCATCTAAAACTCGTCCCCTACCACTTGACCAAAATCGTTAGAACCGTGCTATCTTTGTTTAGCCCAAAATACATGTAGTATCTTCACTCGTTTTTCATTTGGGTGCAAATTGTATTTTCACTCGCTTGAAATTGATATACAATATGAGAATTATTGGTAAACCCGTTAATATGATGAATAAACCCTTTTGCTAAAATTATTATGATAATTATTTCACATGATATATAACCAGACTCGGTTCAGCTATGGTTACTTCTAACACGGTGAGGTCCTCTCTATACACCAAAACTCCTTTTAATTAATCAACACTACTGGTAACTTGTACAATTCACATTCTTCAATTGGATCATGTTACTTTTTTGTTTTTTAAAGATATTATATATTAATTCCCACCTTGCACATAAACAGTACAAGGGAAAGTCGAAACATGCACCTTACAAACAGCACAGACGAGCTTACGAGAGCTAGATACAACAGTACTAAAAAAGAGCAAGCCATGAATTGAAGAAAGAGGTCTCATGGAGGTTATCTCCATGCTCTCTCGATAGAGGAATAAACTTGCAACTGACATCAAATGGTGTGATATGTATGGACAAATATTAAAGTACCACACCGAGGAACCTATATGTGAGTGTGATAAAATATATAAGTATTTGGTAATGTCCACTCTTTAGTTAGATTTTAGATGTGGACTAGATGCATTACTAATATGATATCAAAGTAAAAAAATTCAATTTTTATTGTTACCCACCCGTGGATATCCAGTCTCACAACCTTCACGTTTAGATATTCAAAGTTGAACGTGAGGAAAATGTATTAAAGTATTACATGCATTGAGAAACCTATGTGAATGGGATAATATACTCCATCTATTTTAAAATATATGATGTTTTAGTTATTTTTTTCTTCAAATTATATAATGTTTCAAATTTCAATGTAAAATTAATTAGTTTTCATTGTTTTTGATTATTTATATTCTAAATATTGTTTTATCATTCGTTGAATTGTATTTAGATAGATAATAAATAATATTTTATTTATGAAAACATTAAAATTAAAATGATTTCTTAATGTACGTGGAAACACCTTATAAACTTCATATATATTTTGAAACAAATGAGTATATAATTGGGTGGTAGTCATGTATTCTTGAATTAGATTTTGGATGTGAGTTAGACTCATTACTAATAACAAATAAACAAAAATAATATTATTTTGTTATTCTTTCATTGATTCATTATTTTAGATAATATCTCTTCTATCTTAGTTTCTCATTTAAAACAACAGTAACGCTTGATAGTTGATATAAAAAAAAAAATTTTAATTTTTTTTTTACATTCTTTCAAAAAATTTTTTTTTGTTTAATCGATTACCTTCACAGAAAAAACTTATATGTTATTTTAAATATGAGTTCTCGCACCTGTTAAAATCTATGTTTGATCGCAAGCTATATGATCAAAAGCAAGAGAAATAACAAATTTCATCTACGTTCGAATTTATAGTATTACTTTCCAAAATCAAGAATTGTAGATAACTTTTTTGGGGGCTAAAACTTCATTCATACGAAAATTAAAAGATGTTTGTTACGAGGCTGGCTTTTGCTAATGCATCTGCTTCCCGATTCTAGATTCTGAATACAAAGATAAATGAGATAGCAGTAAAAAGAGAGGATAAACCATGGATATCAAACAAGATTCCATGGAGTTCCTTAGAAAGAGTTCGATCGGTGATGGTTCTGACGAGTTTTTGGACGTTGTTGCGAACAAAAAGTTTGTCAATGTTCAGTTCACGGGCTTGCTTGACTGCGGATAGGATTGCAATCGCTTCCCCCATGTGTGGGGAGCAGACCGGAACGAGGGTTGAGGATGCTTTAATTGGCTGATCTAGATATTGATGCGTAGATAACATTTCTCATATGTATCACATGTGACAAATGTGCACCAAAGACAATTTGTGTGTTTCTGAATCAGTCTGTACCCGTAAGACTACTTACAATGGTTGTTTTTTCAACTGTTGAATTATTTTTTCAACTGTTGAACAACTACAATGATGTGTTGAATAAAAGAAAAAAACTGATGTGGCAAAATCAGTGTTGAAATGTTTCAACGGTGTTGAAAGCTTAATAGTGGGGTCCTTTAATACACATGACATATACTGATTAGTAACTTAGTTTCTTGATTTTTTTATATTCCAACCAACTTATTTAACAATAATTATCTCATAATTATTATATATATATATATAAATATAAAATTTTATATCAAAATTCATCATTTTCATGATCTATAAATAGAGACTTGGTTTATTTGATTTGGACACAGAAGAAAACTATTTTCTTAACAATAAAATATGTGTTGAATTTTATTCAACAAACCATTATAGAGTAAAAATTTAAAATGAGTGTTGAATTATTAGGTGGAAGAGAAATGAGAAAATATGGAAGAAAGAGGGATGATGTGTAGGGTGTTGAAAGTAAAAACCATTGTTGATAGTCTAATGTGAAGTTCTGTTACAAGATTTGACACTGTCATCGAATAATATATACTTTTATTGTATAATCCACCGTCAGTGTACAGTTAAAAATTCATTGAATGTTCTCTGTAAATACAAATCTCGTTTTTTTTTCATACGCAAACAAATCAAAGTTATACTATTTTTGATTGAAAATCAAAGGTGTATTCGTCATAATAGCTTTACTATTCAATTGTTTGTTCATCGTTGAATTTATCATATCAATATTCTATAAAATTATTTTAGTACATTAGCTTAATTATAACAATACGTATAATCTTGATTGGAGTTTGTAATTTAGTAGTTCATGCTAATGTTACTATTATCCCAAGTTCAAACAAATTAATTGATAATGGACTAATGGTTCTTGTTTATTGAGAATTTACTATTTCGGTTTAGACCAATTAATATTTTTTAAACAGTAAAAATATCTAACTATTTTTATTTAGCCAATAAAAATGGTATCACATTTTAAATTTATTGAAAATATATAATTATGCATGTGTTTCTCACCTCATCAGCATAAACAGCAATGATCACAAATTTTGATGTGGATTTCCTGATAAATACGCAAAGGCATATTGCATTGTTGATAAATCCCTTCTTTAACAAAAATTTGCTTAAGCGATTATACCACAATCATCCGGATTGTTTTAATCTGTAAAGTGATCGTTGTAACTTGACCAAACAAATTTTCTCAGATTCTTCTGGAATGTTTGACCCTTCTAGGATCTTGAATTTTTCTGAGATTTTCATATATATATATATATATATATATATATATATATATATATATATATATATATATATATATATATATATGTCATTATCTAGTGATCCATATAGGTATGCAGTCACAATATCCATAAGGCACCTTTCTAGATTTTTAGATGCCGTTAGACACATTAAATACCTGAATGTGATTGCATCCATAATAGGGGAATATGTTTCATCATAATCAATTCCCGGTCATTGAGAAAATCCTTGGTCACAAGTCGAGCTTTATATATTGTGATCTCATTATTTTCATTTCTTTTTTCTCACAAAGACCCATTTACATCTGACTGGTATTACATCTGCAGTTGTAATACCAACTGATCCAAAAAAAAAAATTCATATTAAAGGAGTGTAATTCATTTTTCATGGCGTCTTGTCGTTTCTCCCAATCGGGATTTTTCTGGCACTCCGATACGGACCTTGGATCTAGATCATCATTATAGTTATCAATGTCTTTGGAGATAGAAAAGGAGAATGTTCCATCCACATCTTCAATTTCATATATAATCCATACTTTTCCATCATGGACGTAATTAATGGAAATCTCACACTTTTGTATCATGCTCGACTTCGAGGTTTTTCTTTTCATCAGGCTTTTCATGAACCTCTTCACAAAGATCTTCTGGACGTTTTTCCAGATGTGTTTCCTTTTGAACATTTTCATTTGTTCTCCCAACTTCTTTTTCTTCCGGGGAATTTTATTTAGAGCCCAACGACGTCCTTTTTTAATTGAACATTCGGTTCATTAGCAATGCTTTCATCACTTCATTCTTTTGGAATTTCAATTCTAGATGGAACATTTTCAGCGGGTATATACGATTTGGTCACCTTCTTTGTACTTTTAAATGCTTGGTAATTGATTTGCCATACTTTGTAAATGTATAATTTTCTGAACTTCCAACTCGCGTTGATTGGTAGGCGGATCAAGATAAGTCAAAGATTGTGTACACCATGTGATATCTTTTGGTGCTTCTCTCAATCCTCCCCCCTAACGCTGGGAATTCATCTTCATTAAAATGATCAATATATTTTATTATACTTGGTGACATATACCCGACATATATCCCCAATCTCTTTTCCGGACCCATTTTTGTTCTTTGCGGTGGCTATAGGAACATAAACTGCACACCCAAAGACTCGAAGATGGGATATATTAGGTTCTTGACAAGATGTCAATTGTAATGGAGAATATTTATTATGGGAAAATACCATAAAAATACTCGAACTGAACTCATTTTTCCTAAAAAAATACATAGACTTTGTCATTATCCGATTAATACACGAACTGGTTAAGTTTGGTAATTTAATACACAAACTCGTAAGTTGTTAATTTTTTACTACACCGTTTTAACGGACGTTAACAGAATGTTACAGTGGTCTTATATTTACTACGACGGATACCAATTCCAAGCTTACTACGACGGATATTTATCTAGTCTTCGAAAAGAAGGATTTAGAAGAAAAAAAATTGGGAGGAAGGGAGATCAACATTGCGGAAAGAAAAAGCTCCGGTGTCGGCTTCTGAAGCATTAGTTTTCAATAGATTTATTTAAAAAAAATCTGGAAGAAAGAGAGATTAGAAACCTGATCAATTGAAAGAAGTACAAAGACCACCAAACTATAGTTACAGTTCAATATACTCTCGATTACACTAATATATAAACTTAAATAAATTTATACTTCGGTTTAATGGAGTTATAAACTCTGTTAAGGGAACTTTAACGTCTGTTAAAATTATGTATTAAAATCCTAATATTTTGCTAGTTGGTGAATTAAAATGATAATATTAATGAGTTCGTGTATTAATCAGGTAATGACAAAAGTTTGTGTATTTTACGGCAAAAATGAGTTCACTTGGTGTAATCTATACTTTGATTTTAACGGAGTTATAAACTCGGTTAACGGGACTTTAACGTCTGTTAAAATTGTGTATTAAAATCCTAACATTTTTCTAGTTAGTGAATTAAAATGATAATATTAACGAGTTCGTGTATTAATCAGATAATGATAAAAGTCTGTGTATTTTAAGGCAAAACGAGTTCACTTGGTGTATTTTTGGGTTTTTTCCCTATTTACTATATGCACTTGGTATTATCTAGACCAACACGTCTGCATGCAATATATCATGCCCCCATACATAGATTGGGAGTTTTGTTCTCAATATCAGTGTCCTTGCAATCCATTGTAATGTTTCATTAAACTTTCGGCCATGCCATTTTGTGTATGTATATGGGGTACTGGATGCTCAACATCGATTCCTATTGACATACAATAATTATCGAAGGTTTTGTGAAGTGAATTCTCCAGCATTATCAAGCCTTACTTTCTTTATGAGATAATCAGGTAACTTTGCTTTCAACCTGATTATTTGGGCAATGAATCTTGCGAAAGCTGTATTTCTTGTGGTCAACAGACACACATGTGACCATCTACTGGATGCGTAGACTAATACCATAAAATATTGAAACGAACCGCATGGTGGATGGATAAGTCCACATATATCACCATGTATTCTTTCTAAGAATAATGAGGATTCAATCCCAACGTTGGCTGGTGATGGTCGAGTGATGAGTTTCCCTTGAGAACATGCATTACATGAAAACTCTCCCGATTGAAAAATCTTTTCGTTTTTTAATGGGTGACCACTAGAATTTTGCACAATTCTTCTCATCATGACTGATCCTTGAGGTCCTAACCTTTCATGCCGGAATTTAAAGGTATTGGAATCCTCTTGGTTTATTATAGCATAAGATTCAATAATATTTATTTTTGTGCAATATAATCCAGAGGTTAACATCGTTAGCTCTTTCAATACATATTTTTTCTCAGACGTAATGTAGAGGTATTCAATGCTATTCTTATCCATAGTTTCTATGTGATATCCTTTTCTACGGATATATCAGAAACTTATCAAGTTTCTGTGAGATTTAGAGGAATATACATAATGCATTATTTATCTCAAATTTAGTTTCCCTTGGCATTGAAAAACTGGCTTCTCCAGAGTCTAGTATTATTTTTGAGTTTTTTACGCCCACGGTCACTTGTTAGACTCTTTATTACAGAAAAAGTCACTTTCATGTAAAGAGTCACTTTCACTTAAGGATTATACCCTTTTGCCCCTAAAGACATGAACTAACTGTTTTCTTTCTCTCTTTCTATCTAGTTACTTACCTTTTCATAAATTACTTTTACTTAATTACTTTTAACTTTTCATTTCCCAAAAAAATCACAACTTACGATCCAAAAAAATATGTTCTCTCTCTGTCTTCTCCTTTTCTCAAGAACACTGGTTCCTCTTTACCTCCTTCGTCGGCCGTCTTCGCTCCCTCTTTCCGGCCTCCATCGTCGGTGGTCTCCACTTAGCCGTCGCAAATCTAAGCCGATTATGACAGGTGTCACTGATTTTTACTTAGATTCATCGGTTTTAAACTTCGATTTAGTACCTCTGTGTTCTTCTGAAACTTCCTTCTTAGATCCGTCTCGGTCTGTAGTCTGCGTCCTATGTGGACGACTTGAAATCGTCTCTACTTTTCTGATTTGCATAGATCTAGGGTTTTTATGGTTATTGATCTACTTTCTGTGTTCACGCTCATTCGATCCATCTGTCTGTGTTCTTATTCCCATCTATGGTGTTACTGTGTTCTTCTGCAACTTCGTTCTTAGATCCGTCTGTCTGTCTTCCATGTCCCATGTGGACAACTTAAAATCGACTCTACTATTCAAATTTGCGTAGATCTAGGGTTTATGTTCATGGATCTAGTTTCAATGTTCATGGTCGCTTGTTCGCAATTTGTAGACCTCGTGGACATGCATGAATGGACATATTTTTTTCTAGTGTACATCTTGTCTTCTTACATCCATAGATCTAGATTTTCGTGGATCTATTTTTAGTAGTCGATTTTCTAACCATCTCAACTTTATCGTGGACATGCATTAATGGACATATGAAAAAAAATTAAATCTAGATCAGTTCATCGTTTATTTTTTCATTTCATCGTTTCCTCTAAACTTAAATGGATATTTTTCCATTTCATCATTCCATAGTGAACTATGTTGTAATATAGTAATCATTTTTCAACGTATATAGATCTCGTGGATAGGTTTTTATGGACAAATGATATATATTGTTTGTCGTGACTTCTCATCTATATATGATCTATATATTACTCGCCTTTGGTGCATCTATTTTCATGGACATATTAAAATGGACATTTTTATGTGCATTTTTTGTCGTTTGTTGCATTATAGTCGTCGGTTTCCATTCCCATCTTGTGGACAAATATTTTATGGACATGATATATAGTATTCGTATTGGCTAATTCATTCTTGTTAGTTGAATCGACATATTCTGTCTGTATGGCCATCTTTGAATAGATATGTTAAATTATTATATATTTTATGGACATCATTTGATGGACACTATTGATAGGACACACATTACCAAGAAAACTTAAATTTATAATTTTGACTATTAGTGGTGTATGGACAGGAGTTCGTGGATAAACAACAAATGATGAAGGTACGGATTTGGTTTTGATGTTGTTGTGGGGGAAAATGTGAAAAATAAAAGCAAAAACAAGGACAAGAGATGGCGAAGATCCATTCAGTGGGAGATGATGGGCTAGTAAAGGATAAAAATGTATGTATACACACTGGTGGACATGTCAATGGTGATAGAGTCATAGTGATGAACAAAGTCTTGGGATCCTTTGGACCACTACAAGAAAACTGGGTATTGATAGCACCACGAAAACGCTATCATATGTCTATTGTAGCGTTTCCATAAACGCTATGTTTGCCGCTGCCATCTTAGGTCAGCCATCTACGATAGCACTAATTTGAGATGCTATAAAATATATGTATACGATAGCGTTAATTTTGCTGTGATTAATTATCTTTCGGTAGCATTGTATGATTGCCATTTTAAATGTTAATGTAGCTTTGTTTTAGTGCAATAACATTTACTTTAGTGGCATTATATTATGGCTATGTTATACTTTATACTAGCAGTTTAATTGATGCTGTATTATAATTTGTAATGGCAAGTATGTATTGCTGTTTTATATTTTATGAACACTCAAATCTTTTGCCATATTTAATATTAATGAGAGCAACTGAAATTTTATTATATAATATTATTTTAAATTATTTATGAATTATTATTTAAAAATTAATTCAATTTATATAAAAACAATTATATTTAAAATTGATTTTTATTAATAACTTAAAACATGTTTTACACAAACATAATAAAAGATACATATCAAAAAAATTCTTAACATATTCCTAACATTGTTTCTATCATTTCTTCAAAACTTAAGTGTTGCTTCCACTTGGCCTATTCCATCTTGAACATGTTGATCCTTTTGCATCAGCCAGCCTTCTACAGCAATATCCAATACCCAATAACCAAAACGTCTCATACCTTATCAATTCATCCTTAATCAATAGCCAATAGCCAATTGCTTCATGACACATAATCGAATACAAAATCACAGGCTCACAGCTTAACACTTGGTTTGACTGTCTGGTTCTTGCGAATACTTCACCTGCAAAATTAGCAAGACAGAATAAGAAATGATTTAATCATGACATCTAGACCAAGGAAGTCATTAGATCTAAAAAAAATAAAAGCAATGACCTGAGTATTAGAGACATTTCGTAAAACTGGAACCACATCAATGAAAAGCAAAAAAACGACTGGAAGTTGATGGTATGATGCAAGTTTACCTTCCCTGAACTTCCTTTCTCACTTTCTGGCTTCTGCTGCTCGAGTTTCTTATTCTTCTCCAGTAACTCCTTCTCTATTTCCCAGGGTTAATGATCACCATTGCCCTTACCTGTACACCCATTCAAGACAAATCAGTAAATGGATGAACAAAGACATACGCTTCTACTCTAACTGCAAGAGAAGAAAGGGAAAGAAAAATAATGCTCACTGATATCCCTTGAGAACGAGCGAGAGCAACGGATTTTCTAAGGTTATTAACACCAAGCCCCCAGTTTTCAGACTCATCGAAATAGTAAGGAACAAGAGAACCACCTAACAGTGATATGGTAGCTAAGTATAGTGGATATTGCGGAACCTGAACTAGAAACATAGCATTACCATTCACGTTTGTGTTTGATGTTTACGATTCACAAATGAATTTTGTTTAAAAGTGTTTAAGACTGTATATTTATTTAGATAAATATGAACGCATTATAACTACCTGTTCTCGTAAATGCTGAACAATCCACCGGCGTGAATAAGATCATAAGTTCTTGGATACGTAGAGAATCCTTCACACCAATCTTCATATGTCCCTGTAAATCCCCTCTCGTAAATCACACCTAACGTTTTCTTCTCCGCATCCCCAGGAACCACATTCATAACCCAAGATGGATATTTCACAATAGCTGCTGCAAATCCTCCAAGATATGCATTCATGTCCATAATGTTCCTGAATCTTCAACGTGACATTATCTGTTTGTAATATGCTATTCTCTCCTTCCACACCTCGTTGTCTTCTCTGAATTTCTCAGCATTGATCTCCGGTATTGTTCCCCATATAATTCTAGGTGGGACAGCAAAAGCTCGGTCAGGCCAGTCCTCCAATGCACCTCCTGCGAATTCATCTGAACTGTTTGCTTCTGGCAATGGTGTTACACAAGATTCCAATTCTTTGTACCTATCAAAGATACATCAAGTTTTATGTTTAAGTGTCAACGATACATCAAACACAAAAGTGAAAAGAAATAACTTATAAATGAAAGTACCCGAAGTAAAATCATACCTTTGCTAGCTCCATCAGTGTAAAGAGATTACATTACAAGAACACATAATATTTTCCATTTCTTCAAAAAAAAAGGTCTGCTTAATCACAAAGACAACATACATTCCCAATTACTTGTCTGCTCTATGAACAATTCTCATCGTCCTATTATTTTACTTCGATTATGAGACCAACTGTAAAATTTCATGTTGAGAAAATTGGATCCAAGTCTATCTAATAAGCTTGAAAATAGATCTAGCGCCATTTCCCAGATGTTATTCTTAATAGATTTACTGTGATTAGATCTCCTTTATCGGATTTTTTCTCAAAAGACAATAATGAGTTTAAAAGAAGAATATGAAGAAGAACCTGGATGTACATGCTCTCTTTCGTGCGTTCTTCTTCGCTGTGCACACGCCCTTTGTCGTCGCTGAAGCACCGAATCGCTGGTCCTCGAGTCGGCTTAACGGACCGAGAAGCACGAATTTAACTCTCCCCAGGGACCGATGGTGGATTTGGATTCAGAAAGTTGGAGAGGAGGCGTCGGCTTAATCTCGGGAGAAGCAGGGTGGAACAGAGAGAGAGAGAGAGAGAGAGAGAGAGAGAGAGAGAGAGAGAGAGAGAGAGAGAGAGAGAGAGAGAGAGAGAGAGATTCATGGTCTGAATCTACAAAAAGGGTTTCCCGACCTCTGATATGTCCACAAGAGGAGTAAAAGAGAGAAGAGGACGGGATTAAGGTTTAGATCTGCCACCACTGGGGGCATGGCCGGGGAGAAGAAGTAGAAGAAGATTGGGAGTCTAGGTTTCTCAACTTAATCGAAAGAAGAACAGAGAATATGACACTCAACCAAATCATGGAGGTGAATGCTTGGATTTTGGGTTCGGTGGCTATGAGGATTGGTTCGAGAGAAGCAGGGTGGAAGAGAGAGAGAGAGAGAGGACGGTGGGTTCACAAATGAATTGATAAAATTTGCCCAAAATTTTGACCGCCAAACCCAAAAAATAATCGGGAAAGTGGCGCCAAACAAAATTGTTTGGTGATAAATCTCTAAAATTGGTGATAAAATTGGTCAACTACTACAATATTACCAATAATGGTGATTATGTTATAATTAAAAGTATATAATAATTATTCTAATTATAATTATGATAATAAAATTTAGTTAACATTAATAATATTCGTTTAACTTATATATAAATATAAAATAGTAGTATTTATATAATTATTAAAACTAAATTGTAATTTTACAACTTTATTTTAATAAAAAGTTGTAATTGGAGTCGAAACCGGAATTGTCACAAGAATTTTTCAATTTGTCTTCTGAAACTTATTCATCATTTGACGAATACACATGCATAATCATAATCTGAAACTTATTCATTATTTGACGGATACACAAGTAAGTTTATTACTCTTGAATCATCCAAGATAAAGTGAACCGAAATCATATTTGCCCTAAACCATATTTGTTTAATCTAAACCTTAAATATTTGTTCATCCAAAACTGAACCGGATCTAAAATAAAGTGAATCTTGATTAGTTTTCCTTCCTTTCTTTAAACCATAAATCGTAAACCCTGAATCGGAAACCCTAAAACATATATCCTAAACCCTATATTCATTAACAAAGTGTACTTAGAATTTTTTTTAATTAAATTTTGGATTTGTTTTTGCATATTATTTTATGTTTATGTTTAATAATATACAGTTAAAAATCAATACTTATTATTAAGGGTTAAAAGTGTAGAATTTAATATCTTAGGGTTTGTGTTTGTGGTCTTGAGTTTTGGGTTTATAATTTTAGATTTAGAAAACTATTACAAAAGCTGATATAGAAAACCAATCCGGATTCGAAACGATTCTACAAAACACGAAACCTTAAACCCTTAAAGCTAAACCCTTAACTCTAAACCCTTAATTAGGTTTTTTTTAATTTGAGATGTAAGACTTAAGATTCATTATATATTTGAGAATAAAAATTAAGGATTATAGTCCCTAACCCTACCCTCAATACCCTAAACCCTATACAATGTGTTTGCAAAAGATTAATTTTAAAAATAATACTCTAAACCCTATTTATACCCTAAATCCTAAACCCTATTTATAGTCATATATATATACCTTAAACTAAAACTGAAAATTTTGTTATACCCTAAACCCTAAACTCTTCTGTATCATTTCATTTATATTAAAAATAGATTTCAACTTTTAATTTTTATTAATAACTTAAAATATCTTACACAAACAACATTATAAAATCAGAACCAAGTTGCAATTAAAGAGTTTGTAGTATCATTCGCCCAAATATTCCTTCCATCAACAACTCCAGCAAACTCCAGCAAACAATAGCTTTCCACGATGAAAATTCACTTCTATCAACCCTGCCAAAGACGACTCCATGTGAGAGTAGCATCCGAAAGTACCTGCAATTGGTTGGTGTCAAGATCCATCAGGAGAATACGCTCATCGAACTGAAGAAATGGCACATAAACTAGTCAAGGTCTCCACCACTATCCAAATGATACTCTCTTTGAGTTTATTTTGGTCTACTTAGTTTATAAAAAAACCGCTTAGTTAGCCTAAATAATAGTGTTACATGTAATTTTTGCAACTTCTCCAACCTGAAAAAGCCAATCGGTTGCCGATATATAACTGAAAATATTAGAACCAAAGACTGAATGAAAGAGTGAAACTAGAAAATAGAGTTATGGTCCTTCATCATAAAAAGGTATATTGGTGATCATATTCGAAAGAAGCCTTATTTGCTGACTCTTATTCGTTCACAGCTTCTCGAGAATGAATTGGTGGTTAAAAGAAACAACTTGGATCAAAGAAAAGGAGTCAATGAGCATAACTACAGTCGCCAAGCATACCAAGGACTGCAACAAGCTGTGAACATAACTTTGGTGCAATACCATCAGGTTTCGCTCTCCTTACAATCTGTTTCAAGACGCCACCATCTCCACTCAAATCAATCGCCATTGCCAAGCTACCTGAACATATTAACACTAATCATCATACTCACAAGGCCAACAATCACATAGTAATCAAGTCTTGGCAAATATCACAAGGCTTAGCTGTGTTTTGAGTACACTTGTAAGTATGAATGAAAAATCATATGATTTCCTGTAAGATATATAAGTACCTTAATACAAGTTTAGCTGCAGCCATAAAATCTTTTGTCTTCTCACCTGTACAAGATCCCATGTATACTCTGTCAGTTTTCACATCTTTGCATTCTCTTGCTAGAGCCCGATTGTCAGAAGAATGAAGCTGAAAGCAATATTGACAATAGCAAATCAATTATAATAACAAGAAGTGGCAAAAATAACTCAACAATTAAATTAGCAACCATGAAAGACCCACCTTAGCCACCACAGGGTCCAGCTTTGACACGTCAAGTCTATAATCTGCCACAAAGCTATGGAAGAAAAAAAACCCGAATATTATTACAAAAGGAAAGGTTAAACTACAAAGAGATGACAAGTTCCATTACTAATATGAACAGTAGATTTGAAACATGCTCTGTTACATATCCACAAAACTGAACTATTTCCAGCTCCACTAATAATTCATATCGAGATACTCTGCCACTATATAGAAAAGAGCATTAATTTATTACAGCCAGACTTTCAATTGTTGTGCCACTGAACTCCATCGTCTTGTAAGTTGCACCAGCAACATATATTTCATCAATTTAGAATGGAAAATGACTTCACAGCAATATGCAATTTGGTGAATACATGACTAGAACACATCAAAGGCTGCATATCTACCCTCATACTAATACTGTCAAAATGGATCGGTAAAAGGTTTCAGAAGGTGAAAAATGAATAGTTGCTCTAAGACATATCACACTCACTTGCAATATCAAATCCTTAAGTGGCTATGCAGAAGTACACAAGCTTCTCAACTGTGTGACAATGATAAAACAAAGCAACATAATACAATCATAGCAAAATCCAAAACAAAAAAACTACCAAAGCTCTTCTCAATTCAACTACTATTTCTTCATCGGCATCCTAGTTTTCACCTAAAAAGTTGAAATTTTTCACACACACAGAGAGACAAAAAACCGTGTTATAAAAACTGTGGGAGAGAAATAAAAACGAGAGAGATAACGAAAGAATCTCAGACTGATCCCGTGGTGCGAGAAATCGATTGAGTTCTGACATCTATGAATCGATATCTGCGACGATTTCAGAAACGGAGAAAATCCCAAATCCTTGTGAACCTGCAATCAAAGTCTGTGTTAGCAAGTAGAATGAGAAGATAAGTACAGAATTGAACAAGCAGAATGATGAACTCACAATCTTGCTTTCACTGATCATGCTATATTCATCAATATCAAGAGAATGACCACTAATTAGCACCCCATCCGCAAGGACCTAGATGGATACAATACGTAAAGCCAAAGTGTAGTTTGAATCCACAGATGAAATAGATAAACAGAGTATAGGTTCAGTCGAAGGTGAGCTAGGGTTTGGGTGAGCTATGTAGAGGGTGCGGGAGGTGGAGGTGAAGGTGGAAGTGGAGGAGGAGGAGGAGGAGGCTGAGGGGAGGAGGGTGGGGAGAGACGGTTCAGCCATAGCGGCAGAGTCGGTGGAGGAGTAGATCGGAGGAGAAGAGGGTCTCTCTCGAGAGCTATTTTTTTCCGTGGGAGATAAAGTTTTTGTGGTTAGAAAGATTTTTTATTTTTTGGTCTCGAATAGATAATATATTTAGGCGGTAATTGTCAGTTTTTTTCTAAGTGTTGGCGCCTATAGAATATGTAACAGAAATTAGGCTCCAAAATCAATTTTAATTTTTTGGCTTAGCAAAATAACGGTACAGCATTAATTTAATGCCGTAATAGACTATCTCACCGAGCGCACCTTCTATAATAGCAATTTCCAAATTCGTGCTATCCTTATGTGCTATCAATAACAGTATTTCTTGTAGTGGACACGGCATTGTGGGCCTGGAATTGTGGACATGACAATGGGGATCTATCAAAGTAGAGTGTGAAAGATAATGCATGATTGTGTGGATATTGGTCGTCGGAAAAAGCTTATGTGGAAAAAGCTTAAGTGGTAATGGTGCATTGCTTTTAATTGTTTCTAGGAGTGGTGTAACTGAGTACGTGAAATTTCTCATATAATGTGATATTAGTAAACCATGTATTCGTGGATGAACTTTTATGGAACATTGTTGTTGTTATGCGTTTCATAGACATTATAAATTGGACATATAATTTACATATGGTCTCACCCTTTTCATTTACGTCTGTGTTGAGATGTTTCAGTGGACACCAATTACTATCCATGAAGTTAATGAACATTAAACAAGTTACAAATCCGAGTTACTGTGTATACGACTTAATGTCCATAAGATTTTTTACGGTGTTAATGTAAAAATATTGTCCACGAAATCGTGTACCCAAATGTCAAGAAGATACTATCGTACATCAGTTATGACCAATGGAGTGATACGAATGTCAACATAATGAATATTAGAAATAACCAAAGGAGTCATGAATACTATGATTGTCCACAAAATTTCTGTCTACACAATATATGTACTAATGGACATATATCTCTGTCTGTAACTTGTCCATTAGAACATGTCCATGAGATTGATTTGTGTGCAACTAGTGAATTTGAGAACCATGGATCATATGTCCCATACTCCATTTTTACCACATATCCACTCACCACTAGTCACTAAGCAGTGCTCGTCCATAGAAACCTGCATTAGATACGGTACACATTGCTTCGTTATCCACTTAGAACTATCCACAAACACCAGATACCATGTCTGTATGTTATAACAAGAAATAGATCTTACAAAAACAACAAATCCATAAAAAATGAACGGAAAATACCTCTAAAATGGGATTCTCAATAACCTGCTCCGTTATGCCTCATTCGGTGAAGCTCTCTCTGTTCTTACCTTTTTTACAGTCTGTCATGTCCTTTTACAGCAGACATGTCTCCAAACGCCCAGAAACAATAAACAATGTTTCTCTGTGTACACGTGGAAGCATTTGCACAGTCTGGGTTTCAAAATTCAACGGCCACGATTTGGACGCTTGCTTTGGGCGGGATTTATGGCCCAGATTCAATTCCCCCCCCCCCAATCACATCAAAAGTAAAAGTACATAATGGATGATCAGGATTTTAAAGATAAAAATTGAGGGTCAAGATTAAAAGTACATTAAATAAATATATCTTCCTTTTAGTTCTTCTAGTTATGAATATAGTTGGCCAAAAATCTTCTAGTTGCAGAATTGGAGGGGCAAATTGGGCAGAAAAGTCACGCTACAGTGGCAAAACCGGTCTACAAACGTCGAGTGACTTATTGTGTGAGTTTGAGAAGTACAAGTGACTTAATATGTTAATGACTCATTATTTTTGCATTAGGTCACGCTTTTGGCGGAATCTTTGATTTTGAGACATGAGAAATATCGTCTATCCTTAAGGACAGTATGGGTCGTAGCATTATCTGCTAGACATATATCTCTATCCTGATTCTCAATATGTGGCATCTTTTGTATCATAAGATAATGATGTATTAATAAAGTTATAAAAGATCTTTTATATTACAACAAAAGCATATTACATAAGTTTATTAAAACTGCTGGTAAGTTTTGTTATAAAAACATATTATACATCATAAAAACATTAAGATCTAGTATTTATATTATCCTTGGCAATTTATTTAAGCTTCATCGGCGAGGAAATCTGCTACATCCTGATGAGTGTCCTCATTTATGCTGCTAAAGGAAGGGCCAGCTTCATCATTGATTAAGTTGGTTTCAACATTATTGATCGTGGCTTTTTTTATGCTTGATACAGATCGACGAAGTGTTTTGGTGTACGACATATACGTTCCCAATGCCCATCCATGCCGCATCTGTAACAAGCATTATTGGTCGGCTTCTTTATTGCACGACCACCTTCATTTATCTGGAAATTATTGTTTCTTCCAGTGTTGAAATTTCTTCCTTGTCAACGTCCATGATATCGTCCACGACTTGATCGCGGCTTCTGCAGCGTCCATGTCTTCGCCCACGATAGTTATCATTATTTCTGGATGCTATGACATTCACTTCAGGGAATGAAGCTAATCCAGCTAGACGAGCCTGATGTTTTAACATCACGAGTTCATTATTTTGCTTTTTTTTTTGGTCAACGAGTTCATTATTTTGCTCTGCTACAAGGAGGACTTGCATCAACTCCGAGTAGTGGGTGAAACTTTTTGCCTGGTACTATTGCTGCAAAATTACATTTCCAGAATGAAATGTAGAGAGTGTTTTCTCAATCATATCATAATCACTTATCTTTTCTCCACGTAACATCATCCTGGCAATAATTCCGAACAACACAGAATTATACTTTTCAACATTTTTGTTGTCCATAAATCGGAGGTGCATCCATTCATATATAGATTTTGGTAAGATCACATATTTTTGGTGATCAAACCTATCTTTAAGTGATTGCCAGAGATCTGATGGATCCTCCTTCGTGATGTATTCATTTTTTTCAAATTATCATGGAGGTGGTGGCGTAAAAACACCATGGCCTTAGCCTTAGCCGCATCAGACGTCATTTTCGGCGGATCAATGGTTTTTAGAAGATCATTTGATCTTAGATGCCATTTTGCACCTGATGTCCATCATATAATTTTTGCTAGCAGCATCAAGGGCAATGATCTCGAGCTTTCCCAAATTCGACATTATCTCTATATGATTAAACCTTTTATTAAATTTCAATTGTATTTTAAAGAAATATGGTAAAATTAAATGCTGAAATTTAAAAGCATAAATATAAATGTGGAATTTAAATGCGTAGTTAAAAAGCGAAATTAAAATAATTGAGGAGGCAGCGTCTACCATAAATTCAAGGAGGAGGTATAACCTTCTACTCAGTTAAAATTGATTAAAGATGAGGTTTAACCTACCATTCTATAAATTTGATTAAGGAGAAGGTTTAACCTACCACTTCATAAATATGATTTGAGGAGAAATAGTCTACCATGCGATTATGATTGTGCAGGCATAGCCTACCATAACGATCGGTTCGGAGAAAGCAGTGCCTATCTTTCTGTAAATAAAAATAAACAGAAATATAAAAGACATGGATTTTTTCATAAAATAAATTGTCTATAATTAAACTTCACATTTTCGGTATATGAAAGAATCGAAAGGTGGTGTTGATGATAACATGTTATATATTTATTGTTAAAGCTAGATGAGATATATGTATCTATAAGTTTATATATCTTTATATATGTTATTATATTGAGAGATAGTGGTAACGAGAAAGTGAGTGACTGAAGTTATATTTTATTAACTTATTGATTTTCTATCTTGTGATACAAGAGGAGTGCCTATTTATACTAATAGGAAAATAGTAAATAAATCATTACTGACATTAGTAAGTTGGTTAATAAAAATATTTACATTAATAATATTAAACTATTATTAATGAATAATCATTATTGATATTATCGAATATAAATAATCTATACTATTAAAATATGTGATTATTTTTAAAATTAACATTGGTTTTATCTGAGATATTACAGATTGATTCACTACATTTATTTGAGATTTTTGGATTATATTAAAGGTATTTTGGTATTATTAAATGTTAGACTATATATGGGTCATACTAAATATTCTCTAATTAATGATTTTGTTCTAAAATATATTCATAATATCTTTTAATATCTTTTTGTTTTAAATATGAATAAATAAATATATATTATAAAATATTTTAGTTTTTCAATTTTTTTTAAGAAAAATATTTTTATTTTTCGATTTCTTAAGAAAAATAATTATTAGTTTTGAACTTATTATTAAATTTATTATAAAATAAATTTAATTATATTTTAATATAAATATTCTCTAATTTATGATTTTATTAAAAATATATTTTCATAATATATTTTGATATCTTCTTTTTAATTGAAATATATATATATATATATTTATTTATATTACTAAAAAAACTTACAAAATATTTTTAACTTCTTAATTTTTAAGAAAAATAATTACTAAATTCATATTTATTATTAAAATTTACTAAAAAATAATTTTAATTATATTTTAATCTTTTAAATTAACATAAAATTCTTTATATTTAGACCATTATAAAACATTAAACATATTGAAAAATATTAACCAATTTCAATTATTTATACCATCGAAAACAAAATTTAACTATTAAAAAAGGGTTAAAAGATGTATTGACTAATTTCAATTGATATATTCTTAATTTGATAAAATATTAAAATTATTCAATAGTTATATTATTGGAAGGATTATTTTTTCAAATTTTCAAATCACTTAGACTATTATAAGATTGGTTGAAGTATAGATTAATTTGATTTGATTATAAAAATATTTAAAATGATTTATGTTCAAGAAAAGTTAAAAAGATGAATTAACTATTTTTAATTATAGAAACATTAAAATGAACTTAATCCAAAAATATTAAATGAATGGGTTATCATATGTTAACTACATTTTGACCTATAAAATAAATATAATTTTTTTAATATTTAGACCATTATAAAATGGGTCGAAAAATAGATTAACTAATTTTAATTATATATACTATTAAAAACAAACTATGTCCATTGGAATACGAGTTGAAAATATATATTAATCAATTTAAATTGATATATTTTAATTTTTATAAAATATTAAAATTATTTATAAATTCATATTTACGCGTTAAAATTATATTATTTAAAACAAACAATTATATATATATATAATTAAATCAAAACTAGCATATCAAAACTAATAAGTGATATATTACTAGTATACAATGAATATTGATTTTAACAACATTTTAGTAGTGAAATCACGGATTAAACTAAGTTAGAATTAACTTAAATAAAAAAATATTAAATAAATTATATGTGTAGTTTCACAGCAATAAGATAAACTAAACATATATTAAAAATAAAAATAATCCACAACTACTAAAATATAAGTTAACAATATCAAAACAAAAATAAAATTTATTAAATTTCTTCTCACATTTAGCATCATATCATCATATTTTTCACTTAATATAGATTGGACTGAATAGTTAACAATCTTAATTTATAAAAATATAAATTTAAAATAAAAATATATTTAAAAAACAAAAACATAAACCCATACTTTTTTAAAGCGGATCAAAATCTAATATAAACTACAGAAACGGGCTACTTTTTTTAATAAAAAAAACAATAGTCAGTTCAATAATAAAATCAGTAGTACAAATTTAAATGATAATGTTTCCTAAATTTGTCGCAAACAAAAAAATTGTCGTCGTCTCTGCCACGTACTCGCTGTCTATATCTGTTCCCTCAAATACATCACATGATGACTTTATCTCTCAACTGTCCATACTCTCACAACTCTATTCAAGTCTTTCGTCGAGACCCGAATACTCTCATTTTAGGATCCGACCCGGTTATCACCTGTCTTCTCTCTCTCTTACTCTATGAAGCGGGGCAAGAAGAGCTCGGATGTGAGTGACCCAGTGATTAACTCGGATACTCGAAGCGGGTCTAGCGAATTGGATGCAATGAGACCAAGTTTGAGCTCGATGAAATCGATGGGTATACTTCTGGCGGTACTTATGTTTGCTTCGGTTATGTTTTCTCTGTCGGTGGTACTCAGAGACCCACCTTCTGACGATGTTGTGGAGATTGATGCAGCTTCTAGGGTTCTTCCACTCAGATTCCACCAAGGTAAACCTTCAAAAAGCTTGTTCCTTTTTCCTGCAATGTTGCATTAGTAAACATTCATTGGTGGCTTTCTCGATTTCAGCCATTGAATCAGATGAGCAGGGTCAGCTCAGCGACAATCTTGTCCCTGTGTTCGATAAAGAATCATGCTTGAGCAGGTATGAAGCGAGTTTATATAAAAAGGAATCACCTTTTAAGCAATCTTCTTACCTGGAATCTAGATTGAGAAGATACCAAGATCTTCACAGACGTTGTGGACCATTCACTAGTTCATATAACTTAACAGTTGAGAAACTCAAGTTAGGAGATCAGTCTGATGGTGGAATCTCTGGTTGTAGTTATGTTATTTGGTTGAACTCTGATGGTGAACTTGGAAGTAAGATGCTGAGTCTAGCATCAGCTTTTCTTTATGCTCTCTTAACAAACCGGGTTTTACTTGTGGAACCTGGAGCTGAAATGGCTGATCTTTTCTGTGAGCCATTTCCATACACTTCTTGGTTTCTTCCCTCAGAGTTTCCACTCAGTGAACAGTCTCTTCTTGATCTTCATTCTCATGACCAACGAAAGCTCTTCTTCTGTGAGGAATGTCAAGTTTTGTTGAATGAAACTCCGTGGTTGATCATGAAAGCGGATAGTTATTTTGTCCCATCTCTCTTCTTGATCTCTTCATTTGAGCAGGAGCTCAAGAAGCTCTTCCCGGAAAAAGAAACGGTTTTTTACTTCTTGGGACAGCATCTCTTTCACCCAAGTAATGTTGTCTGGGGTCTTATTACACGATACTATAACGCTTATCTTGCTAGAGCTGATGAAAGAATAGGAATCCATATTGGGTTCACTAACACTAGAAATGATCAGCTTCAATTAGTAGAGCAGATTCTAGCTTGTGGAGTTAGACATGAGCTGCTTCCTGAAGTAGAAAAACAGAAACATCTCCCTTCGAGCCAAGTTCTAAACCGAAAATCAAAGGCATTGTTCATCTCATCTTCTTCTCCAGGCTACTTTGAGAGTATCAGAGACGTATATTGGGAAAACCCAACAGTGACAGGAGAGATAATCAGTGTTCACAAGCCTAGCCACAAGGAATACCAAAAGACCCAAAGGAACATGGAAAGCAGGAGAGTATGGACTGAGATTTACCTTCTGAGTTGTTCTGATGTGCTGGTGGTCACAAGCCCGTGGTCCTCACTGGTTGACGTGGCTTATGGTATTGGAGGGTTGAAGCCATGGATATTGAACAAGATTGAGAACGGAACTGACCATGAACCTTACTGTATGAGAGCAAGGTCAATGGAGCCCTGTTCCCAAACGTCCACGGTCTCATGGCTGTAAAGATTACTAGATGAATAGTCGAGAGTTTCTGAGTTTCCCAATGGAAAGGTAAGGAGTATTTAAATTAACTAAATGTATCAGTTCATAACTTGATCGAGTTCTATACTTTTCCAACACATCTGTAGGTGTTCTTATTCATGTCTACAATAGTATACATTCAAAAGAGAAACCTATGATATTGATGATGCTAAAGTAGCTACAAGTGAAATTAATAAAGAGGGATTGAAATTAAGGGTCTGAGACTTGCAACACAACATATGTACACTGCTCGAGTGCTCGGTAACAGTTGGTGTTTTAATCTTTAACGGCCTGTCTGCAAATGGGACACGAACCATGTCTGATGAGCTATTTATCAACGCAAACCAGATGAAACGTGTAATTTCCCCTGCTTCGATGTCCTGTAAATCGCAAGGTGTGAGATGAACAAAGGGACATATGATAATAAGTTTTATAGAACAGTTTTAACTATACTATACACAAGAAGATGAGAGCCAAAAAATAAAGAAGAGAGTTAGAATAGAACCTGCCAGTGGTGTGAATTTAACATTGTCGACATAAGTTGTTCATCTACTAGTCTCCCACGAAACAGTTTCTCTACAAAATCTGCCTGAATCCAAAACAAAAATACCAAAGGCTCAGCTTACTCATACTCACCCTCATGTTATACCAAAGCACAATCACCATAGAGAAAATTGGCCAATGTAACATCAATCATTCCCTATCACTTTCGGTAGACTATTTCGTCCTATAAGTTAAGGAAAGATTAAGATTAAATAAACGATTAAAAGGGCTAACTAAGCCATTATGTCATTATTTCTTCCACCAAACTTCTTTTCTCTCCAAATCCTTCTCCATCTCGACCATAAAAGTCATTAGAAAAGCTCCAAAACCATCTTCCTATACTTGACAAACGTGTAAGGTTTCTCAGAAGAAGTTAAGACTAACCACCATAGATGATGGACCCCTTGAGCCTGATAGCTCTAAATACCAGTGGAACAAGAAGCCTCCAAGACTTCAACAGAGAGAATAGCTCCTGCGACAGCACCAAGTGAAGCCCCACGGACGACTCCATACTGGGCAGCTCTGCCTGCCACCGCACCAGTTACTGCTCCGGTGAAAGCTCCAGCTACAGGAGATAAATGAACAAGAGATCACATAAGAACGTCCATCTCTGCCTTTAGCAATATCACTTCCCTCTCAACAAAAACTATGTCACCTGATCACATCATAACGTCCAACCTAGAGATCACCATGGACTTTCCTAACCAAACACGTCGACTAACTCTCCAGGACCCAGACTTGGCTTTAAACAATTTAAACTCATACAAATTGAGAATTAAAGTGCAGTATAATCTTGTGTTTCACATGTTCTTCCGGTGCTCTGTTCATCGAGATTCAAGCAAATCCAACAAAAAGAAAATGCAGTCTATCACAAAATTTGCATGCCGCCCACAAATGATAATTTTTCAAGCAATCACGAATCTACCAAAGTTTTAGAAACGATGAGCTTAGAAGGAAAAACAATTCCCCAAAAAAGTGAGTTTTGTCTAGTCAAATTAATCTAACACAAAATCCATGATCAGTCAAGATATATCATCAAATGAACAAACAAAGACGATCAAAATGGTAAAACTAATCACCCATAGCCAAAATTCCAGTAAGAGCCCCGGAGAAAGCGCCGGCGATCAACCGATAAACTGTGTCGATGGTTGAGTCGGCGGGAGGGAAGATCGCATCCATAGGGAAAAAAAAAGTTCAAAAATCGAAGAAAAATACAATTTGATTCAAAAACTCCTGTGGTGTTTGATGAAATCTAGGCAAGAAGAAGATACTTTGTGGTTAAAACTCTCCACCACATAATTATAACTTGTCATGATATCACATTTTAATACCTCAACAACTGAAGTTAAAACTCTCCACCAAATAATTATAACTTGTCATACAAGCAACAAAACACCTCAAAACCTCACTAATCTCTCCCATCATTAGCTTCTCATCATCATCCCCTGAAACAAACTCAGTGATAATGTTTCCCATCTCAGTCCAGCTTTTCCCAGGCCCTCTTCTCTTCCTCAAGGATTCTTGAGCTTGGCCATTTAAAGCGTACTCGTAATGTAACAGGCATCCTGATTCCACAGTCCAATCATGGAGTCCCTTACTATTCTTCCAAAGTTAATAGTTGCCAACAAGTTTTAATGTCAAACTTGAATACAGTAGTCATGAGCAATAATAACACAGTATGAAAATTTCTCCATATATTTGACTGAAGAAAACACAAAAACATCTATGAAAAAAAGAATATTGCAGCTAAAATATTCTTGCAAACAACAACAAAAAAGTAGAAGAAACAGTACCAAGTACATGCAAACGAATTTGCTTTGCATTTGTGAGTGTCATATATATTACCTATCCGTGTCCACGGTCTCATGAGAGTTGTGACTATCCTCTAGTTCTGTGGTTTGGTTTCCACTTGCGTCCTGCGAATATCAAACTTGTCTACAAACTCCAAAGGAGTGACTGTCTCATTCCTGATCCTCTTAATCTTGGGGCTCAACAATCCCCTATGTCCAAAACCATACAGCTTGAGCACTTGATTATCCGCAAAATTAAAAGCCCTCTCCATACTCTTCAAGCACCTCTCAACTGCATAATCAGCGTAGCTACCACACGGTTTACAACCAACGAAATGAGTCACAAACGGCCATCTCTCATCACCTAATCCCGGGTGATACTTCTCTACCATCTCCTCGTATCTATCAACCAAACCTTCCCAAAACCCGTGTAGATAGTATTGATTCTCAACAAACACTTTCTCCATCCATGTATCTTTCTGAGAAAGCAGAAGATAGATCAATGCTGACTGATCATCAGCCTCGAAAGCCGGTCTGCCTTTCAAATAAGCTGTTAATACTTTCCCGGCCTCATCACGGATTGGCCCTTTAGGTCCCATAGGCGCCCAAGCATCTAACAAATCCAACGACCACTGACAATTCCTCAATAGAAAACTGCCAGTGTTCAAAGCAATCCATGACTTCTGATCAAACAGCAAGTCCGGATAACCATGAATCACTAGATTATGCTTCTCGTACCTAGCTAAGGGGATCTGAAACAGTATGTCTGTGAACAAAGCATCACTATCCATCCACCAGATCCATTCAACTTCAGGATGAGACAACATCAATCTCCTAATCATAGGCAACTTAGCCCAATACCCAGCTAGTTCCTTATCCAAATGAGCCATGTTATACACAATCTCAATCCCATGAAGCCTACAATAATCAATCTTGTTCTTCACGGATTTCAACAGATAATGGTCACCAATCGGGTTATCACAAGGCTTCGGAGGAGATCCTGTTAAGAGCAAGATCCGAGCTTTGCCATTAACAGTACTAGGAAACTCAGGGTTCTGATTCAGCCATACCTTTCGTTGACTATCCCAATCTATGATCTTAGGCCCTAGAGCGTACGTCGCATTGGGATCCATCTCTGATTCCTGAGGCTCATCTAAGTCGGTTGGATCCGAATCAGATCGGATCTCAGCTAGAATCCGGTTAGTTTCCTCGATGATGTTTTGGTTAACCGCATCGGCGCTTGAGCTTCCGAGGTTCCCAACGCCGATTGTGCCACGTAGGACGAGGATTGTGACGAATCCGCAGAGAATCGTGATTTTGATGTTGTTGAACGTCTTCTGCATCTGCCTGCCTCGAGGTAATACACCACGACCTCCTCTACCTCCGCCGTTCGCTGCCGTCGACGTTGGAAGTACGCCGCCGCTTCCAGAGGGTCTTTTATGCGCCGGCGACCCAACTTGACCCATTTTCTCTCCCCCTCTCTCTAGATTTCACTTACAGATTCGCAAACATCAAAATTGGGTTTTTTATATTTTCAGAATACACACTCTCTTTCTCTCTGTCCTTACTCACGGATCTGAATAAAAATCAGATCTTTAGCATGATTCGATTGGGGAGAGAGAGAAGATTGTCGATCTGAAGAACCCTAATTAAAAAGGAAACTAAACCCAATAATGCGGAAACATTGTCATACTTAAAAATATCTATTGTCGGAAAATGCTTCGCTCGATCCAGAAGCAGAAGGAGAAGAAGCGTGTACAGCTCACTCACACCGACAAATGTCACTAATTATGTTTTTAATGTAAGACAATTACGGATGGTTAACGGAAGCAGTACACGTTGGCGGTAATATGAGTGATAATGAAACGGTGCGTTTTATTATAAATCTAACGGCGTCAGATTTAAGGTGAGGAATATCGGTGGCGGCGGAAAACCTCGAAAGGCGTTTCCGAGTCACCATCTCTTACGACGCGTGTCTCTTCTCAGTGGCTTTCTTCTTCAGAACGGCGTCGTGTTGCTCAGCGCTTTGGATATTTCTTTGCAATAATCTTCAGCTCCTTTAACCGGATAAACTCTTTGCAAGTACAGAGATACTTCTCTTCGAAATCTTCTTGGTATACTTCATTGTTTGTTCTTTGTTACTTGTTTTTGTTCAATGATGATTCTTGTATACATCAAGTTTCGTTGCTTTTTGTATGTGTCGGGTCTAATCTTTGTGGATTCGGTTGTGAATTTCATGTATGAATTCTCATTAGTTCTATGTCTGAAAAAAGTTTTCTCTAATTGATTCTTGTTTCTTGTCTCTTTAAAGGGTTGTTCAAAACAAAGTGACAACCTTTGTGGAAACAAAAAAGGAATCTGGTTTCCCCTCCTCCGTTGTTATGTGGAAGTTAGCTTCAAATTCCATCAAAGAACTTTTTAAATCAAAGGGAGAAGATGCTGTCACAAAACCGAGAAAAGCTCCTTAAGATTCCTCTGGAGATGGAAGAAAAACAACGAAGGAATCAAGATTGGAGTGTCCCATTTGCTGGGAACCATTCAACGTCGTTGAGAATTTGCCTTATGTCTTATGGTGTGGTCATACCATCTGCAAGTATTGTCTCATAGGGCTTCAACGTGCAGTTATAATCAAATCCTCAGCTTTACCTTTCCATCTTCCATTCTTCGTTGCCTGCCCTTGGTGCAGTTTACTCTCTTTAAGGCTAGTATACAAAGGAACCATCAAGTTCCCTTCCAAGAACTATTACCTTTTATGGATGGTTGACTGCCGATCCGAATCGCGCAGTGACAACAAAAGGGTGGAGAGTGATATGAAAAAGAGTTGTGAAGGAGTGAGTAAAACCTCCTCAGATGATGAACGGTTGCTGGAAAATCGCGGATGGTGGAATGGTGTGATCAGACAATACTTCAGAACTGGGAGACTTCTTGATTTGGTATGTAAGTCAATGGCTCTTGTTGGACATTTGTTGGCTAAGTTTCCTTTGGTAGTCATATTCCTGTTGGTGGCTTTATATGCAATCCCTGTGAGTGCTGCAGTTCTCGTCCTCTATTTCGCTTTCCCGAGCTTAAACTGGCTGATCAGGGAGATTTCAGCCTAACTCATTGTACTGTCTCTTTGTTCCTTTATGTTTCTTGACTTGTAAGAAACATGAGATGTGTGAGCTATAGAGCCAAAAGTTGTTATACTTGGTAAGAAGATAAGATTTTTATTTCAAACTGTGTCTCTGTACATAACGAACTAAACTGTACTGTTCTGTATAAATCATTAAAGTAGGCCAAATACTAAAACAAAACAAAACAAAGTAGAGGAGTCCGAATGTAATTTCGAAAAGCAAACAGTATTTATTATATGTTATTTAACAAATAGTCCTTCCTTCCTCGCTCTTCTCACGATTCTCTCTTCTCCTTCTCTCTCGTCAATTAGTCCCTCTCAAGCAATAATCTTCTTCGATTTTACTTCTCAGACCAATCGTGTTTTCTCATCTCTCTCGTCTGGTTTCGTCTCTAAACGTAAGTTTTCTTCCATTTTTGAGTCGTTCTCAAATTGTAGAATTTAAACAGTGAGGTTGTTAAACCTGATTGTTCCCGTTCTGTTGTAGACACTTTAAGTGGCTTAGTTCGAATTATAATCGCATAGTTTTAGATTAGGAATCGGAATTCACCTGATGCTTAGGAAACGGAACCTAGTTTTGGAATCGTTGCGTCGAATTGATCTCGGTGACGTAGAAACCCTAATTTTGCGGTTCCTGTGGAGTTACGCAGTATCCACACACTCAAACCCTGCTACACTTGCTACAGAAAATGCAGAAATGGTTGTAAGCAAACTGGAATGTTTTCACTAGCTGGGGAATTAGCATCAGTCTGCTCGTGTTGACGATGGCAAACTCAGATGTCGTATGGAACTAAAGCGATCTCTTGAACTCCGTTTAAAGAAAAGAGTCAAGGAGCAATACACTGATGGGAAGTTTAGTGACCTGTTGAAGAAGGTGATTGCGAGGTCTGAAACTATTCGGGACGCTTATGACTGTATCAGGCTTAACTCCAGTGTTCCCATTACAGAAATAAATGGCAGTGTTGCGTTTGATTCTATCGCATAAGAGCTCTATAGTGGAGTGTTTGATGTCAGTTCAAATACGTTCTCGTTTTCGTTTGTCTAGAGATAAATCAAAGCAGGTCCAATAGTGGTTTGTGTTTGTTGTCTTTAGCTCGAATAGTGAGCGAATCACGGCCTTGCAATTGCTTCGTAGCTGGTTGCCTGATGGCTGCGCCTGCTGTTTATACTCTACATGCAGTGGAAAAACAGAATTTTCCTGGTTGGAAAACTGGATTTTCTGTTTATATAAATGGGAGGAGAGAATAGGGCTGTGTAAGCAACACCTGAGGTACCTCTATATAGGTCAGCTATCACTTCAAGCTATTGATTTTGGAACCTGGAGATGATTACCTTCCCTCCATTACAAGAGTCTTGCAAGTTGTAATATCTTCCTAGGTCAATTTTGATTCGTTTTAGACAGTTTGTTAAGCCCCGTGTATATGATGTTTTAGCATATCTAAGGTCCGGTGATTATTGTTCTTCGGCTGTTTTAATTTCTAGAGGCTGTATGCAGTAGCACAGATTGCAAATCTAAAACCGTGGCATTACAGTTCTTGTGGGCATATTCTAGGTGACACAGTTTCGGTGGCATTCACATCTCACCTGTGACTGTATCTTTCAAAGCAAATGGTTCGTGAATCTTTCTGATTTTTCTTCTTCTCATGGTTGATTCTCTGTGGTGCAGGTTTAGAACGTGACAAATGGAATTAGCGGATCGAGCAGTCGGGCTTCTATTAACTTCAATCAGCTTATCCATATTCACTTACTATACTTTCTGGGTCATTATCCTGGTAAGTCACAACAACAGAATTCTTCTCCTCCATGTTCCTTAAAAAGACATTTTCAGTTTGATGTACCATTGTCATCTAATGTTTTGGATAGTACTAGGAAGAAGAAGCTCACGTGTTATAATTTTGCTTTGGACAGCCATTTGTAGATAGTGATCACTTCATCCACAAGTACTTCTTGCCCCAAGACTATGCCATTCTCATACCTATCTATGCGGGTGTAACTCTCCTCTCTCTCATTTCCGTGTTCATCGGCATGGTCATGCTCAAATTCAAAAAGAAGAAGGCTTGATTTCGACCTTACCTCCTCAAATATAAGTCCAATTCATGCTTCCTTAACCTTGTTTTTATTTTGCTTTGGACCTATTGTCTTTTGAAATGTTTAGGCCTGAACTTTAAATGGTGTAGTTGAACGGTCGAGACTACTAATGTCCTATTGTTGAATACGGAAGGACATATTAACTATACAGTTTTATGTCTGACTCAAACTACTTGTCTGAGATATATATTAGAGACACAAGTGAGGTTCTCTTTACAATTATTATGTCTCTGTAATGAATCTGTGTTGAGGTTCTCTCTTACTAATGTTGGGAACCCTCAAGGATTACCAAAGAGCCTCGGCTTTGTTAACCAATCTGCACAAACCTTTCTCTTGCGTACTCCATGTAGTCGAAGTCGATTTCATTCATATGTTCATACAAAGGTTTACAAAAATCAAGATCAAAGCCATATATATATCGATATAATTCCCCATAACAGCTTTGTGAAGCAACCGTGTCTAGTGGTCAAGTGGTTAATGCTTTACATCGGCATGTACTGGGTTCGAATCCCTGAAGGCGCAGTTTTACAAGATTAATGGAGGCAAACTTATAAAGAAGTTTTCAGGAGCAGGTGGAGCCGTTGATCGTGACCATTGATGGATTCTCGTAGAACGGAGGTAGTATTATCTGTTAAATTGTCCTTGTAATAGTTCTCATAATCTGTATCAGCGTTAAAAAAAAAACATCTTCAAGGAGAATTTCGCTCGGTTCTTCTTCACCTGAAAACGTCTTTTTTTTACGGTTCAATTCGGCACAAATTTGAAAAACCCGAATTATCCGAAAAATCGGAAGTACCCGGCCCGAAAAATCCGAAGTTGCAGCCCATCAGATATGAAGGCAAGATCCGGTGTTAAGTAAAAAGCAGAGGAAATGAAGGGACTATTTTGTTAAATGGCGTATAATAAATTCAAGCTTCTGAAATTTTCATTTAACTCCTTATATTTGTGGAAGGCTCCTTTTGTTGCACATATATTTATAGAAAATCCAATAAAAAGAAGTTCTACGTGGCATCTACCTGTCATATAACAAAAAAGTGGAATTGATTTCGCTCACTCTTATCTCTCTTCTCACGAATTCTCTAGTAGCTTCGACGAAAAAAGAAGACGACGATAATTCTCTATCTTTCCAGATGAATCTCCTTCCCTTAAAAACACCTCTCCTGCCTCCTTACTTTCTCGCAAATAACACAAAAGTTTCTAAACATCTGAAGAATTCAATTGACGATTATTATCGCGAAAATCTACTCGATTCTCTGGGAAAAAGAGAGAGACTTATTACCAAGAAGAAGAAGAAGGTTTCTACTTTCATTGAAGAATAATCCGTGAGAAAAAACTAACTTTTCATATCCAGTTTTTAAGGTTAGAGACTATTTCTTTTTCTCTAGTTCATGTTCATATCTGGGTTTCTTTTCGTGTTTGTGTGTGTGGATTAAGTACAAAAGATTCTGAGAATTAGGGTTTTTTTCAGGGATTACAGAGGTTAACCGAAGATGAATCCGGAGAAATTCACACACAAGACAAACGAGACAATCGCTGCTGCTCATGAGCTAGCTGTAAACGCAGGACATGCTCAAATCACTCCTCTGCATTTAGCCGGTGCTTTGATTTCCGATCCCGCCGGAATATTCCCTCAAGCAATCTCTAGTGCCGGCGGAGAGAACGCAGCTCAATCTGCTGAGAGAGTGATCAATCAAGCCTTGAAGAAACTTCCCTCGCAATCTCCTCCTCCCGATGATATCCCCGCGAGTTCGAGTCTTATCAAGGTTATACGCCGTGCTCAAGCTGCTCAGAAGTCTCGTGGTGACACTCATTTGGCTGTAGATCAGCTGATTATGGGTCTTCTTGAAGATTCTCAAATCCGTGATCTGTTGAATGAAGTGGGTGTTGCAACGGCGAGGATAAAATCTGAGGTTGAGAAGCTTCGTGGTAAAGAAAGGAAGAAAGTGGAGAGTGCTTCAGGGGATACGAATTTTCAAGCTTTGAAGACTTATGGAAGAGACTTGGTTGAGATGGCAGGGAAGCTTGATCCAGTGATTGGTAGAGACGAGGAGATCAGAAGAGTTGTTAGGATTCTTTCAAGAAGAACAAAGAACAATCCTGTGCTTATTGGAGAACCAGGAGTTGGCAAAACAGCTGTGGTTGAAGGTTTAGCACAAAGGATTGTGAAAGGAGATGTACCCAACAGTCTTACTGATGTAAGATTGATTTCTTTGGACATGGGTGCGTTAGTTGCTGGTGCTAAATACCGAGGAGAGTTTGAAGAAAGATTGAAAGCTGTTTTGAAAGAAGTTGAGGATGCTCAAGGCAAAGTGATTCTCTTTATTGATGAGATTCATTTGGTTCTTGGTGCTGGCAAAACTGAAGGGTCGATGGATGCGGCTAATCTCTTCAAGCCCATGTTAGCTAGAGGTCAGCTTCGATGCATTGGTGCCACAACACTTGAAGAGTACAGGAAATATGTTGAGAAAGATGCAGCATTTGAGAGACGGTTTCAACAAGTCTATGTAGCTGAGCCAAGTGTGCCTGACACCATTAGTATTCTTAGAGGGCTCAAAGAGAAATATGAGGGACATCATGGTGTTCGTATCCAGGACAGAGCTCTTATAAATGCTGCTCAGTTGTCTGCTCGTTATATCACTGGTACGTTAAGGTTCTTAATGCTCTAAGATATTGTTGTGGTTTCATGTAGTCTTGTTCCTGACATGACATTTTTGTGGTCTTTGCGTTGTTGATTAGGTCGACATTTACCGGATAAAGCTATTGATTTGGTGGATGAGGCTTGTGCCAATGTGAGAGTCCAGCTTGATAGTCAACCTGAAGAGATTGATAACCTTGAAAGGAAGAGGATGCAGCTGGAAATTGAACTTCATGCCTTGGAAAGGGAGAAAGACAAAGCCAGCAAAGCTCGGCTTGTAGAGGTATGATACAGTTCTCTTCTTTCTTGAGATTTTAAGATTTGGAATTGTTGTTTGTTAGCATCTTCTTTTGGGATGAGTCTCTGATAGTGTTTTCTCTAATCATGAACCTCTGTAGGTGCGGAAAGAGCTTGATGACTTGAGGGACAAGCTACAGCCTCTCACGATGAAGTACAGAAAGGAGAAAGAAAGGATCGATGAGATTCGAAGGCTTAAACAGAAGAGAGAAGAGCTCATGTTTGCTTTGCAGGAGGCAGAACGAAGATATGACCTTGCAAGAGCTGCTGACCTAAGATATGGAGCAATTCAAGAAGTGGAATCTGCAATTGCTCAACTCGAAGGAACTTCTGACGAGAATATGATGCTCACTGAGAACGTTGGACCGGAACACATTGCTGAAGTTGTGAGCCGTTGGACTGGGATTCCAGTGACAAGACTTGGCCAGAACGACAAGGAGAGGTTGATTGGTCTTGCTGATAGGTTGCACAAGAGAGTCGTGGGACAAGATCAAGCGGTAAACGCAGTTGCTGAGGCGATTTTGAGGTCAAGGGCGGGACTAGGAAGGCCACAACAACCAACTGGATCATTTCTGTTCCTTGGACCAACCGGTGTCGGAAAAACTGAGCTCGCTAAGGCTCTCGCGGAGCAGCTCTTTGATGACGAAAATCTCTTAGTTCGGATTGATATGTCTGAGTATATGGAACAACACTCTGTCTCTCGCCTCATTGGGGCACCACCTGGGTAAGTACCTAATCCTTTACCTTTCATGACAAAATGTTTTGGCTATGAACTTGTTTTCTTACATGATTGCACTTTTTCACAGCTATGTTGGTCACGAGGAAGGAGGACAACTAACTGAGGCTGTGAGGAGGCGACCTTATTGTGTAATACTCTTTGATGAAGTGGAGAAAGCCCATGTTGCTGTTTTCAACACGTTGCTCCAAGTCTTGGATGATGGTAGATTGACAGATGGGCAAGGGAGGACGGTCGATTTCAGGAACTCGGTGATAATCATGACATCAAACCTTGGTGCAGAGCATCTTCTTTCAGGGCTAACTGGGAAAGTGTCGATGGAAGTGGCCCGGGAATGTGTGATGCAGGAGGTGAAAAAGCACTTCAAACCAGAGCTCCTGAACAGGCTTGATGAGATTGTGGTGTTCGATCCTCTTTCACATGACCAGTTGAGGAAAGTAGCCCGGCTCCAAATGAAGGACGTTGCTGTCCGTCTCGCTGAGAGAGGGGTTGCTTTGGCAGTCACCGATGCTGCTTTAGACTACATTTTGGCTGAGAGTTATGACCCGGTAAGTCTCTTTACGTAATGCAATCTTGATCATGTACTAATCTCTTATGTTGGGTCTGTCGGCTGACTCTTGCGGTCGTGTTGTATGGTTAGGTGTATGGTGCTAGGCCAATAAGGAGATGGATGGAGAAGAAGGTGGTGACAGAGTTGTCGAAGATGGTTGTGCGTGAGGAAATCGATGAAAACTCCACCGTTTACATAGATGCAGGTAGTGGTGGATCTGATCTTGTGTACCGTGTTGAGAAGAATGGAGGGCTAGTGAATGCTACGACAGGGAAGAAGTCGGATGTGTTGATTCATATCGCTAATGGGACAAAGAAAAGTGATGCAGCTCAAGCGGTGAAGAAGATGAGGATTGAGGAAATAGAAGATGATGATGAGGAGATGGTTGAGGACTAAGTTTTAACCTATAAATTGTATCCAATGTTTTTCTTTGAGGTATGGTAACTTGAGGTTTAGAGTCGGAAGAGACTCATGCTCTGCTTTGGTTTTTGGATTTGTTTCTTTGGTGGACTTTTGTGAAGCTGTAAAAAAGTCTACTTTTACTATGCTTTCGTATAAATAAATAAATTTACATATAATCCATTGTGGCCATATTTTGGGGTGTTTTCAGAGCATTGGAACCTTGGTTAAGTCTCTGCATTGGTGGTTACGATCGTCTTAACGATGTCATCAACCACACCTTGAGCGAGGTGGCAGAAGTGGCATCCTCCAGAAACCTCATGATAGACTAGCCATGGAAGCTTGTGTGCAATGTAACTCTGCATCGTCACAGGCACTAGCATGTCCTCATTTCCCTGCCACAAATGCACAGAGCCTTCCTTGTACTGAAACGGATCCTTGAGTTCCATAGGATCAAATTCCCAGCTCCCAAATCCCACAATCATGTCACGGTTAACACTTTCATGAATTCCTTGCTGCCTTACTTCTTCCAAATGATGCTTTCTTGAAGAACCAAGTTTCAAAATGATATCTTGGTTTGGCTGTGACAAGCTACCGCGATCACGACTCGCAACACTCGAACTCGGGAACCAATTTTGTTTGTCACCAATTGTTAAGAGTTCTTTGAGGTGCTGTAACTTAAGCTTTTAGAGTCGGTAGAGACTCATGCTCTGTTTTTATTTTGGCTTCTTTGGTCGACTGTAAAGTAACAAAATGGTCTGCAACTGTAACAAGTCTAACTTTTATTATGCTGTCGCGGAAATACACCAATCTACATAATTTTTAGGCTTCTCTAAGACCATAGGGATCTTCATTAATTCTCAGTATCGGTGGTTAAGAGCGTCTTTACAATGTCATCAACCACACCTTTATTGTAGTGAAAGAAGTGGCCACTTCCCGGAACCTCATGATATTGAATCCACGGAAGCTTATGTGCAATGTAACGTTGCGGCGTCACAGGCACTAACATGTCCTCATCTCCTTGCCACAGATGAACAGAGCCATTGATGTTCAAGAACGGGTTCTCAAGCTCAATAGGATCAAACTCCCAATTCCCAAACCCCACAATCATGTCACGGTTCATACTCTCATGTAATCCTTGCGCCCTTATCTCTGCCAAATGCGGTTTCCTCGAAGAACCCAGCTTCAAAATGATATCTTTATCCGGCTGTGACAAGATACTCCGATCTCGGTTCGCAACACTCGAACCCGGGAACCAATTCTGCGTGTTCCACCAGTAGATAAGCCAAGGAGCATAGTGAGCAACACGAACCGCCCATTGATCTCTTCTTGGTTGCAAGTTAAAACCTTGAGTGGAAACATTCAAAGGTAAGTTCTTCCACCAATAGTTAACCACCGGAGCAACAAGTGTTACTCCGGCTAACCGGTGAGGGATGTATTTAAGACATCCCCATGTTGCTTGTCCTCCCATTGAGTACCCAAGCACATAAAACTTCGGTCCAAGATTCAACTGATCAGCGAGCTCTTCAATGTCTAAAACCAAGCTTTTTGGGGTACGATTCGGATCCGGATCGCTCTCTCCATAACCTGGTCTGTCAAACGAAACCATATACATGCCAAATTCCTCCACTAAATCCTATAAAATGAGATTCATCAGAAGGTTGATATAAACCCTAGTTTCCAGAAATTGGTAAGTACAAAAGGTACCGGAGAGAGGAGAGTAGCGTAAATAGCGTCGTGTCGACAACAATCGGATCCATGGATGAAGATGACTTTGTGGGTAGCTTTCTCTCTCGGAAGTCCATGCTCTTTGTACGCTAAATTCCTCCCGTCTCGAAGCTTTATACGCGGTGCTGTGATCGGTGGACCTCCGGGGGAGCCACATAGTTTAGGCGGAGGAGGTTTTAATGCTGACTGATAAGTCAACGACAGGATTATCCCAACAATGATGACCACAATTGAAGGAAGAAGAAGACTGTTTCGAGGAGAAGGCTTTGATAAGATTCTGCTTGATGATCCACTCGACATTGCAGAGTCGGAGAGATGATCAGAGGCGGAGAGGCACGGCGTCTAGTGACGGTTCTTGAGATTCGCGGGAGAGAGAAAGTAAGAACGAATTAGATGACAACATAATAAGGAAAGAAGCCCATCTAAGTTTTATTTCAATATTACCGGGCCTAGTTTGGAGGCCCATAGGCCCATTCTTAATCAAAATCTAAAAAGAGAACTAGGGCAACACTACATATAAGTTTGTACTTATGTTTTAGGGTTTGGCTTCTCCGTCTTCCTCAGTAGCAGCAGTCTTGCGTTTATCGGCCGACGCGAAAATGGTGAAGGGACGTCAAGGAGAACGAGTCAGGTCTTTCTTCTTCCTATGTTGTTCGTCTAGTTTGACCTAACCCTACTTTTCGAAGCTAATTATTCCATTGTAACACTTGAGATCTGCTTGTTCGCCTCTATTTCCCTCTCTTCTGAATCGTGGTGATCTTATCGATTGTAATGTAACATCTTTACAATTTTCGTGAAGTCTGAATCTATTTATCTTATCAAATTTTGCAGACTCTACGTGAGGGGAACCATCTTGGGATACAAAAGGTGACACATTTACTTTAATCTCTATTGTTATTCATTGCTGCTTAATTGTTCTTGTTTTGGCTCCAATTTTATTCAATGTAATGAATCACGATGAGTAGTTTATGTAACTGAAGCTAATAGGATCTTATCCTAAACTTCTCTTTAACAAAATCGAATCTTTATGTGCGTTATAGAATCTCCGCATTTACTTCTGAGTCCATATCTATGTAGTTAGTTGTTTGCATTTTCTTAGAACATTATACTTAGCTTAGCATCAATCTACATTGGGAAGTTTTGTGATGTTGAACCTTTGAGTAACCATTTGATACTGCCCTTGTGTCTCTGACATGTTCTTGAATTGTATAGGTCGAAGTCAAACCAGTACCCAAACACTTCTCTGATCCAGATCGAAGGAGTCAACACTCAGGAGGAGGTAACATGGTACAAGGGAAAGAGGATGGCTTACATCTACAAGGCTAAGACCAAGAAGAACGGTAGCCACTACCGTTGCATCTGGGGAAAAGTTACCAGGCCTCATGGTAACAGTGGTGTTGTCCGTGCTAAATTCACATCGAACTTGCCTCCTAAGTCCATGGTACGTGAACAGATCCTATAACCATGAAATCGTCATCTTGTTTAGTTGTTAAATTTTCTGTGTCGGTTTCTAAAGTAGACATCTTTTCTTACTCTGTTGTCTTGCAGGGAATGAGGGTCAGAGTCTTCATGTATCCGAGTAACATTTGAAGCAAAGTAAACAGCATAAACTTTGATTTAGCTGTTGTTTTTGTCCACTAGTTCGTTATTTTGTATTTTGATACCGAAAGCATTTTCCTTTCTTTGTTGTTTGGAGATTCTCTGAATATACTTTGATCATGGACCTGTTTTTTATTGCAAATTAGTATGTTTTTGTTCTCCTTGTTTTGAGTTTGGACAGATGGTATATCTTTGACCTACCCTATATCGTTCGTTTCGTTGATTGAATTCGTGAACAATCGTATCAACTGATGAGTTGACACCCAAATTCTATTTGTTTTTCTTATTTTGTAAAAGTTAGTGAAAGGCGAAATAGTGAGAAACACACAAAAAACTTGTAGAATTTAATTAATTACATTATATTTTGACCCAAAATTCTCATGAACTAATCGGTTCGCCCTAATAGTTTAGTTCTCAGATTTGTCGTTGCTCTGCCACCGCTGGCTCTAGAGAGGGCTGTCCCCTGCTTACTTTTCTTTTGTGGCTCCTATCTCTGCCCTCCCTCTTACTTCGATGGCGGCCACGGCTTTCTCTGCTCCTCTTAGGTTTTCATCGGTTGCGGCTGCTGGTTTAGCTTTTGTCTGGTGTCTCCTCCGTCGTTCATGCTCGGTCTCGTCAGACTGTGGTGATTGTCACATGCTGTGTAGTGACCTACGATGTGATGCGTCTGTTTTCCGGCGATCTGTGGAGTGTTGCGGTTGTCACGGGTTGGTGGAAGTGTGTCTCCGTCTTTAGCCCTCTTGTGCATGTGTCCGATCTGTGAAGATGTCGCCGCTTTGGTCCGGGATTGACATGTACATTCTCGCTTGTCATTAGTTTGTAGGGTATCGAGGGTAGAGATAGGTTTGTAGATTGTTGGTCGGGTTTAATGTTGGTTTGGATCTGGTTTCCTTTCTGGAAACGGTTCTTGTTGGCGTCTATTATTTTTCTTCAGCTATTATTGTGCATTTTTTGGTCTATATCTCAATTTCCATTACCTGTGATGGTGACTTCTTTCTAGTAGTTCTGGGTTCTCGGTGGATGGTCCGTGATTCTCGGTTTTGTTGGTCTCTTTGCTCTTCGTCTCATGGGTTTTGTGTGCCTGTATTCGTTTGCTTCAGGTTGTGAGGTTACTTTTGTGTTGAGAGTGTGCTTTTCTTTGGTTTTGGTTGCTTCGGTATAGATCTCGCGGCTCTTTGTTCGGATTTCCGGCTCAATCTTTAGGATTTGGAGCTTCGGCTCGTCTCGCATCAAGTCGTAAGCGGTCGTTTGGTTAAAAAAAATTTCTTTCGGCGCTTCGGTCTATCTGCATACGGTTTGTCTCGTGGTTTCTAAGGTGTTGAAGCAATATAATGAGTCCCGGTGGATCAGACTTAATAAAGTTCGGCTTTGGATGCTTCAGTAATCTTCTCTCTCGATTCATGGTGGTTCTTCCTACTTGGGTGTTAGGTTCAGACCCTTTTTTGTTCACTTATAGCTGATGTTTAGATGTTTGTTTGTCTTGTCTGATGTTTTGGCTCCGGGGATTATCTTGTATCCACCGACTTATGTCTCTAGGAACTGTCTTTTGTCTGCCAACTTATGTCTTCAGAAGTATCATGTTTGCTTGCCGGCTTTGGTGTATTCTTTGTAATGATTCTGTTTTTTATCGAGTATGAATGAATATAATCTTCGAGTGAAAAAAATAGTAAACAAAACTTATTATATCCATCAATTGACTAATAAGTTTTAATAATTATATCTTAAACTTTTGTTTATAAACTCTTCTAAATGGGGGTGGGCATCTCTAATACGACATGAAATGCTCGTTTTTGATCCGATTCAGTTTTATTCTAGAAAGAATTCAAATAAGAATTAAGTTTAGCTATTTCGTATATCAGATTACCTGTTCCAAATCGAAACCCTAATGAATACTAAAAGTTATGGTATTTCATATATTATCACTGGACACATAAACACTACTTCAACAACCTTCCCCGTAAAAGCCATCACACACACAAAAAAAAACTAATTACAAAGGGGGATTATTTGGGAGACTACCTCGAGCCCCATGCTCTTCTATACCTCCGTTCTCCAACGTCGGCCCTGGTCTCCGTCGTCGGCCCTGGCTTCCGTCGTCGGTCTCAATCCATGGCCAAGAAAAAGCGAACCCCCTGAAAAAATCCATCACCTCCTCATGTGTCGCCCCTCCCTCTTCAATCAAAAATGTTTCCATCTCAAATGCTCGAGACTCTGCTTCAGTCTCGAAGTCTCCTCCATCTGGTCCTACGGTGGTCTTAGACTCAGGTGCAGCAGCTCCGACTGCTTTTCAAACCCAGTCGACCTCTATGTCTTCTCCTTCTACTTCTTCGAGCCTCGTTTCCGAGCCTCTTAAAGCTAAGATCTCAGACCCGAATCAGGTTAGAGTGGAGCAAAAACAAGCCTCAATGCTTCCCTTGAAGCCGTCGTGGCGCAATGTTCAGGGTTCTTCACAGAAAATGTCAAGGAAAGGTGAGTCATTCCTTCTTGATTCAGGAGAACTTTGTGTTCAAATCCTAAATTTTGTCATTACCAAGAATAACCACAAGTGGGCAAGCTTCATCATCGCCCAATTTCACGAGAAACCTCCCTCCGCTGGTGCTCTTCATGCTATTACCAACACCATCTGGAGCAATAAACTGAGAAAGCCCACGTCCGATGGTCGACGGAGTCATGAAGTTGTTGTGCCGGTGAACTGTGTAGAGAGAAGGTCGAGAGATTAGAGAGAGAGTTTCGACTCGTTGTTGGTCCGGTTTGGTTTTATAGTCTTAAAACTTCGAAAAAAATCGAGTCAAAAGTAAGTTGTATTTTATTATTATCTTCCGGTTCATATGGAACCATTAGGGACTCGATACGTAATATCTGCCATTGGCCCATTAAACACTTTGGGCCTAGCTAACGCAAATTTGAAAAGTAATCATGTTTTTGTTTTGATTTCTTATTTTTCTGGAAACAAATAAAAATAGACAAAACACCTAAAAAACCTAAAGAGTCGTGTCGTCTGTACTCTGTAGTGTTCTCGGAGACGGAGGTTCGCCCCCGTTCAGACAGTAACAGAGAGAAGAAAAACCCTGAACCCCTATTTCACTTTGTTCGTTGTTCATCTTCCTCGTGATGAATACCTCCCAAGCAACATCTCGTGCGGCTTTGTTTCTAAACGTAAATATTATCTTGCTCGTTCTTTCCATTGGTCCAACTTTTCTCTCAACTGATAAGCTTAATTGTTTCCGTTCTATTGCATAAACCTTACCTAGATTAATCGAGATACAATCTTATAGCTCTATAATAGCATCTGTGATGTTTTTTTGATCTCTTATTCTTATCATATTCTTGATAGAAGATTCCATATTCCAGAATATTTTCGTTTTAACAAGTTATTCAATGTTTATTGCAGGGTTCCAATAGACAAACAACGCTTCTGAACCGAATCTCAACCAGTCAATTGTGGGGTTCTTTAAGATTTCAAACCTCACAACGGCTGTCTCTGAATAGAGCAAAAGCTGCTAGCTTGAGATGTTCTACTGGCTCTATTGTTTCTGTTGTTGAGCAACCGAGCTTAGTTGAAAAACCTGCTGCAGAGGTTATCCATTTCTATCGCGTGCCTTTGATTCAAGAAAGCGCAAACGCTGAGCTTCTCAAGTCGGTTCAAACCAAAATCAGCAACCAGATCGAGCAATTTCAAATTAAATTTTGGATCACACATACATAATAGTTCCACCCTTATTTATTCTGGAAACAATAGTCTCGAAACGTAATATCTGCCCTTAGGCCCATTAGATATTTTGGGCCTAGCTAACGCAAATTTGAAGTAATCATCTTTTTGTTTTGTTTCATTTTCCTGACACCTAAAAACCTAAAGAGTCGCGTTGATAGTAGACAAACAAGGACTGTGTGTCGACTGTGGTGTTCTCGGAGTCGGAGGTTCGGCCTCGTTCAGACAATAGCAGAGAGAAGAATAAAAACTCTATCATCTGTCAACTGTCATCTATCAGACACTCTATCTTACTCGAGATGAATACCTCCCAAGCAACAACTCGTGCGGCTTTGTTTCTAAACGTAACTATTCTCTTTCTCGTTTCTTCCATTGGTTCCAACTTTTCTGTCAACCGATAAGCTTAATATCTTCCGTTCTATTACATAAACTTTACCTATTAGTCGGGATGCAGTCTTATATCAGCATCTGTGATGTTTTTTGATCTCTTACTCTTATCATTTTTTTGGGTAGAAGATTCCATATTCCAGATAATTTTCTTTTTAACAAGTTATTCAATGGTTATTGCAGGGTTCCAATAGACAAACCACGCTTTTGAAGCGCATCTCAACCAGTCAATTATGGGGTTCTGTTAGATTTGGAACCTCACAACGCCTGTCTCTGAATAGAGCAAAAGCTGCTAGCTTGAGATGTTCTACTGGCTCTGTTGTTTCTGTTGTTGAGCAACCAAGCTTAGTTGAGAAACCTGCTGCAGAGGTTATCCATTTCTATCGTGTGCCTTTGATTCAAGAAAGCGCAAACGCTGAGCTTCTCAAGACAGTTCAAACCAAAATCAGCAACCAGATTGTTAGTTTAACAACAGAACAGTGTTTCAACATTGGACTTGAATCAGAGTTAGCAGACGAAAAGCTATCGGTTCTGAAGTGGATTCTTCAAGAAACATTTGAGCCAGAGAATCTAGGTACTTTTAATGTTCTGCTATGGTTACAGAATTATTGCGTTTCTCTGTTATTGATGTTTGAGTTAAATTTCAGACACGGATAGTTTTCTTGAGAGGAAGAAGCAGGAAGGACTTCATGCTACAATTGTTGAAGTTGGTCCTAGATTGTCTTTTACAACAGCATGGTCCACCAATGCTGTTTCAATATGTAGAGCATGTGGGTTAAACGAAGTGACTCGCTTGGAAAGGTCTAGGAGGTACCTCTTGTTCAGCAATGAGCCACTCTTGGAAAATCAAATTATGGAGTTTGCTGCAATGGTTCATGATAGAATGACAGAGTGTGTGTACCCTCAAAAGCTGATTTCATTTGAGACAAATGTGGTTCCTGAGGAAGTAAAATATGTGCCTGTGATGGAGAAAGGTCGACAGGCCCTGGAAGAAATCAACCAGAAGATGGGTTTGGCATTTGATGAGCAAGATTTGCAGTATTATACTAAACTTTTCAAAGAGGATATTAAGCGTGATCCCACTAATGTGGAGCTGTTTGATATTGCTCAGTCCAACAGCGAGCACAGTCGACACTGGTTCTTTGCTGGGAACATTGTTATTGATGGAAAGCCAATGGATAGGTCTCTTATGCAAATTGTAAAGAGTACTTGGGAGGTAACAATAAACAGCTTCACTCAAAATTCTCTCCATTTACATAATTCACTCTTATCTTATGTGTTTAAACTTGCAGGCGAATCGAAACAATTCTGTCATTGGGTTTAAGGATAATTCCAGTGCTATAAGAGGCTTTATGGTGAACCAGCTACGGCCTCTACTTCCTGGTTCTACTTGCTTACTTGATGTCAGTGCACGTGACCTCGACATATTGTTCACTGCTGAGACTCATAATTTCCCTTGTGCTGTGGCTCCTTATCCTGGTGCTGAGACAGGTGCTGGAGGCCGAATCAGGGATACACATGCAACTGGAAGAGGCTCTTTTGTGGTTGCATCCACTTCTGGTTATTGTGTTGGGAACCTCAACATGGAGGGATCTTATGCTCCATGGGAAGACTCATCATTCCAGTATCCATCAAACCTAGCTTCACCATTACAGATACTCATTGATGCTAGCAATGGTGCATCTGACTATGGGAACAAATTTGGAGAGCCTATGATTCAAGGATATACCAGGACTTTTGGAATGAGATTGCCAAGTGGGGATAGACGAGAATGGTTGAAACCGATTATGTTTAGTGCAGGTATTGGACAGATTGATCATACTCATATAACTAAAGGGGAGCCAGAAGTTGGGATGCTTGTTGTTAAGATTGGTGGACCTGCTTACCGTATTGGTATGGGAGGGGGTGCAGCTTCTAGTATGGTTAGTGGTCAGAATGATGCAGAGCTTGATTTCAATGCTGTGCAGCGTGGAGACGCTGAGATGTCGCAGAAGTTGTACCGTGTTGTCCGTGCTTGCATTGAGATGGGCGAGAAGAATCCTATTATCAGCATTCATGATCAAGGCGCTGGTGGGAACTGCAATGTTGTCAAAGAGATTATTTATCCAAAGGGTGCAGAGATTGACATAAGAGCGGTTGTTGTTGGTGATCATACTATGTCGGTATTGGAGATTTGGGGAGCAGAATATCAAGAGCAAGATGCCATTTTGGTGAAAGCTGAGAGCCGTGAGATTTTGCAGTCGATCTGTAATAGGGAGAGGCTTTCAATGGCTGTGCTTGGAACAATCAACGGGGAAGGTCGCTGTACTTTAATTGACAGCACAGCTGCAGCGAAGTGTAAGAAAGAAGGGCTACCTCCACCTCCTCCTGCTGTGGATCTTGAACTTGAGAAGGTTCTTGGTGATATGCCTAAGAAAACGTTTGAGTTTAACCGCGTTTCTTATGTACGGGAACCACTTGATATTGCTCCTGGGATTACATTGATGGACTCTTTGAAAAGGGTTCTGCGATTACCATCGGTTTCTTCGAAGCGGTTCTTGACAACCAAAGTGGATAGATGTGTGACAGGTCTTGTTGCCCAGCAGCAAACAGTTGGACCATTGCAGATCACTCTTGCTGATGTTGCAGTCATCGCACAGACATTCACAGATCTAACAGGTGGTGCATGTGCCATTGGCGAGCAACCGATTAAAGGTCTGCTTGATCCAAAAGCCATGGCTAGACTAGCCGTTGGAGAGGCATTGACAAATCTCGTTTGGGCAAAGGTCACTGCACTTTCTGATGTTAAAGCTAGTGGTAACTGGATGTATGCTGCCAAGCTTGAAGGAGAAGGGTCAGCAATGTATGATGCTGCAATTGCTCTATCTGAAGCGATGATCGAGCTTGGCATTGCAATTGATGGTGGAAAAGACAGTCTATCAATGGCAGCTCATGCGGATGGTGAGGTTGTTAAAGCTCCAGGAAATCTTGTGATCAGTGCCTATGTTACCTGTCCAGACATAACAAAGACAGTGACTCCGGATCTGAAGCTAGGAGATGATGGTGTTCTCTTGCATGTTGATTTGGCAAAGGGAAAGCGGAGATTAGGTGGATCTGCACTGGCTCAGGTTTTTGGTCAGATTGGAAACGACTGTCCTGATATTGATGATGTTCCATATCTGAAAAACGTTTTCGAGGGCGTTCAAGCTCTCATTTCAGAGGACTTGGTATCTGCGGGACACGACATCAGCGATGGTGGACTAGTTGTAGCAGCTTTGGAAATGGCTTTTGCTGGAAACAAAGGTATAAACCTTAACTTGGAATCAAACGGGATAAGCCTCTTTGAAACTTTGTTTTCTGAAGAACTCGGTCTTGTAATGGAGATTAGCAACAAGAATCTAGACGCTGTGATTGAAAAACTCAGTTGTTACGGTGTTACTGCTGAGATCATTGGGAAAGTCACTGACTCACCTTTGATTGAGGTTAAAGTTGATGGGATTACTCATTTGAGTGAGAAAACTTCATTCCTCAGAGACATGTGGGAAGACACCAGTTTCCAGTTGGAGAAGCTACAGCGGTTAGCGTCTTGTGTGGAGATGGAGAAAGAAGGTTTGAAGTTTAGGCATGAACCTAACTGGAAGCTCTCATTCACACCTTCATGGACCAAAGATAACTATATGTCTAAGGGTAAGATCAATCCCTATGAAGTCTTGTTTTCTCTATGATGAGAGTTTTTATTTATTGTATATGTTCTCAGATGTTAAACCGAAAGTAGCTGTGATCCGCGAGGAAGGCAGCAATGGAGACAGGGAAATGTCAGCTGCATTTTACGCAGCCGGTTTTGAACCGTGGGACTTGACAGTGTCTGACCTTCTAGCTGGATCAATCACTCTTGATCAGTTCCGTGGTATTGTATTTGTTGGAGGGTTTAGTTACGCTGATGTCCTTGACTCAGCCAAAGGATGGGCTGCTTCAATAAGGTTCAACTCGCCTCTCCTCAGTCAGTTCCAAGAGTTCTACAAAAGACCAGACACGTTCAGCCTTGGAATCTGCAATGGTTGTCAACTAATGGCTTTGTTAGGATGGGTTCCAGGTCCTCAAGTTAACGGGTCACTCGACACATCCCAGCCGAGGTTTGTTCACAATGAATCAGGAAGGTTTGAGTGCAGGTTCACAAGCGTGACCATTAAGGACTCACCATCAATAATGCTGAAAGGAATGGAGGGAAGTACCTTAGGAGTTTGGGCGGCTCATGGAGAAGGCCGGGCTTATTTCCCAGACGAAGGAGTCTTGGACCATATGCTTCACCAAGATTTAGCTCCGTTGAGATACTGTGATGATGATGGGAGTGTGACTGAAGCGTACCCTTTTAACCTTAATGGTTCACCGTTGGGGATAGCGGCTATATGTTCACCTGATGGAAGACATTTGGCGATGATGCCTCATCCTGAACGTTGTTTCTTGATGTGGCAGTTTCCTTGGTACCCGACTAGCTGGAACGTTGAGAAAGCTGGGCCTAGTCCGTGGTTGAAGATGTTCCAGAATGCTAGGGACTGGTGCTCTCAGCTTTAGAGTCATGTTTAAGCCTGGCGTTATTAATCTTTTCTACAGGATTTGATTGTGCGTTTAGTGTTTTGCAGAGTTTTTGGCTATTGTCGAATCTGCTATTTAGCAAGATTATTCTGACAATTGTGTGACGTATACGTTTTGTTTCAATTGATAACGCATGTTTCATATGATCCCACAAACTTGATTAAGAGCAACATATGCAGAACTGCAAAGCTCATGTCTCCTTGTGAATAAAAGTAAAGGAAGTTTATACAACAGTGATCACCTGATAATATCATATGATCCCACAAACTTTATTAGGTACTACGAATGATACACTTGAAAGAAAGCAATTCTACAGCCTTTGATAGATTTCAAACATACTAAGTAGTCAGTACATACAGTTTGATCACCAATATGTTTGCACCACAAAAATGTCAAGAACATAGCTTATTTGCTCTCTTTCCCTCTTCCTTCTTCTTCACTGTGTCCTATGTATAAATTAAATCAAAGAATGCATTTTTTGGTTCTTCTCTGCATAGTCCTTAATTGCGCTTTTAAAATGAGCAGATGGATCATCGAGATTTCACTGTCGCATGACCGGTATCAGCTATATGCTTGAACAGTTTTGTCCTGGCCAAGGTAGATAAATGGTGGGTCAACAACATATGAATGATACACAAAGTATACTACTGGAGAACCGAAACGACCTACCTCGACTCAAACTCCTCCCCGCATCTATCGCATTCATTATTATTAGTACTGGTTTTCTTCGATGTGCCCTGCATTTTGATATATATGATTTCAAGAATTATCAAAAACTATGATATTGTGATGCTACAAAGGGAAGAAAGCTTGTACCTTGGATTTCATTCCTCTGGTTGATTTCTTTGATCTGGGAGCCTTCTTGTGTTCTATATATTCATTTCTAACTTCAAACGATTCTGAATGAGATTCTTCCATGCCTTTTTGAGTATCATCGGCTTCACTGCTCAGGTTATTCTTATCCTTACCCTTCTTGCTTCTGCGCCTCCTCCCTGTGCTCTTCCTGTTATCATACTCCATTGGATCTGCCTCAACCTTCTGAGAATCCATAAATGCTCCGGAACCCGAGTCCATTGCATTCACATTGTCATCTGTATTACTACCGTCGTCTCCAGGTCTCTGTACTTTGTTGGCAACATCTGACTGTTTATTTCTCTCCTTCTTACCTTTTCTATTCCTCCCTGTGCTTCTCTGGTTATCAAACTCGCTGAACTCTGTTGTGTCGCTCTCAATCTCGAATTGAATTTCATCTTCTTTTCTTGACACAACTTTCTTTTGTACCATTTTCTTGAGTAGAGTCATCTCGTCATCGACATCTTCATCCTCACTTTCACTAGATTCTTTCACATCATCCTCTGCCATAAAATACTCATCATCGGTTTCATCAGCTTCGCCTACAACTTCCTCTTCCACTTCTTCTTCTTCCACTTCTTCTTCATCGTCGATATCTAACCCCTCCTGAAGCTTCTCGTGGAGCTCCTCTACAGTTTCAGGTGGCTCATCTTCTTCTTCTTCTTCTTCTACATCACTGAATGACTCTCTCAACTCCGCCACTTTCTCTTTATGCTTCTTCGACTGTTCATGGTTTTTCCACTGCTTCTCACTTTTAAACTTCTTGCTACAAACAATACAATAAAGCTGCTCATTCTTCCTCTTACCATCATCATCATCACCATCCTCTTCCACTACATTAAACCCTTCTTCCTCTTCATCCTGAGCCTTCACCCAATCAGGCTCCTCATACTTCATAGCTCTCTCCAATCTCTCCTTATCCATCTTCTTCTTCCTCTCCCTCTCCTCCGCCTTCTTCAACTCCATCTCTGCATTCTTCTTCACCATCATGTCAATCACTCTCTTATCCCTCTTCTTCACAAAAGCTGCCAAACCTCTCACAGTCTCGTTATACTCTTTCTTAGCTTTCTTCCTCACCTTCTTATTCTCCTCCTCCATTCTCCTCCTCGACCTCCGGTTAGGTCCAGCCATCACATCATACTCATCAACCCAGCAGAAATCCATAACAGTGCTAAACCCTAACCAGTAATTATAAAACGCCGTCGTTTGAGAATACGGACTCTCTAGATTCCCCATGATCGGAGCTTCTCTAACAGAGTCCATCCTCAACCCTAACGTTCTCGCGAACTTAATCTCGTTGAGGTAAACACTGTTAAACACATCGAAATACACCTTGTAGAATCCTTTCCCGGTGTCTGTATAACCGGAATATACAGTGGTGGAGAAGAAAGCGAATAGATCCGGAACGGATCCGCCAGGCATTCCACCGGATTTCGAGCCACCGGTGGAGCCATGGTCGGCGAAAAGGATTTGAGATCGGTGGGAATCATACCAGGCACGCTCCTTTGGATCGGATAAAACCTCGTAGGCGTGAACGAGCTCTTGGAATTGGGCGGTGGCTTCAGCTTCTGATAATCCACCGGTTTTGATGAGCTTGTCGGGATGACGCTGTAAAGCCAAACGCCGATAGGAGGATCGAATCTCGTCGGGAGAAGATTCCTTGCTGACATCGAGAATCTCGTAGAGGCATCGTTTGTCCGGGTGAGAAGAAGACGCCATCTCCTTGCTTAGGGTTTAGTCCAGTTCCTCTTTTGTTATCGTCTTTAAACACATAAACCAGTTCAAGCTATCCGAGAATTGACAACGATGATGTGTATAATAAGGTCCAATAACTTATTTTATTTCATTTTTATAAAACACTTTCTTATTCTCTACAAGCTGATAACATAAAAAGTTATTACAATTTTGTTATTTATTTGCCTCAAATGTCAGAAAACATAAAAAACGACCAACAATAGAGGTGTGTCTACATGATCAACAACCCAAAACATTAAAAACAGAAACTAAGAAACTTCCATTAAGTTTATTCTGAAACTGCAAAGAAAAAGTTCCAGGACGCAAAGAGCTTAAGCTCTCTTGGCAACATCGCCATCTTCAGTCTGATCAAACCGGTCTGGGCCAACCTCTGTTTTACCGTTCTCTGAGTCACCAAATTGATTGTCACCGCCACCAAACTGTTCATCGCCTGCAAATCCGCTTTCAAGCTGATGATCCGTATCATTGCCTAGTGGTTCGTTGCTGCTAAACTTGTCATCAAAGCCAGCACTAGAAGAACTGCCTTGGGCAAAGTTGTCACTTCCACCAGCAACACCATATCCTCCGCCAAAGTTGCTTCCATAACCATCACCAACGGCATTGCCACCATAAGTAGAGTTACCTCCATAACCACCACCACCTCCAGCATTCCCACCGTAAGAAGAGCCACCTCCGTAACCACCAGCTGGAGCTCCATAACCACCGCCTCCATAGCCACCAGCTGGAGCACCATAACCACTGCCTCCATAGCCACCCGCATTGCCACCACCAGGACCACCGAATCCCCTTCCTCCAAATCCACTTCCTCTTTCAGTTGCATAGTTCACCCTAATTCTTCGACCATGAAGGTCCTGTATGCCCAAAAAACCCAATAAATGGCTGATTGACAATGCCAAGCAAAATTTTTGCATTTTCGGAGTCATCTAGACAGTCTGAACACAAAGATTTATTTTGAAACTAGATATACAATCAACAAACAGGATGATATATTGCTCCACATTTCAGCCATTCATAAAGAGAGAGCAAGTCACTGCCTAACGAATGAATAGTATTTGGGGTTCAGAAAATAAAAAGAAATGACAAAGGAATAAGCCACATGACATCTTAGTATCAAAAGAAGCTGGAACATTTGAGTCTTACCTGTCCATCCAATTGCATTGCATTACTAGCCTCCTCTGTAGAAGTAAATGTTACGAAACCAAAGCCCCTTGATCGACCAGTTTCACGGTCCACAATAATTTTTGCTGCAATTGATTAAAACTCGTCAGCTCCAAGAGTAAAAACCACAGAATTTTTTCAGAAGAAAAGGGAAGTTAAAACTTAAAGACTAAAGTTTTGCAATAACTTAAAGTGAGTTAGCTAGCTACCATCAACAACTTCTCCATATTTGCTAAAAGCTTCTCTTAAGCCAAACTCATCAGTGCTGTAGGAGATACCTGAAGCAACATAGACAATCTTGAGACAAACAAGCGGAGAGAAACAAAAACAAAGAAACACAACCGTATTATAGTTATTGTCACCTCCAACAAAGATTTTTGATGATGACATGCAACGGATGCTCTGTAGCATTGAGCTAGAGGCAGTGACATGGGTGCTAGTCTGCCTAAATATCCTTCCAACTTTACTTAAGAAAGCCATGTGGTGCGTATCTGTATCCTAGAAGCCATTGAAAAAGCATTCAATAAGTGGTTAGACATATAAAGAACAAACCAGAATACAGATATTGATATCAGAAAGGTAGAATCAAAAGATACTCATGAATAAAATGGAAGACCCATCATTTCAATTGTCAATAGAAGTACGAAAAATGAATTCTTTCATATAATAAATAATGCAAAAACACAAGAAAGTTACAAACTTCAGTATCACTTCTCGTGTTTGCTATACGTACGGTATGGTGAACCAAAGCTTAGAAAGTCAACTCACTAAACCCACATATCGCATGATTCGCATCACTCAGAAGTCAGAAATCATGAAATGAAACATCAATAAGCAAATCCAAACTCCAAATCAAATTCATAGGGTTGCAGAAGAGAATCATGAACAATGAATGAGCAGAAAACAAACAAACAGAGAACAATCGAGTTTCAGATTCAGCGACTGAAACATCAGAATATCAAATCGAGGCCGTTGAATCAAAACAAACGAACAACAAAACAGAAAGAAAGAGAAGCATCGACGAGACTGAACTCACTCTCTAGGGTTTAACGGAGACGATCTCTCTGGAAGCGTCTTTCAATTCTCGCCGGTAGTGAAACGTGAAAACCAGCTTATGTCAAAAAAGTTTGCTCATCCTGTCCCTTCATTTTATTGAGATAATCGTGACCGTTAATTTAGATTCGCTAGCTGATCATCTGCCACAGAGTTATATTTTGACCCGGTAAAACTAAACCAATAGTCAACAACGTTGAACCGAATTAGGTTTGGACGTTTAGGTATTAAATCAGATTCGATTCAGATTTTTCGGATTTTAAGTTTTCGGGTTTAAAGATATAAAATCTATTTAGGTATTTTCGAATTTCAATTTGAATTCGATCAGATCTCATCCATGTGAATCAAATTTGGATACCTGAAATATAAGAAAACAAAAATGATTATACTTGAATAAATTTTGGTTACAATTTTGATAATTATAACCAATTATTTTAGAATATTTTAATTATTTTGAGTATTTCAATTATTTTAGATTTCTAATAACTGATAATTTCGGTTTATAATTGTAATTTTAGATATTTAAATATGTTAAATCTAAATATAATTAAATTTTTTGTATATAATTTTATTTCGGATATTCATTCGATTTTTAGTTTGATTTGGAAACAGATTCAATTCTTAGGATATAGGAATGTATGATATGTTCCGATATTTTGTCGGTTCCAAATTCGGTTCAATACCATTTTGGGTCAGTTCAGTTCAAAGACTCGGGTCTAGGTATTTTGCTTACCCTAAACCTAATGGAAACCTAACCGGATTAACATGATCACTTTCTAAATCTTTACTTAGCAATGTCGAAAAATAGTTGATTAAAATAGTTAACAAGGATATAGACGCGTGCGTGTCCTTTAAACTCTCGATCTCCCGACTCCAAAAACAAACAACAATCTCTGTCTCTCAATCTTCCAAACTTGTCTTTGAAACTTTCTAAAATTAGACATATTCTTCCTTGTGTTCTTCGTCTTCATCGTTATCCTCTGAAACCTCAGGTTGACTATAATCTTTTCAAATATGCCAGTTCATTACGTTATCTTCATCATTGTTGCACTGTAGATTAAAATTGGCAGACTTTTCATTTTGTAATCATGGAAACGTCACATGAGCATAACTTTTTCAACCCCACCAACCAAAACTCGACAAACTTAGCAGATGATCCAATCATACGACTTTCTTCATCTTCTTCATCTTCTTGTTCGTCCATAGAAGCCGAGCCAAGACCTGAGCAGAATCTAAACAACAACAACGTAGAGCAATCTCCTCCCACACAAATCATGGAGAGATCTACAAACAACACAACCACAACAACGACCTCGACTCCTGATACACCTCCTTACAGTTTCCCTTCACACGTTTTCGCAAGAACAACCTCTACAGCTCCATTTGAATGGAGCACTCTCTCCAATGAATCTACTTTTAGCATCCACATGGGAAACAATAGCTTCATCGGAGGAGATTACTTCAAATCCGGCGAGCTCACGTTTCCACAGCCTCCTACACCGAGAACTCCTCCTTTAGCTTCTCCTTTACCATCTCAAGGCCAAGGAGGAGGCGGAGGAGCAAGAGGAGTGGTGGAGGAGGTCAAAACTCCGGTGGATATAGGCAAGAAAGCAGCTGAAACAGACAAAGCTTATCGCGCAAGTAAAGACGAAGAACAAAAAGCTGCAGCAAGTATAAGAGAGGTTATCATGGCTAATGAAGATGCTAATAAAGAAAACAACAACAACAACAAAACTAATAAACTAGATCGTTCGGTTTCTCGTCGGTCGGAAGATTTAACCGTCAAGTCTTTCGCTTTCCCAATGTAAACAAAAACAATAAACTTTTTCCGACCATCTATATTCTCTTGTCTTCATGTCTTAACACAGAAATGTCTTTCTTTTTTTTTTTTTTTTTTTTTTGGCAACACACAGAAATGGCTTTTCTTTTCTCACTTCTTTTTGTTGTTGTTCATTGTGTAGATTGGGAAATGCAGACAAGGGCGGATTACAAGGCTCAACGCCGAAAAAGAAACAAAGGAGGCCGTCGCAACCAGAGACTCCCAAGATTTCGTATGAGGCTGAGGGAGATGACGGGTTCAAGAAAGAAGAAGCTCCTAAATCTGTTGCTCCTAAAGCAGAAGCTGATCGTGCCTCTAACCGCAACCCTAGATGGTTGTCTTGCTTCCCTTGCTGCACAACTTTCTGTGCCTAATTGAAAGATCTTCTACATGGTGTTTATAGAAGTCTGTTCCAAGATTGTTTTAAAGTTTGATAGAACAATTGTGTTTCTTCTTCTTGGTATTATAGAAGTCTGTTCCAAGATCTTACAAAGTTTGACTTTTTGTATAATCTTGAGAAGTAAATCTTTTTTTCTTTGATTTAACCTTCAAGACACACTGAAGCTTATAGAAGCAACAAGGAGCAAAAGCTAAGTCGAATCTCAGTTTGGTTATTACACCAAATGTGTTGTGGTCTAGTGGTAATACAAGGGGTTCCTTCCGAGACAGTGTATTTAACAAACAATGGAAGGAATAAGTGTGGTACTTCAAGCCTTTGCATAAGGAAGGACCAATGAAGCAATTTGACTCAAGACCTCTCGCGGAGACTTGGAGGTTTCAGGCAATGGAGATGTCCATTCTTGAAAGTTATGGAGGCTGCCGGTGAAACCGGTAAAGAGTCCATCAACTCCAATCTCATTGATCCAGTACTCATATTCCTTGTATGGGTCTTGGCTGAAGTTAAAGTGTAAGTACTGGTTTTCATTCCTGTACGTGTATGGATGCACCTGGGTTTATAACACAAAGAACACGGTCAAGAAGTTATCAGCATGGTTTACTAACTCTCCCAGTCTCCGGAAGAATCTTAAAGCCTACCTGTAGATTATACGCATGAGCTCTTTTGACCAAATCTGTGGGGGCTTGTGTATAGTTGTTAGTTACTGGAACAATTGTATCCTTCCATGGTCCAATCCCCACCACATACTCCTTAATGTAGCTGAAATAGGCATCTGATGTTATCTCTGCGTATGTCTGCTTAGATAAGAAAGAAAGATCGGTCAGTCACTTTAGACACACAAACAAGAAGAGGAACAGAGGATGGACCTGGTTAGTATCTTGAGTTGGCATGGTAACATCGTCTATTAATAAGACTTTAGGTGAGTCTGTCAAGTTTGATATGTACACGAGTGAAGATGGAGCAAATGACTGAATAAAAACCGGTTTATTCAACCATTTCTTGGACAAGTATGTGCCTCCGTAACCATACTTCTTGAGAGTCTCCACAACTTTATCCTCAAATCTCTTACCACCAGGCCATTTTACCTGCAAATATTACAAAGAATCAAAGATAAGGTATCGGTTTCAAGGGAAATGAAATCCAAAACGTTCATCAGTTTCTGCAACTTGAACCTAATGGTGATGCAAGAGCCCTTTTCAAGTCAAGCCTGTAAGAATGTAACTTACATGTTGGTTCATTAAGATAGGATTTTTAATCTCAGGATATATCCCGACAATTCTTGGAGCATCCCGAGCAATGCCAATGAATTCTTCAAATGTAATGATAGGGTACTTTCCTGCAATTCAAAAAGGGATGAGTATGGTTAAACATTTCCTGCACCCAACAGCTAAGTTCAGTAAAGAAAGGCTATCTAACCGTTGTATTGCTGGTCACGAAAAGAATATCTCTGTTTTGTCCGTAGTTTCTTTAGTTCTTTGAGAGTAAAATCAACTGCAAGCAATCAATGAGTTCTTTAGTAGATGCTTCTTTATGCAGTTATATAATGGGATGCAACAAAAGAAGAATGGTGGGAACGTACAAGTGAAGAAGCCAGTGATGTTGAAACCTTGGACATCATATGTCCTTTTACGATCAGCAAACTCCTTGTGACTCGCAACATCGGTTGTTAAGTCAAGTATAACATCATGGAAACAGATAAGCACATCATCATTGGATGATAAGATATCTGTTTCTATGAAGTCTGTACCTTCTTCAATTGCTTTCTGTCAAAAAGACAAAATATTGCTTAAACAAAGAAGGAGATTGATCAAGGAAAGATCAATGGTATACCAAGTAAGCAGCTGCAGTTTCTTCTGGGATCTCTCCGTTGGAACCTCTGTGTGCTATGTTATAAGGACGTGAAGTTTGAATCGGCAGCTTAGAGCCTTTGAGTTCTTTACCAGGGAGTGGGTACAATGTCCTTCCACCACACACAGTAAGTAGAGACAGCCATATCAATGGCAAGCATTCTGCAAGATGAATAAAAACCATTCTTTATCAAACTTCACTGTGTGCTGTGTTAGCAGAAACAAAAGGCAAAAACTGATCCAAAGACCCAAACTTTTCTTGTTTTCTTTTCTATTTGCTATTCATTCTTATGGATGAACAAGAAAAAGTCAAAGGGTAATGGTCAAGTTTTGCAAACTCCATCCGCAAGCTAGTGCAATAGAAGCCAATCAATCAAGTTACCACTCAGATGGAGGATAATAGAACAATGGAAACCCAGAAAAACTTAAGCTTGTTGACCCAGAACACGAAAAAGGGTTGAAATTGAGAAGCTCACTTGTAAGAATCATGACGATCTCTTTAGATCATCAGTCGGATTGGTTCCTTTTCGTTGTCTCTTCTGCGACCCAATTGGTTCCTGTCCGTTTACTTTAATAGAAGAAGAAGAAAGGTTTTGGGGATCAGTCCATTGACTTGCTTTGGCGAATCTATCATCATTCTTCAGTTCATACTCACGAATATTCCCGTTTTGGTTAAGAGACAATCAATACTATTAAAAAATTGGAGTTTGTCCATGGTACATAAATGTTGTTCATGAAATTTGCCCTTAATATTATTAGGATTTGTAACCTTCATTAAGGGTAATTAGGGAATATAACATTATCTCTACAATCCATGTTTCCAAACAAGACAATTATTAAACATGTAACCAAACAACCAAAATCTAATAGGTCCCACTTTCCTAATTAATTAAAATCAAAACAAATTAATTGATAAATATAATGAATAATTTATACATCAACTATTATATATAAATTAAGATTCTCTAATTTATGATCTTAATTTATGATTTAATTCAAAATATATTTATAATATATTTTAATATCTTTTTTATTTTGTTTCAAAAAAAATAAATATATATATATATATATACATATTACGATTGATGTTTTTACGATTGTACTTTTTAGCAGATTTTTTCATCAAACTGAAAAATATTTAATTAATTAAACGGGTTGAAAAATTAATTAACCAATCTCGATTATAAATTTTCTATAAAAAAATTCGCATATAGTAAATAATTTCAGCTGATATATTTTAAAATTAATAAAATATTAAAATGATTTCATACTTATATTATTCAAATATTTGAAATATATTTTAATATCTTTTTATTTTGTTTCAAATATATATATATATATATACACATATTACGATTGATGTTTTTACGATTGTACTTTTTAGCAGGTTTTTCCATCAAACTGACAAATATTTAATTAATTAAACGGGTTGAAAATTTAATTAGCCAATCTCAATTATAAATTTTCTAAAAAAAATTCGCATATAGTAAATAATTTCAGCTGATATATTTTAAAATTAATAAAATAATAAAATGATTTCATACTTATATTATTCAAATATTTGAAGCGTCAAATTATGCTTTATGTTTGAATGAAGTTTTTAACGGATAGTTCCATCAAATTTGCAAATTATATATACGACTACAACATGTATTTTATAAAATAATATTTTAGATAAATAAAATAACAATTAAACATATACCACATAACTTTTACAATAGTTGTTTTCACATATATATATTTTTCCAAACTATGATCTTACGATACAACGCAGATTAAAATATATAATGCGAAATCGTTATTTTAATCTCTTAATCCTTACGATATATCTCCTCCAAATAACAAATAATTCATTTAAAAAAAAACTAAATTGCTAACTCACTGTTTATAATGTTGGTTAAACAATTATAATGAAAATTAGATTACATAATTAAAAATATAAACTACTATTAACAAAATGAATAAAAAGTAAAATTTGTAAAGAAAATTAAACCCGCACTTAAGTGCGGGTCAAAATCTAGTTATTAAATTAATTAAAGATAATAGCAACACCACACAAGATGCTACTGACAACGGCACACAAATCGTATCATTATGAATAATTTCTACAAAGACCTTGACTTTGTATGCCAAAATGAGTTTTATCATACGAGTCAAAGTAACTGACCCCTTATGCTATAATTTTGGATAGTTTTGGATATCTAAACCCAAATCAAACCGATAAAGAACCAAACCGAATCCAACTCGTAAATTGTAAATAAACAATGAATTCTATAGTTATAAACCTAAAAATCCGAAAGAACCAAAACGAACTGAGCTCGAACGGAACCCCCATTCCTGGCTCTCACATTTTTATTGTCACGAAATTAGATTCTACTCTTGTATTCTCAGATCATGTCCCCAAAAAACCCATGTGCTGCTTACTAAATATAAGCTCATAATTGTTATTGTGAAAAGCATGGTATTTATTATTCATTAAGAAAAAAGTAAATGTTACACAAAATGATACTGAGAAAGATATACCAAACAACACAAGAGAACATACGATTACATGATCAAACACCGTCCAAACCACCATCACCACCTTATGCGTCTAGTTGTCCCCATCATGAGGAGGAGGAATCGGGGGGAAATATGCTCCAAGCGCCTGAAGACCGTGAAACATAGACCGTCCATGGAACCCAAAAAATCATTTCTCTAACTCTCTCTCTCTCTCTCTCTCTCTCTCTCTCTCTCTCTCTCTCTCTCTCTCTCTCTCTCTCTCTCTCTCTCTCTCTCTCTCTCTCTCTCTCTCTCTCTCTCTCTTGCAGACGAAAAGTTATTTCCGATTAGCCTTTCCGGTGGCCTCCGCCGCCGCCGGAGAGGGCTTTTCTAATTCTTTTTTTCGAACTCTTCAAACCATGCATGTCCTTCATTCGTGGCTTGGTTTCCTCCCTCAGCTGAGATGGTGGCGTTCTCCTAGTCTAGACGGCGGTTGCAGCGGTCTTTCGGCGGTCCGATGTTGCGGCTCGGCTCAAGTCCCGAATCTGAGAGGACGAGATCCGGTGACATGTTGTTCCGAGTTCTCACGGCGGTTTTTCCCTTCGGCCCTCTCTCTGGGTGTGCTCTCTGGGTCCTCCGGTTCTGGTTTTAGGGTTTGCAGTGGTCGGAAGTCGTGTGGAGGGGTTTGCGGTCTCGGGTTTGGTGATTTCTCTGGGTTGTCCTTCCTCTCTTCTTGCCCGCTAGAGGACGGCGGCTGGTGGTGTGGTGGCTTTGCGGAGGTGGTTGTGGACCGATAATGGCGGTGAGGCTTTGGGATCTCGGGTTTCTTGCTTAGGCATGGCCGTCTGGAGGCTGTAGACCGACAATAGCGGTGGCTTTGGGTATTCCTCTGTTTCTCTAAGTCTAGGCATGGCCTCTTGCTTCTTCGGACCTTCTCTCGCTCGCGGCAGTTTCTCTTCCCTCTCTTCTCAAGTCGGCGGCTCGGCGATTGTTACTGTGTACTACCTATTGCAGAATTTAGTGCCAAGTACACAAGAAAGGGGCATGAATGATCGGAGGAACTTCGCTTCAAACTACGCTGGTGATTGTAGTTTATGTTCTCTACTAAACACGCTTAAACATATGTCAACTTTTCCTTCCCTCAATTAAGCTCTTTGTTCATTTGCAGGTGTCAATAATGGAAAGTGCAGCTTTTAAAAGGCAGAGTAGAGCTAATCACATTGTTGGAGGCAAAACTGCTTTACATGCTCCTACCAAAGCAATGAATGACACAATATCCTGTTCCATAAAGTATCCCATACATATTATTCCTTCTCTGTGTTTACAACCATGTTCGTATATGGTCACTGCAAGAAATATTGGCATTAGTAGCACACTGAAAACGCTACCATAGGGTTTTGGTAGCGTTTTCATGAACGCTATGTCAGCCACAACTATAATAGATCTCCACCCTACCATAGCATTTTTTTAATGCTATAATAAATGGACATATTGCAGTATTATATTTTAATGCTATAATAAATGGACATATTGTAGTATTATATAATCGCTATCGGAAATTATTTTATAACACATGTGTAGTGCTATCATGCAGTTTTCCATGGCGATATTTCCATGCTGTAGTATAAATTATGATAACACATTTTCAGTGCCAGTGAATATGTTTTCGTGACGTTTTTGTTTTTCGAATTGAGCACCTATTATAGCATCTATCATATGCTATATAAAAGTATTAGCTAAAATATATATTGCAATTTGGATTTTAAATATAATTTCTATTACATTAAATTTATAAAAACATACATTATTTCCATAATTCATCCAATACATAAACAATAATATCATTCCAAGCCCTAAACTAACTTAAGAAAAAAATAAAATTAACTTCATAAAGACAATAATATTATTCCAATCCCAAACCGTCAGAGAGAAAGCGGATGCGCCTGAACAACCTTCTTGACTCAATCACAAGTGTCCCTATTCTTCCTCCTTGTATTGTCTCAGGGTGAAGAGAGATGATTGAAGAATAGTTCTATAATCACCAAAAACACATTAATTAGCAAATGAGTTTTTAAGACCTTGAACAACACAAATGAAACATTGATATAAAAAAATGATGTCTTTACCTTGAGTCCTGAAATAGATACATTTATATAATGATGCTTAAAGAAAATGCTAAAGTTTATTGACAATATTTTTTATGTGTATAAACATTTTTCTTATACCTGAAGAATTCTTGTGATTGCTATGAGCTTCTTCTGCAAGAAGTTTAATAGCAGTTTCAATATCGTCTTGACCACCAGTAAGAAATACAAGAACATCCCCATGTGGCTCCTGAACATAAGAAGAGAGAGTTTAAAGATAACAGCCTAAACACATAAGGTACTTCATCTCCTGCACTATCGTGTCCACCCCATTTGTAAAGGAGGACCGGTCCTCCTAAAACGTTGTTCTTTTTTGTAGGGCGCCTAACCTTATATGTCCTCCAGATAGAGTCAGTAACCATAAAGCTCAAGATGTTTTCGTCTCCCTTGTGAACAAGGGAGTTACAGACGAACATCCTCTCTCCAAGTCTACATCTTCGTATGAGGATGTTACTGAGCTGAAGATCCCTAAAGCAAGTGAAACAGTGAAACTGTACATGTGTCAGATTCTGTTGTACAAAATGATACTCAATATGCTGTAGATGGAACTTCTTAGAGCTCACATAAATCATCTACATCCGTTAAGAAAGATCATATGTTGATTGCCACTTCTAATGTAGTAGCCAGTCAGATCAAGGTATAGTTTCTCTTCATCTATGTAGCTTATGTATCCCTTTATCTAAGTTGGTAGTTGTTCAGATTGTTTCCTGAGTTACAGCCTCTTATTTGATTCAACCTTTGGCTTTTTTTTTTGTTTTTGTTTTGTTTTGTTTAAACAGCCACTTAGAGTAGTTGCAGCCCATAAAGGCAATAATTGATCGCTTATCGAGTTACATGTTGGTGAACCTTAGGTGACGGAAACTTCAGACATTGATGATAGGTCGAAGATACCGCCTTCATGCTGTATAGCTATGGTGTGCCGAGAATAACGTTGTAAATGGTCGGTTTGTCAATGACATGAAACCTCACCATTCTGTTAACTCCTCCTGCGTAAACCGGTAGTTTGATCGTTCCGATCGTGTATGTCGTCTCGTTGGTAAAACCGGTGAGCGGCTTAGCTTTCTGTTTGATGTCTTCTTCCTTGATCTCCATCTTTTTGAGCGTATTTAGAAAGATTAGATCAATCGAGCTACCTGTATCGACTAGGATTCAAGATACCTGACAGATTCCGATGAGGAGCTCAACCACCAGTGGATCGTTATGAGAATAATGGGTCCCGTAGAGATCCTGGTCAGTGAAGACGACTGGAGGATCATCAGATAGGACCAATTGAGGTGAGTTTTGCGCGGCTAATGCCAGGCGCTCGTATACCTTGATTTACCGAACGGAGTCGTTTACGGAGATTAGGCCGCCCATAATCATGTTGATTCTTCGGACGGCTTTAGGAGTTTCCTCTTCGTCTTCTTCTTCCTCGTCTCAGTTGCATTTTAAAGCTATGCTTTTAATGCGCCACTGCTGTTTGCCTTGCTTGGGCGCTTGTCCATCGGCCTTCCGCTCTTCTCGGAGTTGTTGCGACTCTTCCCTCAATCTGTCTATTGCTGCTTTGATCTCTTCGTTTGAGAGCCGAGCATACAATGCGTCTTTGAGGTTCCGACATTCTGAAGTATCATGCGAGGTGGCTTTGTGGTACTCGCAATACTTTTCTTCCGGTGTGGAAGCGGTTTGCGGTGCCGTCTCCTTGTCCTCCTTGCTCCACTTGTTCCATGGTTTCGGTGGTTGCTTTTTACCGGCGTTTCCGACAACCATTGTTGTCTTTGTCCCTTTATCGTAATGTTGCCTCGGTTCTCTGTCTTCCTTTTTATCGGTCTGTTTGATAGAGCCGAATTTCTTAGCTAAGGCCACCTTTTTCTCTTCCAATTCCACGAATTTGTTTGCTCGGTGAAGGGCGTCTTCGATGGTCAATGGCGGGTTGACGACTAGATCCTGATAAAAAGGTGACTCGTGCCAAACAGCGTTTGTTAGAGCCGCGATAGTGAATTTATCTGGGGCTTCTGCTATTGCTGTGATGATGATCTCAAAAAGGTAATTTATTGTTGTTTGACCTGTGATTTTGCTATGAACATAGCTTGTTCGGAGAAAGCACTGAATTTATCTATACCCCATTCGAAGTGGCATGAGCATCCACTTGCTTTGTTTCCAAGAAAGGCTTCTTTAACGTGCAACGTCTGTGCTTTGGACCATTCAGACTCTCCTTTCTATGTCTGTCCTCCTTGTGATTTTGTGGTTCATTTGAAATGTATCAAATTACCACGTGTCATAAGGATATCTCGCCATCACCATCATATCTATTTTAACTCATCTTTTGAGGAAGGAGACTGGTCTTGTTTTGTTTGTCGCAAAAAGATGGACAATGATTACGGAGGTTATTCTTGCATCAGGGATGGTTGTTTGTATGCGGCTCATTCAATATGTGCTACACAAAGCAATGTTTGGGATGGCATAGATCTTGAGGGACAACCAGAAGAAATTGAAGAAGTTGTTGAGCCGTTTGTGAGGATAAGCAATGGAATCATACGACATTTCAGCCATGAACACCATCATTTGAGGCTTTATGAGAACACATGCATAGATTACGATGAGAATAGGCAGTGTCAAGCATGCATCACACCAATCTATTTCGGTAACTTCTACTCTTGCGTGCAATGTGATTTTGTTCTACATGAAACATGTGCGAATCTTCCTCGCAAAATATATCATCCAATTCATCCACATCAGCTTACTCTAGCTCCAGTGCGAGATGTTATGGACTATGAGGATATGTGTTCAGCTTGTAAATGGTTCATCCCAGCTGGTTTATTCTATGAGTGCGGTAAAGAACAATGCTCTTTCAACCTACATGTGAAATGTGCCACAATTTCTGAGCCATTACTCCATAAAAGTCATAGGCAACCTCTATTCCTAACATCAAAGCCAGGAGAGAAGAGAGAATGTCTTGTTTGCTGGGCAAGCGGTTTTTCAAATGGAACATTAAATTGCATTGAATGCAATTGGTTTGCTCTGTATTTCCAGTGTGCTGTTGTACCTCAAAAGGTGATGTATAAGCATGATAAGCATATCCTCAATCTTTCTTATGGCCACGAGAAGACCAATACCCTGAATTGTTGGTGTGAGGCTTGCGAAACAAAAATATATCATGAAGAGAGGTTTTATATGTGTGATGAGAACTGTTGTGTCACCTTACACATGAAATGTTTGATTGGGAGGGACTTATACATGAAGCCTGGTTCAATGTTTTCTTACTACGGTTTTCAGTTAGGTGTTATCCCCAACAATCATCACATGTCTCGACCTATTTGCCCTATGTGCTACACTAGTGAGTGGTCAATGCAATAGATTGATGGTCTCTTGTTGTAACAAATATTATTGATCTTTGAGATATTTTCATGGAAATTTTACTCAGTTGAGGAAGTATTTTGCTTTGAAATTCCTGAACGAACTGTTTTATTTATTTTTGTGTGCACGAAGAAACTCAAGTCTCAAGCCAAGTATGCTCTCTGAATAAACCATCATGACTTGTAACAGCTAAGGGTCCCCTGTGTCAAACGATTTACATGACAAAAAGACTATTGTTATTGAGATGACAAATCGTACAATGACTATGTCTATGAGCCTTATTTTTCTTAGAACACATCAGATGACTATGCTACTAATCTTTGATGCCATATTTTTTGATGAACGACTAATATTAGTGCACAGAAGTTGAATTCATTCTTGAGAGTCCACAAGAAATTCATTTAGTTAAACTACTGATACTAAGGAGATGAAATCTGAATTGTGGGCTGAACAATGAACTTGTCACTAAACTCAGCCATTCATTCCCATCCATCAGTATTTACAGATACTCATATGCCCCACTATTCATACACGAGGAAGAAGAAGAATAGTGAGAGGAGCTTGGAATCAAGAGTTTCTGTTGATACTACAGCTGACGTGGCAAGTCAAAGAGTCAACGAAGCTGAAGAATAAGGAAAATAACAAATAGAGTCTATATAGTTTGTTATTTTCGGTTACATCATTTTTACTTCTTTTTGTGTAAAGAAATTGCTTGAGCTGAATAAGCTTCGTCAATGGCGATTTCTGGGAAATCGTGGTGAATCTTACAATTCGTCGAGGGCGATTGGTTGTAAGTTTCACAAGAGTAAACTTCTGGAGTTGTTTACTTGATTGATTCAATAAATCAGAGTCTTATTCCTTGATTGCTTCACATATATTAAGTCGGTTCATATCAAATTGGTGCGAGTGACGTTCGGAACGAAGATACGCGACTAACGATGGGATCGATGGAGGATTCTGATCAGATAGCGATCGAATTGCGAGGTCAGATGCAAGAAGTAACACAGGAGATTGACTATCTCAAGATCGGATTCTCGAAGATGACGGATGAATATCGACAATCACAATCGCGATTCACCACGATCGAAACAACTCTTTCTGGATTTGGAGCACGTTTCGATTCCATGGAACACAATATGTCAGCGATCACAAGGATGATTTCAAGATTGGATCCATAATCGCAAGGCGATAAACCACACGGAAAAGGCATTGCCTCGTCTTCGGATCCTTTCCAACAACAACATGTACATTCTGGAATATCAGACTTTGATGGAGATGATACTCAACTAGGTTATCGGTCTGTTAGAAATGCTATGGAAAACAGAGATAGCTTGTTGAAGAAAGTGGATATTCCTAGCTTTGATGGTACCAAGCCATATAGTTGGATAGCAAAAGCTGAAAGGTTTTTCAGAATTGGTAATTACGTTGGAGGTGCGCGTTTGCAATTGGTAGCTCTCAGTTTAGAGGGAGCAGTGTTGAACTGGTTTAATGGAGAAATGGAGGAGGAACCATTTGCAGATTGGATGCAATTTAAGAGAAGAATGATAGAACGGTTCAGTGGGACAGTTGAAGAAGAACCAGAGAAGAGGTTGTTTGGTATCAAACAAACATGGTCTATTTCAGAATATGTCAGTGAATTTGAAGAACTGACTAACATTGTTCCGGGTGTAGCGGAAAAGAATCTGGAAGCTATCTTTTATAATGGCTTAAAACCGGAAATGCAAGAGGTTATCAAGATCAAGGAACCTCGGGGTATTAGACAACACAAGAGTGCAGTATTAAAAATGGAGACAAGCGCTTTGTGTCAGTTGCTCAGTGGAGTAGAGAAGAAAAATGGAGCGAAGGGAGCTAATCCACTTAAGTCTTCCTCATCATATAATAGTAACAGGAGCTGGTCTCGTCCTGTGGTGCGCTCAGAAGTGAGTAAAGGGGTGTTGGTGGAGAACAATCAAAGTAAAGGGTTAAAACAAGAAACACAAGTGACCACAAGACCACAATTTAAGCTATCAAAAGAAGAATTGAAGCAGAAGAGGAAAGATGGTATTTGTTTTACTTGTGATGAGAAATATTCTCCCACACATGATTGTCCCAACAAAGGATTACAGGTTTTGTCGGTCATTGATGGACTAATGGTAGAAGTATTGGGTGATGGAGGGATTGAAGAAGAGGATGAAGTTAGAGTGGTGGAGCAGAACCTTATGTCGTTGTCATTCAATGCTTTTCTTGGCAACAATTCACCTACGACAACAAAGATAACATGTAGAATTGGTAAAGGACCACTGGTTTTTATGTTGGATAGTGGTGCTACCCACAATTACATTACACCAAAGGTTGTAGCTGATCAGAAACTGAGTTTACAAGAAGCGAAGAACTTACAAATTCTGCTTGGCAATGGGGTCACAGTGGAGGGTATGGGGATATGTCGCAATATATCATTTGATCTCCAAGGCTTGGAGTTTGACAGCGACTTTGTAGTGTTGGATTTGGGAGGAGCAGATGTGATTTTAGGAGTACAGTGGCTTAGAACACTTGGAAAATGTCTGGTGGATTGGGAATCTCATGAATTTGTGTTCAAGTATAAGGGACAACAGGCGGTCTTAAGAGGTGATCCAACTTTACACACGCCGAGAATATCCCTGAAATCATTAAGCCCGGCCAGAGTCTCAAGGTATAGAGGTACAACCATTGAGTTTGCATCGCAAACAATGGCACCAACACAACCACCAGATATTATCAACAATGTGTTGGATCAGTTTGAACGAGTGTTTGAAGTACCTACAGAGTTACCTCCTTGTCGTGGCCATGAACATGCTATTCATCTCCAACCGGGTGTCACAGCTATCTCGGTAAGGCCTTACCGCTATCCTCATGCAACTAAGGCAGTCATGGAACAAATGGTAGCTGAGATGTTAACCGCAGGCATCATAAGACAAAGTACCAGTCCATTTTCAAGTCCAGTCTTATTGGTTAAGAAGAAAGATAATAGCTGGCGGTTTTGTGTGGACTATAGAGCGTTGAATAGAGCCACGATTCCGGATAAATTTCCCATACCGGTTATCGATCAGTTATTAGATGAGCTACACGGTTCAGTAGTGTTCTCTAAGCTCGACTTACGCTCTGGTTACCATCAGATACGAATGCTGGAATCCGATATTCACAAAACAGCTTTCCGTACACCTGAAGGACATTATGAATTTTTGGTGATGCCGTTTGGATTAACAAACGCACCGGCAACGTTCCAAGCGCTGATGAACAGGATATTCAGACCCTATTTGAGGAAGTTTGTGTTGGTTTTTTTTGATGATGTGTTGGTTTACAGCTCTTCAATGGAAGAACATGTACATCATTTAGCCGTGGTCTTGGAGGTATTTGCCAAACAACAACTTTATGCCAATAGAAAGAAATGCATGTTTGGGCAAACACAAGTAGAATATTTGGGGCACATCATCTCAAAAGAAGGGGTAGCCACTGATACAAGCAAAACAGAAGCTATGAAGAATTGGCCAACACCAAAAACAGTTAAGAGCCTGCGAGGATTCCTCGGTTTGACAGGATATTACAGACGCTTCGTACGTAACTATGGAATTCTGGCTAAACCATTGACAGTATTGTTAAAGAAGGATGGATTTGAATGGAATCAAGTAGCACAACAAGCCTTTGAAGCTTTGAAGTTAGCTATGACTGAAGCACCAGTGTTAGCCCTTCCAAACTTCAATCTTCCCTTCATTGTGGAAACAGATGCATCTGGGTTTGGTTTAGGAGCTGTGTTGATGCAGAATAAACAGCCTATCGCGTATTTCAGTTACAGCCTCACCCCTAGAGAGCAACTTAAACCCATATACGAAAGAGAACTGATGGCTATAGTTTTGGCGGTGCAAAAGTGGAAGCATTATCTCATGGGTCGCAAGTTTCTGGTCCACACAGATCAAAAGAGTTTAAAGTTTCTGTTGAATCAAAGAGAAGTGTCAATGGAATATCAGAAGTGGCTGACAAGATTGTTGACATACCAGTTTGATATTATTTACAAACCTGGTATTGACAACAAGGCCGCTGATGGCCTCTCTCGGCAAATGCAAGATGTGATTATGGTGGAATCTCATCAGCTGTTAGCTCTGACGATTCCAACGGTCATTCAGCTGCAGGATTTGTTAGCTGAGATTGATAAGGATGTGAAGATACAAGCAGTGAAGCAAAGAGTGTTGAATGGAGAAACAGTGAAGTCGGGTTATGCAGTTGTTAATGGGAAGTTGTTGTATAAGAAACGCCTGGTAATTCCACATGATTCTCAGTTTATTCCGCTGATATTCAAAGAATTCCATGACAGTAAAGAAGGAGGACATTCGGGAGTATTGCGAACATTAAGGAGGATTCAATCAGTGTTTTATTGGAAACGTATGAAGCTGGATGTACAGAAATATGTCGCAGCCTGTACTATTTGTCAGACCAACAAATATTCAACTTTGTCTCCAGCAGGCTTACTACAGCCCTTGCCTATTCCCACTCAAATATGGCAGGACATAAGCATGGACTTTATTGATGGTTTGCCGACTTCGAAAGGGGTTAATGTCATTTGTGTGGTGGTTGATAGGCTAAGCAAATATGGACATTTCTTGACTCTTAAACATCCATACAAAGCTACTGATGTCGCGGCAGTCTTTGTACAAGAAATTGTCAAGTTACATGGTTTTCCCAACTCAATTGTTTCAGATAGAGATGCAGTCTTTTTGAGTTCATTTTGGAAAGAGCTGTTTCGTTTATCAGGAACTACGCTTAAGTTCAGTTCGGCGTACCACCCTCAGTCCGATGGTCAGACAGAGGTACTGAACAGATGTCTTGAGACGTATCTACGTTGTTTTGCATCATCTCATCCAAAGACTTGGTTCAATTACTTGTCATGGGCTGAATATTGGTATAACACTTCATACCACACAGCTTTGAAAACCACACCTTTTAAGGTGGTATATGGCAGAGAAGCACCTACGTTTTGGCAGTTTGAGGAAGGCTCAACTTCAAATTTTGATTTAGAAGTTATGTTGAAACAGAGAGATGCGATGCTAGAGCAGATCAAGTCATCTTTGTTGCGAGCTCAACATATGATGAAGCTGAATGCGGATGCTCACAGGCGTGATGTGGAGTTTGAGGTTGGTTCTAAAGTGTTCCTTAAACTCAGACCATATCGCCAACAGTCCGTCACACGCAGAGTTTGTCAGAAGCTGGCGGCTAGATACTATGGCCCATTTGAAATACTGGAGAAAATTGGGAAAGTTGCTTACCGACTCAAGCTACCAGAGACTTCAAAAATTCATCCTGTTTTTCATGTGTCGCAATTGAAATCTGTGGTGGGTCATAATTTGGAAGTGAGTCCGTTACCTGCTACATTTACAGATGCAGGGGAATTTGTGTTGCTTCCAGAGAAAGTTTTGGATACTCGGTACGATACTCATGGCGTGTTAGAGGTTTTACTGCAGTGGCGTAACCTACCTTTACATGAATGCTCTTGGGTTAAGGCTGTTGAGGTGAAAGCTCAGTTTCCGGATTTCAAGCTTGCGGACAAGCTTCGTCTTTTGCGGCCGGGTATTGATATGCCCCACTATTCATACACAAGGAAGAAGAAGAATAGTGAGAGGAGCTTGGAGTCAAGTGCTTCCGTTGATACCACAGCTGACGTGGCAGGTCAAAGAGTCAACGAAGCTGAAGAATAAGGAAAATAACAAATAGAGTTTATATAGTTTGTTATTTTCGTGTACGACTTTTTCACTTTTCTCTTTTGTAAAGAACTTGATTGAGCTGGATAAGCTTCGTCAATGGCGATTTCTGGGAAATCGTGGTGAATCTTACAATTCGTCGAGGGCGATTGGTTGTAAGTTTCACAAGAGTAAACTTCTGGAGTCGTTTACTTGGTTGATTCAATAAATCAGAGTCTTATTCCTTAATTGTTTCACAGATATTAAGTCGGTTCTGGATATGAGTGGAAAAGAATATAACAACTTCATGCCAGGTAGCATCTATGTCAATTTTTACTGTCCAATAAAAGCTTGTTTTTTTTTTTTTTTGTAGTAGACATTTAACAGATTTTAACTCGTACATAATTGTTGCATTGGTTATGCCATCTCGAAGATCATCCTATCCATGACAATAAGATGTGTCTTGCTTTGTGTCTTTTTTGTCTCTTGGCAGAGTTTACTCATCTGAAAAAGCTGAAAGCTTTGGATCTAAGTGCTAACTATTATTCTAGCTCATGGGAATTGCAAGGCGGCAAGCTTGCCTTTTTAAATCTCTTTTTCTTTTCATTTTGCTTTTACATTGTTTCAGAACTGAACCAATATAAAAGGTGGCTGTGTTTACTTCACCTTCAGGATTTATCCATCTGAACAACAGAACATTTTACTGTGAGAAGTGATCCCCTGAATTCTCAAGAATAGAACTACTACTCGTTGTGAAGCAACCGTGGCCTAGTGATCAAGTGGTTAAAGCTTTACACCGGTAGATACTGGGTTCGAATCTCCGAAGGCGCAGTTTTACAAGATTAATGGAGGCAAGCTTATAAGAAAGTTTTCAGGAGCAGGTCGAGCCGTTGATTATGACCGTTGATGGATTCTCGTAGAACGGAGGTAGTATTATCTGTAAAATTGTCTTTGTAATAGTTCTCATAATCTGTATCAGCGTTAAAAAAAAAACTACTACTCTTATTGTTCTCATCATTTCTTTTCTGAACTTATATATATATATATATATATATATATATATATATATATATATATATATATGAGGTATCTTTTTGTGGAATGAAGAATCTGCAGGAGCTTTATCTCCATGGAAATTATTTTGTAGGTCAGCTGCCTCTATATTTAGGTAGCTTGAACAAGCTCCGGGTTCTTGACCTTCATTAAAACCAATTAAGTGGAATGGTAAGAAATGATAGTGATCCCTTGCACATGAATCATATGCTTGAGTGGTTGGTCATATTGCTTGGCAGAATCTAAAATTAATTATTAGTTGAATAGTTGAACAGGCTTACATTGGTAAACGATTTTCTTAGTTTAATCATTTTAAATATACTTAAATGATAAATTAAAAGAAAGAAGACTTTGATTTTTTCAAGCCCTCTAGGATCCCAAATTTGTGAGGACTGACAAATTTCTAATGTTATATAAACATGGAGGTGTTTTGAGAAACAAACTTACAATCCAATTTTTTCAGTTTCAGATATATATATTGCTTACACCAATGAAAGGGAAGGTTTTCTTGGGACAATACTTGATATGGGTGATGGTACTGTTGGGACAGCTACACGGATACAAAAGCTGTATCGAAAAAGAAAGGATGGCTTTGTTGGAGCTCAAGAAATATATAATCTCAATCAGTCATGAAAGGGCATCCAAGTATACTTTCCCTACTTGGACTAATGATACAAAGAGCCCTTGCTGCCGATGGGAGGACGTTAAATGCAATCGTACAAGCAGGCGGGTGACAGAGATTGCCTTGGATGGACCGTACCTCAGGGAGAATTCCCTCCTAAATCTTTCTTTGCTGCATCCCTTTGAAGAGGTTCGAATTCTGGACTTATCAAACTCCGGATTCAGGGGATTGTTTGATCACGTGGAAGGTACATCAGGCTTCTCCCATTTGTTTCCTTTTCTGATCTTATTTACTTGTTCTAATTTTTCTAAGCTGATACCGTCAAAAATATTTATGCCATATTGCAAAAAACTACATCATCCAGCCATAAACACATGATCTCAATTTTGCATGTAGAGTAGACTAAATTATAATTTAACTTGGTTTAAAAATGGAAAATAATTGTCAGCTACACGAACAAGACTCCATCACATGACCACACATCTAGAGAAGAATAATGTATGTCTACCTACACGAATTTTATGTGCGACATAATGAAATGATGAATTAAACACTAACTATGTGTTTAACTCATAATCCGAATTAGGATAATCGGAAAAGACAAAACGACGACGAATCGAATCAATTACCGAAAAAGACTCAAACCTAGACGACCCGGTCCAGTTGAAATTAACCATCGTGTAGGTAGGCATATATTATTCTTCTCTAGATGTGTGGTCATGTGATAAAGTCTTGTTCATGTAGATAAAGTCTTGTTCATGTAGCTGACAATCATTTTCCTTAAATAATTAGAGAGAGGTATTCTGTTTTGGTACACTTTATTAACAAGATTTGGTTTGCAGGTTATAGAAGCCTAAGGAGATTAAAAAACCTGGAGATTTTGGATTTCACTTTCAATGAATTCAACAACAGTATATTTCCCTTTCTTAATGCCGCTACATCACTCACAACTCTGTTTCTTGGAGCCAACAACTTGGATGGCTCTGTTCCTGCTAAAGGTGCGATCTTGACTTATTGATGTTGTCTCTTTTGTTAGATCAACTGGATTTATAGTTATTCTTATAAATTTATGTCTTACATTCATTTCGTGTCGTTCTTATATTTGTTGGACTTAGTTTCAGAACTTAAAGATTTGACAAACTTGGAAGTGCTGGATCTGACTTGGAACGAATTTAATGGCTCCATACCAGAGCAAGGTAGCTGTCTACACATGCTTGCCTTTTTTTCTTGGCTTGAAATTCAGTCGATATAACATTTTTAATCGGTCTGTGTCCTTGAGATGAACAAGCTTGTGTTTAAAGTTTTTTTTTCCTTGTGTTGCTTTATCATGTGGCAGAGTTATATGCCCTGTGGAATCTCAAAGTTCTGGGTCTAAGTGGTAATGAATTTCCTGGGTCAATGGTGCAAGGCAATTTTGTTCAAATCTTTCACGTTTTAATAAGCACTTGTAGTTGAATTCACGTTTATTGAAAAAAGTTTTGCATTTGATTTCCATAGGGATTTGCAAATTGAAGAATTTGCAAGAGCTCGATTTAAGTCAAAACAATCTTGTAGGCCAGTTTCCCTTATGTTTAACTAGCTTGACTGGACTTCGAGTTCTTGATCTCTCATCAAACCAATTGACTGGGGAGCTACCATCTGCTCTCGGTAACCTCAAATCCCTCGAATACATATCATTATTAGATAACAAATTCGAAGGCTTCACCTCACTTGGTTGGCTAGCCAACCTCTCAGAGCTGAAAGTGTTCAAACTTGATTCAAAATCCAACTCACTTCAAGTAGTATCCGAAAGTTCTTGGAAGCCAAGATTTCAGTTGAGTGCTATTACACTACAATCTTGCAACTTGGAGAAGGTTCCTCATTTTCTCCTACACCAAAAGGATTTGCGTCATGTAGATCTCTCCCATAACAATATTTCTGAAATTTTTACTTATTGGGTGTTAGCAAACAATACAAAACTCGAGGTTTTGCTTCTACATGATAATTCTTTTACGAGCTTTAAGTTACCAAAATCTGCTCGTAATCTGCTTTTCTTGGATGTGTCAATGAATGAATTCAATCATTTATTTCCTGAAAACATCGGGTGGATACTACCTCATTTACGGTATATGAATATATCGAAGAACGGTTTTGAAGGAAATCTGCCATCTTCTCTTGGTAACATGAAGAGTATGGAATATCTTGATCTGTCACACAACCGTTTCCGAGGGAATTTACCAAGAAGCTTTGTAATGGGTTGTTATTCCATTAGAATTTTAAAGCTTTCACATAACAAACTAAGTGGGGAGGTTTTTCCAGAATCAGCCAACTTTACTGATATAAATGCGCTGACTATGGACAATAATCAGTTTGCAGGAAAGATTGGACAAGGTCTGTTGAGCTTGAAGTATTTGATATTACTTGATATTTCGAACAACAATCTCACGGGTGTTATTCCAGGCTGGTTGGGCGAAATTCAAGATTTATCTGCACTACTGCTTTCAAACAATTCATTGGAAGGTGAAATACCTATCTCACTTTTCAGCAAACCCAAGCTTGGGCTACTAGACCTCTCTGCAAACAATTTGTCTGGGCATATACCTCCACATGTCAATTCTACAGGTCAGGTGGTGTTACTCTTGCAAGACAATAAATTTTCTGGGGTTATTCCAGACACATTGCTACTAAATGTCCATGTACTTGATCTGAGAAATAACATATTGTCGGGGAACATTCCAGAGTTCATCAACACTCAAAACATCAGTATTCTTCTTTTGCGGGGGAATAATTTAACTGGTCATATTCCTAACCGGTTGTGTGGTCTAAGCAACATCCACCTTATGGACCTTGCTAACAACAGGTTGAATGGATCCATACCTGCATGTCTTAGCAATACAGCATTTGGGTTGAGGAAAGAGTATACATCAGTTGGTTATGATTTCATCACTGGTTTCGTGCATGGTGTGGGCTTCAGTCGCTCTTATCTGCCACACACAAATAATAGTGGTATATATTTTACTTCTGTTCTTGTGGTGGAAGAATTTGGTATGGATTATTTGGCAGGTGGTCAGGTTAAAATTGAATTCTTAACAAAACACCGATATGATGCTTATATGGGTGGAAATCTCCTAGAATTTGTTGGACTGGACCTTTCCCAGAATGAGCTAAGCGGTGAGATCCCAGTAAAGCTTGGAGGTCTTCTGGAACTACACGCTCTCAATCTTTCTCACAACGACTTGTCTGGTGTGATACCAGAAAGTTTTTCAGGTATGAAGAACGTGGAGAGCCTTGATATTTCTTTCAATAAATTACGAGGACAGATCCCTCCACAACTTACAGATCTGAGCAGCCTAGCTGTGTTCAATGTCTCATACAACAACTTATCAGGAGTTATTCCACAGGGAAGGCAATTTAACACATTCAACATGCGAAGTTACTTAGGTAATCCTCTTCTTTGTGGGCAACCAACCAACATAAGTTGTGATGGTAGTAACTTCCTCGAGCCGGACAATAGTGAAGGGAAGTCTGATGAATCCACAATCGACATGGTATCTTTCTACTGGAGTTTTATTGTAGCTTATGTGACACTACTTCTTGGGATACTCGTGTCACTCTCTTTTGATTCTTCTTGGAGCAGAGCTTGGTTCTACATTGTTGATTCTTTCATCCACAAGGTGAGGAACTTTTGATGGTAAACTACTGTTGGTGCCAAAGTCCTTTCATTTTGTTGTTTTTCACAAAACCTCTTATAGCTCTTGCTTTGTGTCAAAAAACCAAAGCACAACTTGTGTTTGGTTCTTGTCACCCTTTGTATTGTCTTGTCTGTCTTTAAATACTTGTAAGTATATGTGATTTGGATTATACCTTCTATGGATATCGGTTAATATATTCAACAAAAAGATAAAAAGGCTTTTGAAATATTATCAACTGTCATCTTCCATGTTACTTGTTTTGTTGTCTATGCTGTTAGGCAACCATTACTTCAGTGTGAAGACTCTTTACTTCTTTATAAGGATTTTTTACCTTTTTGTGAGACTTAATTACCTCTTCATGAAGACTCTTTACTTCCTTGTGAGGCTCAATTACTTTAGTATGAGGATCCCTTATCTCATCATGAGGCTGTTACCCAAAATTTCTATTCTGTGTTTGTACAATCCTTAGCTCTTTTGGTGTTGTTACCACATGATGCAGAATTACGTTTTCGGAATATGGGAGATGTCTTTATCATCGCCAATCTTCGACATTAGTATCAGATTCGGTGTGTGTGGAAGGTTTTGTTTTCTCAGATATTCTCGCGATTGAGGATTTCTTCACGGTCTCGAGGCTCATCAAGAAGATGTTTTGTCGTCTCAGTAGCCCAATTTCTTGCTGCTTCCTTGACACTAGTTGCTGAAGCATGCACATGCATTATATTACCAAGTGTGCTCTCATTTTTCCAAGAATTCATCTCATTAACACTACAAGAAAACCGGGCATTTACCGACGGAATTACCGACGGAATAAAATCCGTCTGAAATTATCGACGATAAACCGACAGAATTTCGACGGGACGTTTTCCGACGGAATTTCGTCGGAAATTTCCGACGGTTTCTCATTCCGTCGTAAATTACTGACGATTAACCGACGGTTTAACTAGCCGTCGGTTTTCCGTCCTATTTCGGTCGGTTTAGCGTCAGTTTATTATAGCCGTTAATGTGACCGTTTATTTGACCGTTGGAGCGCCAAAAAACAGACCGATTTCCGGCGGATTTCCGTAGGAAATTCTTTTATATATATCTCATGTCTCCTCTCATCCCCTCCACACATATCCATCCATAACTCTCTCTCTCCCTCTCTCTTTAACCGAGCAAAATGTCATCTTCTAACTATTACCGATCGTGGATGGACGGAGTTAGGGTTGATGAGGCGACGAGCCTAGTCCATGAGCAATATGCACTTGGTATTGCGGAATTCATGTCGTTAGCTTCCAATCAACCACATACATTGAAAACCGGTAAGTTAAAATGTCCATGTCTTAATTGCCGAAATTTAAGAACTGTTATGATTGGCGAAGTATGGTATCACTTGTATTCAGTTGGGTTTATGTCGGGTTATAAGATTTGGTATCTCCATGGAGAAACTGCGGATTATGCAAGTAGTAGTAGAGAACCTTACAGAAGTATTAGTACTTTGGAACCTCATGTTAGTTCTAGCGAACCTTATAGTGCCGATGTAGATTTTGGTGTAGGTACCGTCCAGATGGTTAATGATGCATATAGAGAAAATATTTTAGAAGTAGGTGAACATCAAATTCCTAGGGTAGATGAGGAACCTAATGTAGAAACTAGGAGATTTTTTGACATGTTAGATGCAGCAAAGCGGCCACTTTACGATGGTTGCAGAGAGGGTCATTCGCCATTATCATCTGCTACACGATTAATGGGCATAAAGACGGACTACAATCTGCCGGAAGAATGTGTGGATGCATTTTGCGACTTTTTGAAAGATATTCTTCCAGAAGATAACCTTGCGCCAGCTTCATACAACGAGGTCGAGAAACTTGTTAAAGGGCTTGGATTACCGTATGAGATGATAGATGTGTGCATCGACAACTGTATGATATATTGGAGAGAAGATGACTACCGTCTGGATTGCAAATTCTGTAAGAAGCCTCGCTATGAGGATACTGGGGGAAGAGCTAAGGTTCCGTTCAAGAGAATGTGGTATATGCCGTTAACCGATAGGTTGAGGCGCTTATACCAATCAGAGAGAACTGCGGGGGAAATGAGATGGCATGCTGAGCATAGAAGAGGAGCAGAGATTGGACATCCATCGGATGCGGAAGCGTGGCGACATTTTCAGAGTGTATATCCAGATTTTGCATACGATCCACGTAACGTGTACCTCGGATTATGCACAGATGGTTTCAACCCGTTTGGAAGGCATGGGAGACAATATTCGTTGTGGCCCGTGATTTTAACTCCTTATAACCTACCGCCAACTATGTGCATGCGTCGAGAGTTTCTTTTCCTCTCTGTACTCGTTCCCGGTCCAGAGCATCCCAGAAGATCACTTGATGTGTTCTTGCAGCCATTGATACATGAGTTGCAAATGTTATGGACGTCCGGTGTTGTAGCATACGATGTTTCATGCAAGGAAAATTTTATGATGAGGGCTGCATTGATGTGGACCATTAGCGATTTTCCGGCTTACGGTATGCTATCTGGATGGACAACACACGGGAGGTTAGCATGTCCGTATTGTCAGGAAAAGACAGATGCATTCCAGTTGAAGAATGGACGCAAGTTGTGTTGGTTTGATTGTCATAGAAGATTTCTACCGCATGATCATCCATATCGGAAAAACACAAAACTTTTTACGAAGAAGAGGAAAGTGTTTGATGATCCTATTCTCCAAGATGATGGCTCGCAAACTTTGGGGCTCTTAGAAACCTTTGGTGCACTAAGAACTGTTGACTGCGGTGGACAAGGGCATGAGAATATTTACGCAGCTGGTGTGGTCCACAATTGGCACAAGCAAAGCATCTTCTGGGATTTACCATATTGGAAGGACCAGTTACTAAGGCATAATCTTGATGTCATGCACATTGAGAAAAATTTCTTCGATAACATCATGAACACTGTTCTCAACGTGCAAGGGAAGACGAAAGATAATGTGAAGTCTAGGCTTGATTTACCTGAAATTTGTGATCGGCCGGAACTTCATCTTCAGAAGAACGGAAAACCGCCAATTCCAGCATATTGGCTAGACTCGAAGTCGAAGGAAGAGTTATTTAAGTGGATTATGCTACAAGTTAAATTCCCTGACGGGTATGCATCAAACTTGCGTAATTGTGTGGACACTGATGGAGGAAAGTTTATCGGAATGAAGAGTCATGATTGTCATGTGATGATGCAGCGACTCCTACCATTTGCATTTGCTCATCTCCTTCCTCGAGATGTCCACAAAGCAATTGCAGCTGTCGGATCTTTTTTCAGAGATATATCCACCAGGTCACTCACTAGTGAAGGGATCAGAAATCTGGAGCAAAATATTCCTAAAATCTTATGCAATCTAGAAAAGATATTTCCACCGTCTTTCTTCGATGTCATGGAACATTTGCCTATTCATCTACCAGGTGAAGCTAGACTTGGTGGTCCGGTACAATATCGGTGGATGTATCCTTTCGAGCGCTATATGTTCCACCTTAAAAAGAAGGTGAAGAATCCCGCTAAAGTGGAGGGCTCTATTGCCGCTCAATATAACAACGAAGAGACTGCGACATTTGCTAGCTACTACTTCCCTTCGCAAGTACGCACCAAGAGCAGGCGGCCAGCTAGGAACGATGATAGGGGAGAGAGGCAAATTTATAGGTCAGTTGTTCCTAACATTTTTCAACAGATTGGGCGGTTAAGTGGAAAAGCAGGCAAGCGGCAACTAACAACTCAAGAGCATACACATCTCCACAAGTACATTCTAACCAACTGCGAGGAAGTATCTGAATATGAGAGGTATATATATATGTGTTAGATTTATATTTTTATGTGCACTTGGTTTATTTATTTCTAATATACTAAATTTTCGTAGGTTATATATGGAAGCTCTCCAGTTTCATCATCCAGAACTGGACGAAGCCCAACGCGAGGCCCGTAAACAAAAAGACTTTAGTCATTGGTTAACCTTCTATGTAAGATTTTGTATCTCAGATCTTCTAAAACATAGGCGAAATAGAGTATTTTATAACTTTTATTTGATGCTCCTCTTAGGTCGGTGAGGAACAAAAAGCCGGACGTACCCCGGATGATTGGTTAGCTGACATAATAGAGGGCATCCACTACACAGCAAAGTCTTATCCGAGATATTGCACTAGGGGGTACGCTTTTAAGGTGCATGTAGAAGGGTCAACTAGAATTACCGCGGATCACGGAGTTTCATCTGCATCTGGCGAAGTTGTCTACTACGGTATTCTCAAAGAAATACTAGAAGTAAAGTACATAGGGAAGCTTGGAATGCGATGTGTAGTTTTTCTATGCGATTGGTTTAACCCGGTCCTAGGGCAAGGTGTCGTGATAGATGAGTTCGGTGTGACGTCAATTAATTCGAGCAAAAAACTAAGAAACTACGATCCGTTCATTATTGCTTCGCAGGCAGATCAGGTTTGTAATTGTACATAATTATGTATAATATTTACAATTTAAGTAATCATTTTAACGGTTAATTATATTTATGCAGGTGTGTTACATTCCATACCCTCGTTTAACTTATAAAAGTGATCCATGGATCACGGTTACAAAAATAAATCCTCGAGGGAGGGTGTCCGGAGTCGAAGAACGCGAAGTAGAGCCTTTACAAACAAGTGTAAATGATTTCATAGCTCCTGTAGAAGAATCGCTTGAAGTAAATTTAGGTTTCGACTTTAGCCAATTCGGGGACATTGTTCTACATTCAGAATCCGAAGAGGAGAGAGGCGAATTTGATGACACCGACTCAATTTCTACCGACTACGATTCAAATAGTGACGAAGAATAAAAATGTATTACACTTGAGACATTCGTAAAACTTCTAAAATATAATAAAATAAATCCAATTAAATTTTCTAAATGTTTTACATTTAAAAAGGTACGGCGGCGAAATATTTTGTAAAATAAGTTGTAAAATTTTACGACGAAAAACCAACGATAATTTAAATAAACAACTAACACGGATTGGTTTAAAACCGTAGGTTATGAAGTCTCTATATATACAATTCCTATGTAACATTAAACGACTAATACTAAATGGTTCAACTGGTTGAAGGGGTAAAATTATATGCTAGAGGTGGATGGTTCGAATGAAACCACCTGCATATTTGTTTTTTAATTTACGACGGAAAACAGACGATAATTAAATAACCGACGGTTTTCCGTCGGAAATCGAAAAAAAAAATATCGGGACAATGAATCGAACCGCCCACCTAACGGTTATCATATATATACCCTAACCATTTGAGACTTCTGGTGTTAATCGTTTACTGTTACATTGACAAAGTTTATATCTTTACAGGTTTAAAAAAAAATTAAAACATAAATCCGTGGGAGGCAAGGTTCGAACCCCCACCCACATCCTTATGTTCTTTCCCTTAAACCAATTGAGCCATTCTGAGTTAGTCGTTGAGGGTTACGTAGAAATTATATATATTATTAAGCTACTGTTTTGTTTAATAAAAAAAAAAATAACCAAAAAAAAAAATTAACCAAATTAAAACATAGTTAAATATCATAAAAACAAAACATTACATATAATTAGAGTAGCATAATTATGATATAGCTTCATCAGTTATCATTCCTGAACCAATCTCCGATGCCAGTCTCTTCCCAAAGCTCGACCATGCGGTTCCAGTCCACTACAAGCATCCATGACGGTCTTCCTTCTCCTCTTAGCCACTGCAGTTTCACCCGCCGCATTTTGGTCTGGAAAACACGTCTGGCGACCCGGTGGAATTCCTGCCAAACCGTGAAGATTATATCGGGATTGAAATTGAAATAGGCCTGGGAATTAAAACCGCAAACAAATATTAATTAGTATAAAAAAATATTTTAACAAATAAGAAAAATATATATACTTACCAAGAAATCCTCGAACCATAACTCTTTGACGTTGGTCGGGACATTGTAATATGCAAGATAACCACCGACAAAACGATCCCGTATTACGTCGCTAATGACAGCCGGAATGGAAGCATTGTAACCAAACCAAATGGTCCAGTTTTGGCGGCTCGGATCCAAAACAGGAAGACGTTCCCGACCCGGTTGAGTTAATTCTCGAATTAACCAAGAACGCCATGACGGGGACAAAAAAACGAAATCCATTTTCTGTTTTGAGAGTAGAGAATGCTTGACTAGTTGATGCAAATCACAAAAACGTCCGTACATATTTATTAACAAAAAAATCTATGAAAAAACCGACGGTATTCCGTCGGTTTTTGAATTTAATACCCGAAAAGACATTTACCGAAGCGTTGCATGGGGAAGAGAGTGGAGTTAAATCGGTTTTGACCGTTTAATTCGATAATACGATGGTTTTCCGACAGAAAACCGACGGGTAACCGACGGGATTCCGTCAAACATTTCCGACGGCATTCCGAGGGTTTAGGGTTTAGGGTTTCAATTATGGTTTAGTGTTTAGCATTTTATAATGTTCACACTAATATGTAACATTAACATTGATGTTTTGCATTACAAGTCTTTGTTTTAAGAATATTATAAAAATTACAACTTAGATAAGGTTTGACAAGAACTTCGACTTAACCGTTATTGTACAATACTAAGTGTTTAGATCCGACGTGTTGTAAATTTCTCAATGTCATACAAACCATGTCATTTAGTTCAGATACTGAAGTATAATAGTATCAACTATTATAACATTAACTATTGAGAGGTTTTGAGATGTTCTGTTACCTAATACGAAACCCTAAACCTTGATCTGTCGAAATTCCGTCGGTAATTACCGACGGAATACCATCGAAAAATCTTCATTTCGACGGCAATCCGTCTGAATTTGTTAATAATTTATTATTAGAGTCAGCGTAACTAATACCCTAAACGAAACCCTAAACCCTCAGAATTCCGTCGGAAATATGTGACGGTTTTCTGTCGGTTTATTAGCATTTCCGACGGAAATGCGTCGGTTTATAGTCGGTAATGTTAATTACTCGGCCAAAGAGAGCAGTAACTTTCTACTCTTCCCCATGCACGTCTAGGTAAATGTCATTTCAGAAATTAACTCAATTTCCGACGGGTTACCGTCGGTTTTACCGTCGGAATGTTTTCTATATATAGAACTCGATTGCATGAACATTCATTCAAATCACAAACACAAAACTTACCAAATGGATTTTGTTTATTTCTCTCCCGAAGCCCGCGAAACTGCATTACGCGAAATCGGAATGCCGGGGCGGGGACACCTTCCCAATCTCGATCCATCCCGCCAGACTCATCGATCGGTTTGGTTCGGGTACAACATCGTCATTATATCCGTTACCAGTGATATAATTGAGACACGTTGGCACGGCGGCGGCTATCTAACGTACTACCAACTTCCGACGTCCTTCAAGGAAGCTTGGTTTAGTGATTTTCTCGTAAGTAATGTTTTTAATTTATTATTAAAATATTGACTTAAACTAAACACAGGTTTTTTTTATCACAGGAATACTTCACCTGCTCTCAAGACCATCTGTTCATAGTCTGGCGCGAATTCCACAGGACCGCTAGACGGGTTTTCCAGACGAAAATGAGGCGGCTGAAGCTACGTTGGGAAAGAGGAGAAGGAAGGCCTGCTTGGATTCCTGCGAGGTCTTGGAACCTCATGGTGCGTCAATGGCGGGAGACGGACGTGGGAGATTGGTTCACCAACCAATTCCCGAACTATAATAGATTTTAGTTAATGTTATTTTTATTTTAATGCAATGTTTTTTTTTTTGTTTTTTAAAAATGCAATGTTTTATTTTAATTATGAATCAATGTTAATTTTTTTTTTTTAATGAACAATAGAACTAGTTAGTTATATCTACTATTTATATGTAACAATAACAATTATTACGAAATGGCTCAATTGGTTTAAGGCAGGAGGACAAGTGCTTGAGGTGGGGGGTTCGAGTTGAGGTATCAACGTTTTATTTTTAAAACCGTAAGTTTAAAAATTCTATAGACACTATTCCTATGTATCATTATCCAACAAATACTAAATGGCTCAGCTGGTACAATTGGTGGAAATATATGCTAGAGGTGGTTGGTTCGATTCCAACCTTGCACCAATTTGTTTTTTTATTTCCGACGGAAAACCGTCTGTTTTCGAAAATCCGTCGGTTTCCCGTCTGTTTATATGGCGCCTTTTTTTGGCGAAAATTTGGGAGTAACCGCCAAATTTTGGCGAAATTTTCTATTGGACCGCCAAAATTTCCGACGGAAAAACGACGGTAAATGATTTCCGACGGTTTTCCGTCAGAAACCTTTATAATTGTGTCGCGATTCATCTTCTTCCCCATTTCTCTGTAACATCTCTCTCTCTCTCAAATCGTCTTCTCCCATCTTCTCTCTACATTTCCGCCGCATTCTCGCCTCAAAACCCCAATTCCGGCCGTCAATGAAGAACATGAATGTGTAAGTTCACTTTTAACCGATTGAATTCTTTTAAATTTCTTGTTTTAGGTTGTTGGATGCTAGAACTTGGTTGCATGTGTACATTGATAGGTAGTTTCTAATGGGAATGTTAGATTGAACAATTTGATAGGATTTTGGATTGTTTACATATGTTTTCTGTGAATTTTTTTTATTTTTTCAACCGTTTTTTTTTTTCAACCGAGTTTAAAACGTTTTTAAACATATCTAAACTCTAGAATTATTTCTAAGAACATTAATTATTTTTAGAATTTTTTTTGGAAAATAACCTTGTTTTTTAAAACGTTTTGATTTAATTAAAACAATTTTATGAAAACGTTTTTAAAATTTTAATATTTTAAAATATTTTTATAAAATTTTCGAAATTTTATACAATTTTTTCAATTTTTAAAACAATTTGACATATTTATGAAAAACATTTTACTTTTTTTATTTATAAATTTTGCAAAGTTTATCCTAATTTTGTATAATTTAGATATCGAATTGTCAATCTAAATTCTCGATTGGATTATAATTTTATAGGGACACTTTTATGACTTTTGAGGAGTTGTACAACACTCCGGCGAATGCTGTACCGGAGAATTCGTTACCAGAGGAGCCACCGCAGCGGCAAGCACCGAGACCCCGACGGTCTAGGTCGACTCAAGTGCGGCCTCCACCTGCTCCATTGTCTCAAACAGAGCCGGGAACGTCTCAGATTCGGCCGGAGGTTCCTAGTGGGAGTCACTCTGTGTCTCAGGCCACACAGTTTGTCCCCCCGAGTATTGCCGCAGAGATATCGGCAATACTCGATCTACCGGGACGAGAGCATCTCAAACGGCTCGATCCATTATACGAGACCAATCCGGGAACTTTGTGGTAATAAATCTTTTTAATGTTAAATTTTCATGTTATATTTGCTTATTATACAAATATTAAACTTTTGATTTTTTTGGTTTTATCAGGTTTACGTTGACCGAATCCAAGATCGCGAGGAGCATCTTGGGAATGATGTACAGCATGCTCCACGCCGGGTACCCGACGTACAGAGAAATGCCTTTAGCCTCTAGGCATAACTGGTTCCGCCAATTCGCGGTAAATAATGTTAACTTTGTTATATATATATATATATTTTTTAATTCTAACTAATATTTAATTTTCATTTTTTTATAGCAAGAGTATACTTGGGATAGCAAGTATACAGAATTGGTGGAACAGGAGTTCCATGCGAAAGCAGCTTCGCATTACTCGAACGTCCTCAACATATGGAAGCAGAAGTGGTGCAACGCAGAAGTTCCCAAGGGTATTGACGAAGAAGGCGATACTTGGAAGGGGTTCGTCCGTCATTGGAGTAAGCCTGCGACCGCAGCAACCTCTTCGACAAACTCGCAGAACCGTAGAAGTCATAGGAACGGTGTCGGGATGGCAACTCATAATGCCGGAGCACGGAGCACTGCATCGAGGAAATTAATCTTGGTAAGTTTCTTTTTATTTTAATTTTCATTATGTTTAGATTTTTCTTTTAAAGTCAAAATTTGTTTTTGCAGAAACAAAAGAAAGGAGGAAAAGATCCGACTCATATTGAGCTCATCGAGGATGGTCACAAAAACAAGGAGACGGGCGAAATCCAAGATCCGATTGCTCGGAGGATTGTTGAGTCGACGAAGAGGCGTTTGGAAGAGGTGGTTACCCAATCTGAAGGAATCGGTTCGACGGAAGAGATACCGGACGAGCAAGTCAACGAAGTTTTCCTCGAGGTAAAATTCCAATTTAAATAAAATATGAATTAAGTTTAACAGTTATTTAATCTCTAACATAAATTCATAACTTAAATATTTACAGGAAACAGAGAAGAGAAGAGGCCGGATTTTCGGTTTGGGAAACTTGGCGGACAAAGCTACGACACCGCATTCACGTTTTCGTCCAGAGCCCGACGTGGATTTCGTCGAACTCATCAAGGAAAAGGATGCGGAGATCGAAGCGTTGAAGGCCAAGCAGGCGCAGATGGAAGTCCGGATGACAGAGAAAGAGGCAGAAACCTCGAGGAAGATGGAAGAGATGAGTACTCGGTTTGAGTACTTTATGCAGCACGGCCATCTTCCAGACGCCGCACCGACGAACCAGGGGGGAAAGGGGGGAAAGAAAAAGGGGACGGGAAAGAAAAAATAAACGGGAATGTAATTTAAAAACAGTTTTTTTTTAAAATAAATTTTAATAAATTTCTTTTTTTTTTGGTTAAATATTCTCTAAATAATAAGAATATTTTAATATAAATAAAAACTGTTCGGAATATTTTTTTTAAAATAAATTATAACGTATCCGTCGGAAACCCGTCGGTTGTGGACCGTCGGAAACCCGTCGGTTGTGAACCGTCGGGAACCCGTCGGTTGTGAACCGTCGGGAACCCGTCGGTTGTGAACCGTCGGGAACCCGTCGGTTGTGAACCGTCGGGAACCCGTCGGTTGTGAACCGTCGGGAACCCGTCGGTTGTGAACCGTCGGGAACCCGTCGGTTGTGAACCGTCGGGAACCCGTCAGTTATGTTCCCTCGGAATACCGTCAGTTATTTTCCCTCGGAATACCGTCGGTTATATTTCGTCGTTTAACCGTCGGTCTATTTCGTCGGTTTATGATCGGTAATCCGTCGGTTTATTATCCGTCTGTTTTCCCTCGGTTTATTATTCCATCGGTAATCCGTCGATTTTTACAGACGAAAAACCGACGGGTATTTATTTCCGACGAAATAGAATTGACGGATTTTTTTGATGGGAAATCCGTCGGAAATGGTCTTTTCCGAGGGAAACCCGTCGGAAATGTCCCTCGGAATTGGCCTGTTTTCTTGTAGTGTAAGCATCATGGATGGATGTTTTCATTTCAAGTTGTCTTAATGTTTTGTATGTGTTTATCGGTTATGTTTATACTTCCCGTTTTGCATATGTTGCAGTAGTTGATTTAGCCAGTTTAGCGTTTGCATTCGGTTTCTCGAACATTTTCTCTATGACTGGAGATTAGTTTTAAATATAAAAGTTAGTTGACCAAAAAAAGAGAGTTCTCTCTTAGACCTTTCTTTGCTGCATCCCTTTGAAGAGGTTTGAAGTCTGGACTTGTCCGAGTATGCTTTCAGTGCCTTGTTTGATGATATGGAAGGTATACCTGTAAAACTATCTCATTCCTAGATGGGCTATATCTTATTTTTTTTCGTTCTAATTCTTGAAAGTTAAACACCTCTTAAAACTATGGTACTTAGATTTTCACATGCATCAAAAGGTTATAGTACCTTTTTGGGCATTAAGTCATTAAGTAACCTGCTGATGTCTATGCCGTGTAGCACAAACTTAAATTCAACTATCACTCACTCACGTTTTTAAATCTCTCTTTTTTTTTTGCTTTTACTTTGTTTCAGAACTGAACCAATAAAAGGTTCTTGTGTTTGCTTCATAATATAGATGATGATAGTGTTTGGACATAATACATATATAACAAAGCTGTATCGAGGAAGAGAGGAAAGCTTTGCTGATGCTCAAGACATACCTGGTCTCACGGAGCTATCAACCAGACTTCTTCTATAACCGCACCACCGGTACTAGTGTAATCTTACAAGCAGCCATGTGATAGGACTTTCCTTTCTTAAATCTATGTTCTCCCAAAGAGATCTCTCCTAATGTTTCATATCTGCATTCCATTGTGATAGTATTATTTTGTTATCCAGGTAAGGTGAACTAGTCCAAGCTCTTATAGCTATGAAACACGTGGGTCAGGTTTCTCGATATAGTTATTTTGGTATGCTATTTGTCTTCTCCTCTCCCCTTTATTTTTGATTGTGCTCATTTTCATTCCGAGCAAAGGTCAGTTCTGTAAAAGATTTACATCACACAAGGGGTTACTCTCAAAGAACGAATATTTGAATGAGATTATGTGTTGTTTTTGACTATACACATGCATTAGTAATGCAGGCAAAATGTTTTGTTGTACAGAGAGTTGGGACTTGGTCTAGCTACGGTACGGTTATATTTCTATCCTTGATATTTACATTGATAGCATGAGGATGAGTTGTTAGTCGAGCTGGATGTTTGTAATCTTTTTATGTTACCGTTTCTTCAGATGGTATCCCCGTTCTCCTTTTGCTTACAAAACAATATTTTGGACTGTGGAGTGATAGTGACCCCTTGCACATGAATCATATGCTTGAGTGGTTGGTCATATTGCTTGCCAGAATTTAAAAAGTTAAAATTAATTATTAGTTGAATAATTCAACAAGCTTACATTGGTAAACGATTTTCTTTAGTTTAATCATTTTCTTTAGTTTAATCATTTAAGTATACTGTTTTATGATAAATTAAAAGAAAGAAGACTTTGATTTTTTTCAATCCCTTTAGGATCCCAAATTTGTGAGGACAGACAAATTTCTAATGCTTATATAAACATGGAGGTGTTTTGAGAAACAAACTTACAATCCAATTTTTCAGTTTCAGATGATTTTATTTTCCTTACACCAATGAAAGGGAAGGTTTTCTTGGGACAATATTTGATATGGGTGATGGTGTTGTTGGGACAGCTACACAGATACAAAAGCTGTATCCAAAAAGAAAGGATGGCTTTGTTGGAGCTCAAGAAATACATAATCTCAATCAGTCACGAAATGGTATCCGACGATACTTTCCCTACTTGGACTAATGATACAAAGAGCCCTTGCTGCCGGTGGGAAGGCGTTAAATGCAACCGTACAAGTAGGCGGGTGACCGAGATTGCCCTCGATGGACTGTACCTCAGAGAGAATTCCCCCCTAAATCTTTCTTTGCTGCACCCTTTTGAAGAGGTTAAAACTCTGGACTTTGAAAACTCCGGATTCAGTGGATTATTTGATCATGTGGAAGGTACATCAGGCTTCTCCCATTTGTTTCTTTTTATCTTATTTACTTGTTCTACTTTTTTTTAAAGTTGATACCGTTGAAAATATCTATGCCATGTTGCAAAAAACTACATCCAGCCATGAAGACATGTTTCCTTCCATAAGTCCACACAGTTCAACCCTCATGATCTCAATTTTGCATGTAGAGTAGACCTAAATTATAATTTAACTTGGTTAGATAATGGCGCAGCCTAAACAAGATAACACTCGATCGCTCGTTGATTCTTTGAATACCCGAACAAAAGAGAACTTGAACTCGTTGATTCTCTTAAGAATGCCGAAGAACAAGAGATAAAGCTGAAAGCTTATTTGATTCTTTATAAAAACGTGAATGAAAAGTAAGGATGATGAATCCTTTAAATACAAGTTGTTTCCAAAGTGGATAACAACAACACCAAAACCCTAATCCAACTCGTGTTTATCTTTCGAATAAACAAGAGGAAAATAAAATAAAATGCTAAGTAGATAAACACCAAAACAAAACTAAAAGATATCGAATATGCGCTACATCAGGTCTCTCCGGGTTGGAGAAGATTCGTCCCTGAATCTGGATCCATATTGTCGCCATGGTATTTGGACAAGTACTTCACATTGAAGACATTGGAAGTCTTAAGCGTAGGTGGAAGCTTAAGTCGGTACGCATTGGTGTTAATACGCTCCAAGACCTCAACAGGACCAATTTTCCGAGAGCGAAGTTTGTTATACTCGTGCAAAGGGATCCGATCTTTAGTTAACGCGACCCAAACTAATTCGCCCGGCTCAAAGATCACTTCACGTCGTTTCTCATCAGCGCGATCCTTGTACTTAGCTGCAGATAGTTCAAGATTAAGTCGGGCCTGTTCATGTGTCGTCTGCAAAGAAGTCACGAACTCAGCTGCTCCTCCGTGCACACGTCGACTATCCGGAAGCGGAGCAAGGTCAAGAGGGCCACGAGGTACGAAGCTGTAAACCACCTGAAACAGGCTAAACCCCAAGCTCCGATTAAGCGCATGGTTATGAGCAAATTCAGCTTGACAAAGCTTCTGTTCCCATGATCGCAAGTTGTCTCCAACCAACGCTCGTAGCATATTACCCAATGCGCGATTAGTAACTTCGGTCTGACCATCTGTCTGTGGATGATACGCTGTGCTCATGTCCAAATTAGTGTTCAACATCTTCCATAATGATCGCCAAAAATGGCTTAAAAATCTCGTATCTCGATCGAAAACGATCGATGTGGGTAAGCCATGGAGCCTGTAAACGTCTTGAAAGAACAACTGGGCCACTTTAACTGCATCCGTCGTTCGTTTACATGCTACAAAATGCGCCATTTTTGAAAAACAGTCAACAACGACAAAGATTGAATCATTGCCCCGTTGCGATCTTGGTAATCCCAAAATGAAATCCATGCTGACGTCTGTCCATGGTTGCGTTGGAACCGGTAATGGGAGATAAAGACCCGCATTAGATGCACCACCCTTGGCTAACTGACAAGCACGACAACGTTCGACGAACCTTTCCACATCACGTCGTAAGGTCGGCCAGAAATAAGTAGCCGAGACCAGCTGTAGGGTCCGATCCCGCCCTAAGTGCCCTTCAGAGTGTAATTCCTAGATAATACGCAACCGTAAACTGCAATCTGGGATACAGAGGTGAACACCGCGAAAAATAAAGCCCTCCGATAAGCTGAAATCGCTGGAAGAGCCAGCCTGGACCTGTGCAAGTATCGCACTAAAGAAAGGATCAGTCGGGTACAAATCCGAGAAGGTTGCAAAACCGGGAACCGAGAGGTGCATAGATGAAACCAACAAGTGACGTCGACTTAAAGCGTCAGTCACTCGGTTAAGCTTGCCCGACTTATGACGAATTGATAAGGTGAATTGCTTAAGATACGCAATCCACGAGGCGTGCCGGGCTGAGACTTTAACCTGACTTTCCAAGTGTTTCAAGGCGTCATGATCGGTAAACAAAATAAAGTCGCGGTGCACAAGGTAATGACGCCAATGCTTAATGGCCTGGACCACTGCGTAGAATTCTACATCGTAGGTACTGTATCGAGTCCGAGCACCGGATAGCTTCTCGCTAAAGTAAGCGACAGGTCGAGTTTGCTGACTTAACACGGCTCCTATCCCAAGTTTAGACGCGTCGCAGTGCAGCTCAAAAGGTAATCGAAGTCAGGGAGAACCAAAACCGGGGCGGAAGTCAACTTGGATTTGATCAGAGCAAACGCCCGGCGAGCGTCCTCTGTCCATACAAACTTAGCCAACTTCATGCAATAAGTGATCGGAGCCATGATCGAACTAAAGTGTTCCACAAATCTGCGATAGAATGAGGCCAATCCGTGAAAACTGCGCACCTCGGACACTGTTCTCGGTTCGGGCCAAGAACGCACTGCTTGGACCTTGCTGTCGTCCATCGCCAAGCCTCCAGCAGACACAATGTAACCGAGAAACAAAACTCTATCCACGCCCAATTCGCACTTTTGTCTAGCAACAAAGAAAGTCTCACGCCGCAAAACAAGCAAGACTTGTCGAAGATGAAGGAGATGGTCATTCATAGAAGTGCTGAATATCAAAATATCATCAAAGTAGACAACCACGAACCTGCCAATAAATGGCCGTAAAGCTTGATTCATCACACGCATAAACGTACTGGGAGCGTTGGATAACCCGAATGGCATAACCATCCATTCAAACAAGCCTTCTCGCGTTTTAAAAGCAGTCTTCCATTCGTCACCTGGCCGTAGACGAATCTGGTGGTAGCCGCTCTTTAGGTCCAGTTTCGAAAAGATAGAGGCCTTACCGATCTGGTCCAAGAGATCATCGAGACGCGGGATCGGGAATCTATACCTGACTGTAATTTTGTTGATAGCTCTACTATCTACACACATTTTCCACGATCCATCTTTTTTGGGGATGAGCAATGCCGGAACTGCACATGGGCTTAAACTTTCGCGTACATGCCCTTTATCTAACAGTTCCTCTACTTGTTTACGCAGTTCTTCATGTTCCTGCGGACTCATTCGATAATGAGGTCGATTGGGAAGGGAAGCACCTGGAATGAGATCGATATTATGCTGAATATCTCGTAGGGGTGGCAAACCGTGAGGCAGCTGGTCCGGGAAAACATCATGAAATTCGTCCAACAAAACCGCTATTGCTGGAGCGATCTGAACTTGCGTGGGCGTATGATCTTGAGCGGCTAACAATACCACTGCAAAACCTTCCTGGCGAAATTCAGACTCGAACGAAGAGCTGGAGCAAAGAAGGATCGACTTAGTGGAACTGTTCACAGCCGGAAGCGACTCCAAAGGACCACTCAGAGTCCGAGGCGGATCTGCACTAGGCACAAGGACAATACGGCGATTGTCAAATACGAAACTATGCACATTAGTCTTACCATTGTGTGTGACATGACGGTCATATTGCCATGGACGGCCCAGTAGGAGGTGGCCTACATCCATAGGAACAACATCACACAAAATCTTATCCTTGTAATGAGGCCCAATAGTGAAAGAAACCAATGCTCTTTGAGTGATTGAAACCTCAATACCCTCCTTTAACCACGTCAATTTCCATGGTACCGGATGATCCTCCCGGCGCAGACCAAGCTTACGACAAGCATCTTCCAAGACGACGTTTCAGCAACTTCCCGAATCAATCACAAACTGACACACCTTCCCTTTGATAGTACACGTCGAATGGAAGATATTCGATTGTAACCATGGTTCCTCTCGTACGACCGGAGCCAAACAGATGCGTGACACAAGTAATGGTCCTGTATCGCCCTCATGTCGTTCCTCCGGGAAGTCGACATCGTTGTCATCATCAGCATCCCAAACAGTGTCGTCTAACAAAATCCCGCGACGAGCCTTGTGAGGGCAAGCTGTCTGAATATGACTTGCCTCCCCACGCCCGAAACAACGCAATACATTAGGCCGAGTGGAACGACGTAATGGTGGAGCGTCCCCTGTGGCATCCTTCTGCGAGCGTGCCTGTACGAGCTCCTCCCCCGCACTGGTCGCCGTCGTTTGCTGTCCCGTGTCCGCGGAAGAGGAAATCCCACCTCTGTTACGAGGTCCCGAAGTCCAGTTGGACTTATACTGGTTCTCAAATTTGCCCGCTGTTGCGCCTCCGCCAAAGACGTCGGATCAAACTGGTTCATAGTGGACTCCAACTGAGGACGCAGACCTCCTATGAAACGAGATATCAACTGTACCTCACTGTCGAATATCTCATTCCGTGTGATAAGCAGGAAAAATTCATCAGCATATTCTTGAACAGACCGTGAACCCTGTCGAAGATTTTGGAGCTTAGTGTACATCGTACGGTCATAGTTCTGAGGTAAGAATGCTTGACGAAGATGTTTTTGCAGCTTAGGCCATGTATCAATCTTTGCTTTTCCTGTCCTAGCTCGGGTTGTTTTCAACTGCAACCACCAAGAAGCAGCTCTGCCTCGGAACTTCGTTGCTACCAACGCAACTTGTCGGGCAACAAGTACCTGTTTGAATTCAAGCAACTCCTCGACAGAGACCATCCAATCTAACAGTTCGTCTTCACGGGAACCACCATGAAACTCCGGTAGATCCATCTTGAACCCCAACTCCCACTTTCGATCATCATACTCCTGCTCGCGATGATGATTATGTTGCTCTCGGTCACGATCGCGTGCAAAGGGATTGCGTTGCGAATGAACCGAACCTCCATCATTAGATTCCAAAGGCGGCATCTGATTACGAAAGACTGTATCTGCTAATTCATGCATCGAATTAACAATTGTGTTTTGGATATTTTCCTGCATCGCCAGAAGCGTTAAACGCAGCTCTTCCCACTCTTTGTGAGTGCCGTCGTTGTGCTTCTCGGGAATGGCTTGATTGGGACGTCTAGGTGCCATCGGTTTTGAACAGAAAAAAAAAATTTCCAGGAAAGAAAAAGTCTCTGATACCAAACTGGCGCAGCCTAAACAAGATAACACTCGATCGCTCGTTGATTCTTTGAATACCCGAACAAAAGAGAACTTGAACTCGTTGATTCTCTTAAGAATGCCGAAGAACAAGAGATAAAGCTGAAAGCTTATTTGATTCTTTATAAAAACGTGAATGAAAAGTAAGGATGATGAATCCTTTAAATACAAGTTGTTTCAAAAGTGGATAACAACAACACCAAAACCCTAATCCAACTCGTGTTTATCTTTCGAATAAACATGAGGAAAATAAAATAAAATGCTAAGTAGATAAACACCAAAACAAAACTAAAAGATATCGAATATGCGCTGCATCAGATAATTAGAAGTATTCTGTTTACACTTTATTAACAAGATTTAATTTGCGGGTTATAGAAGCGTAAGGAGATTAAAAAACCCTGGAGATTCTGGATTTCACTTTAAATGAATTCAACAACAGTATATTTCCCTTTTTAATGCCGCTACATCACTCAAAACTCTGTTTCTTGGAGGCAACAACATGGATGGCTCTGTTCCTGCTAAAGGTGTGTTTCTCAATTCTTTATCCGGTGGATATCTTGACTTATTAATGATTTCTCTTTTGTTAGATTGACTGGATTTATAGTTTTTTTTGTTGTTGTTGTTGTTGTTGTTGTTGTTGTTGGTCTAATTGGATTTAAAGTTATTATAACAAAACTATATGTCTTATATTCATTTTGTGTCATTCTTATATCTGTTGGACTACATTTCAGAACTTAAAGATTTGACAAACTTGGAATTGCTAGACCTGACTTGGAATGTATTTAATGGCTCCATACCATTGCAAGGTAGCTGTCCACAAAAGCCTGCCTTTTTGTTTCTTGTCTAGAAATCCAGTGGACATAACATTTTAATCTGTCGGTGTTATCCTTGAGATGAACAAGCTAGTGCTTAAAGGTTTTTGTGTGTGTGTGTGTGGCTTTTTCATGTGATAAAGTTATATGCCTGAGGAATCTCAAAGTTCTGGGTCTAAGTGGTAATGAATTTCCTGGGTCAATGGTGCAAGGCCAGTTTGTTCAAATATTTCATGTTTTGATAAACACATGTAGGCCAATTGAAAAAGGTTTTTGCATTTGATTACCATAGAGATTTGCAAATTGAAGACTCTGCAAGAGCTCGATTTAAGTCAAAACAATCTTCTAGGCCAATTTCCCTTATGTTTAACTAGCTTGACTGGACTTCCAGTTCTTGATCTTTCATCAAACCAGTTGACTGGAGAGTTACTATCTGCTCTCGGTAACCTCAAATCCCTTGAGTACATATCATTTTTAGATAACAACTTTAAAGGCTTCATCTCACTTAGTTGGCTCGCCAACCTTTCAGAGCTGAAAGTGTTCAAACTTGATTCAAAATCCAAATATTTTCAAATAGTATCTGAACATTCTTGGAAGCCAAAGTTTCAATTGAGTGTTATTACACTACCATCATAACTCGGAGAAGGTTCCTCATTTTCTCCTACACCATTGAAGCATCGATCTCCTATGTAGATAGTCCGATCGAGTCTTGGGTTTTGGAATCTGGAGCATCATTTCACACGACACGACATCACAACATAGTGGAGAATTATGTTGCTGGAAATTATGGAAATGTATATCTATCTGATGGTTTACCTTTGTACATTGTTGGTATTGGAGATATCAACTTGAAGATTTCAAATGGTCATGTATGGAAGATCACAAAGGTTAGGCATGTGCAAAAGTTGATGAAAAATATTATCTCAGTAGGTCAACTTGATGATACGGGGCACAATATCAATTTTGGTGGTGGAACATGGAGTGTAAAGAAAGGTTCAATGGTGGTTGCTAGAGGTCATAAAAGTGGCACTCTTTATATGACGATGATGAAGATACAATTGCGGTTCTCGAGAATGCCAAACAGACTAAGTTGTGGCATTGTAGGTTGGGACACATGAGTGAGAAAGGGTTGAAACTTATGGTCGCAAATGGCGTGCTTCCAGATCTGAAGACAGTGGATCATGAGATGTGTGAAAGTTGTATCCTTGTAAAGCAGAAACGAGTTAGTTTCTCAAAAAAGGAAGAGATCCCAAACCTGAGACGTTGGAGCTGATGCACATTGATGTGTAGGGACCCGCTCATGTCGCATCGCTAAGAGGTTTGTGTTACTATGTGACCTTTATATCTGACTCCACAAGGAAAGTGTGGTTTTACTTCATGAAGAACAAGCATGAAATATTATCGGTTTTCGAAAGAAGGAAAGCCATGGCTAAGACTGAGACAAACTCAAGTTGAGTGCCTAAGGTCTGATAATGGCGGAGAGTACTGATATATCATGGTTTTTACCGGTTTTATGCCATGATATAATTGTGTTTTAGTGTTATTTGGTGTTATTTTAGAGTCTTTTACAGGTTTAATCAGTTTTGGAGCGGAATTGGAGATATTGGAGCATTTTGGGACTTTTGGAGTGTTTTGGCCGAGAGATTGAGCTCACTGTCCGATTATTGATCGTGCATCGATCGACACACCTATGGTGTCGATCGACACACTAGAGAGATGGGCCGAACGCGGCGGTTTATTAAAGAATGAAGATTTTGCACTTTGGCCCAGAAAAGTTCCAGTATTTACACAGAAGCCCCAGCCGAGATTATGCCGATATATTTAGAATTTTGGTGTTTATTTTACATACGCTTTCATAATTAAGAGCAAAGAGTTTTTATAGCTATTGGGGCTGATCTAATCCTGTACTTCAACTTATTTTGGAGAAGATTTCGAACCCCTTTATTTATTTAATCTCTTTTATGATTTCTATTTATTCTATGATTTCTGTTTCATTATTCATGTCTGAGTAGATTCATAGTTAGGTTTAGGGTTTCTCATTAAGGATTTCATGACTTGCTAGACTTGTTAAATTCAGTTAAGGATTCACATGATTAGAATGTTCTTCGATCTAAATTGTGCTTAATGCTAGTTCTAACCTGATCAATTAGAATCTAGATCTTAGGTTGCTAAATACGACACGAGAGTGTGGTTTAGAATCTGAACTATTTAGGTTGAGCAATTAAATTATTCGCAAAGAGATTTGGCTTAGTTTAATTGTGAACATATCGAACTTGAAATTAATGCTGGTTTAATTTGTTAGTAATTGCAAAGAGATTTGGATTACTGCACTTAGACTTAGAGGATTTTCGCAAAGAGATTTGGTTAATTCTAATTCCGTGATTTGAGTTCTAGAACTGTGTTTAATTAGATCATGACTGATTAACTTGTCTGCTTGTCTGATTTCCTGAGAATTCCCTAGACCTTGCGCTTTTAGTTAACTGCTTTCACAGCCAATCTTACTACTGATTTATTTTCCTGCCTTGCTTTTAATTCATTTCACATTTGCTTTATTCTTAGTATTAATCTCTACGGTTCCTTATCTATCGAGACCAGAGACTCTGTGGATTCGATACCCTTTATACTACAGTCACTTAACTGTGCACTTGCAGTAGAATAGGATTAATTCTTGACCTATCAAGTTTTTGGCGCCGTTTCCGGGGACTCTTAAAGTCTTCGATAGGATCGAACTTAGGGTTTTTACTAGGAATTTTTCTTTTCTTTGATTTTGTTTTCGTTTTTTTTTTATTTTTATTTAATGACTTTTTCTCTGTTTTCTCTCTGTCGCAGGTACCGATTTCGCCTTGCGTCGATCGTTGCACCTCTTGCGTCGATAGTCACTAGGCGATTTTGAGATTGAATCGATCGTTGCACTGATAACATCGATCGTTGCTTGACGATTACAGACAGTTTATGCAGACGCGTGAAACTCGAAGTAATCCGAACTTGAACCTCGTTAATCTCGAACTTGAAGAACTTGGACGTTTATAGAGAACTAACAGAAGAGAAAGAAGAGCAAGAATGGTACGTGAACGACTGATTCTGATACCCGATGCTCAAGGGACCCTGAGGGATCCACAAAATAACCCGTACAATGCTGCTGGGCAAAGGGTTGATGCTGAAGGGATTGTCATCCCTGATCCTCCTGAGCAACCGCAACAGGAGCAAAACCAAGGTCAAAGACAGGCCCAAGGTAGAGAGATGGTTGTCCATGAAAGGACTTTAGCTGACTACAACAGACCGGATGAGTTTCATGCAAACCGGTCAACTTTAGTGATTCCTGGCTTTGAGAGGAATGATTTTGAGATTAAGACCATCTACTACTCGCTGATGAGACAGAATGCATTCCATGGTTACCCCACAGAGCGGCCTATGGATCACATTAATCAGTTTGAGGACATAATCACTGGCATGAAGTATGATGGAGTCTGCCAGGATTATCTGTTCCTTAAGCTCTTTCCACACAGTCTCGCTGGAGACGCTGCTGCATGGCTGAAGCAACTGCCACCTGGGCAGTTTGATACTTGGGCAGCCTTGAAGAGTGAGTTCCTGCGTCACTTCTATGATGATGCTCGTTCAGACCAGTCCAGACAGGACATACTCACATTTTCCCAAGGATCTGTGGAGCCTCTTAAAGCTGCCTGGATGAGATTCAAGAAGTACCAGCGTGACTGCCCACACCATGGATTTACTGACGTCCAATTGCTAGGTATCTTCTTCAGAGGTATAGATCTGCCATATCAGTCTGCGCTGGATAACTCCAGCAATGCAAACTTCAACACCAGGACTTCTGCACAAGCTAAGCAGTTGATTGAGAACTTAGTGAGCAGCAACAGTTGCAAGACTATGGATGAGAGGAGGAAGAAATCTGGTGGAAGTGTAGAGAATTCAGAGATTGCTGATATTAGATCTAAGCTGGACATAGTTTGTAATCTTCTAGATGGTAAGAAAGCTGTCCACTTTTCTCAAGATGTTGAGGTAATTCAGACTGAGGAGGACACTCAAGAAGAAGAGGTGAATTACATTGGAGGATCTGGTTTCCAAGGTAACAGATTTGGTAATCAGCAGGAAACAGGTTCTTCAATGGAGCACAAAGGAGTGCCTTCACAGGCAATAAGAACTCCTTTAGACAGAATAGTGGTTTTCAGAAGCCTTTTGGACAAGGTACTCAGAGAACCTATGGATCTTCATCTTATCAGACTCCTCCTGCACCCACAGCTCATGAGATTAAAATGGAGACAATGATGAAACAGCTGATGGAGAGTCAGTCTAAGAGTGCTGCAGACTTCGACAAGAAGATAGGAACAATCTATAATGAGCTGAATAGGAAGTTTGAACATCTGAGCGCACACATGAAGGAGCTTGATGCCAGAGTTGCAAGAACTGCTGGATATGCTCAGAGGGAAGATGGATATCTTCCAGGACGGACTGATGCTAATCCCAAGTACCAATGCAATGCAGTGACATTGAGAAATGGTAAGGAGTTGTTGCCTAGCCAGAAAAGGCAGTTGAGTGTGGAAGAACTCGTGGAAATTGAAGAGTTGGAAGATGGAATCCGTGACATTCTCAATGCATCGATCGACGCAACCCAGCAACGGTCGATGCAAAGGGATAACGAAGAAACTGTCGTAGCGAAGTCACCCAGCAACGATCGACACAACTCCAGTGACGGTCGATGCAAGGCGACTGGAGAGTGTTCAAAACCATAGAAACCGAAACATTCGACCGAGAGAGTGTACAAGCCTAAGGTTCCTTATCCCAAAAATCCCAGAAAAGCTAAGAATGATAGGCAGTATGCTAAGTGCAAGGAGTTCATTAAAAGGGTGAAGGTTGAAGCACCTTTGATGGACTCCATGGAAACCTCTCCTGTGATGAGAAGATGCCTTAAGGATATGATTGCTGGGAAGTGGTCAGATGAGGAGAGGGTGATGATGATCAATGAAGTATGTAGTGCAGTGATTCAGGGTAGAATTCCTGAGAAGTTAAAGGATCCAGGAAGTTTTGTGTTGGATTGTGCTATATACAGGGAGAGATTTGAAAGATCTCTATGTGATCTTGGTTCTAGTGTTAATCTTATGCCTTTCTCAGTTGCTAAGAGGCTCGGTATGACTGATTTCAGACCAACTAGGATATCATTGGTTCTGGCAGACAGAACAAGCAGGATTCTCGAAGGAGTATTGGAGGATGTGCCTATAATGATTGGCCAATGTGTAATTCCTACTGACTTTGTGGTTCTGCAGTATGGAGAGGAACCAAAAGATCCACTAATTTTAGGCAGGCCTTTCTTAGCTACAGCTGGTGCGATGATTGACTGTCAAGGAGGAAAAATAGTTCTGAATGTGGGTGATCTGAAGATGAGTTTTGATATGGACAAGCTAGTAAAGATACCAACCATCGACGGACAGACCTTCTGTGTGGATACACTGGGTGATTTGGCTGCAGAGTACTTTTACCAGTCACATGCTGAAGACCCACTAGAGAGAGCTTTATTGGAGCTGGAGTACCTGCAGGACGAGCCAGCAATGTGCTATGCAAGACTGATGGATTCTGTTGAAGTAGCAATGCAGGTGGAAGTGTCTGACGCGACGATGCAACGATCGACACTACCTAAGCATCGGTCGTTGCAAGTCGACAGGGACTGGGCCGAGGAAAAAGCTCCGAAAATAGAGCTGAAACAACTTCCATCCGGGCGAAGGTACGCATTTCTTGGATCCAATTCAACTTATCCAGTGATTGTTAATGCTAGTTTGAACAACGCATAGCTCACTTTACTGCTAAGCAAGCTGCGCAAGCATCGCAAGGCTCTTGGCTATTCTCTTGATGACATTTCAGGTATCTCACCGGAGCTGTGCATGCATCGGATACATCTTGAGGATGAGTCTAAGACATCTGTTGAACATCAGAGAAGGCTTAATCCTAATCTGCAGGAAGTGGTTAAGAAGGAGATTATGAAACTCTTTGATGCTGGGATTATCTATCCTATCTCAGACAGTGATTGGGTGAGTCCAGTCCATGTAGTGCCTAAGAAGGGGGGGGGGGTTACAGTTGTGAAGAATGAGAAGAACGAGCTGATCTCTACTAGGACTGTAACAGGACACATGATGTGCATAGATTACAGGAAGCTGAATGCTGCAACGAGGAAGGATCATTTTCCCTTGCCTTTTATTGATCAGATGCTGGAGAGGTTAGCTAATCATCCTTACTACTGCTTCCTCGATGGATACTCAGGTTTCTTTCAGATTCCTATCCACCCATAAGATCAGGGAAAGACCACTTTCACTTGTCCATATGGCACATTTTCTTACCGTAGGATGCCTTTTGGACTCTGTAATGCTCCTGCCACTTTCCAGAGATGCATGATGTCCATATTCACAGATATGATTGAGGACTTTATGGAGGTGTTCATGGATGATTTCTCAGTCTATGGATCATCTTATAATGAATGTTTAGATAATCTGCGTAAGGTGCTAACTAGATGCGAAGAGAAGCACTTGGTCCTTAACTGGGAAAAATGCCATTTCATGGTCAGAGATGGTATTGTTCTTGGACATAAAGTATCTGAAGCAGGGATAGAAGTGGACCGCGCTAAGATTGAGGTAATGACCAACCTTCAGGCGCCTGATTCTGTTAAGTCTATAAGAAGCTTTCTTGGACATGCTGGCTTCTATAGACGGTTCATCAAAGACTTCAGTAGGATTGCTAGGCCACTGACTGCTTTGCTGTGTAAGGATACCAAATTTGAGTTCACTGCAGACTGTCAGACTGCATTTGAACAGATCAAGCAGGCATTGGTGAGCGCTCCAATAGTTCAGCCACCAGATTGGGATTTACCTTTTGAGGTTATGTGTGATGCGAGTGATTTTGCTGTAGGAGCTGTTCTGGGACAGAAAGCTTCATGCTATCTATTATGCTAGTAGGACACTAGATGATGCACAGAGGAACTATGCAACCACGGAGAAGGAGATGTTGGCCGTTGTCTTTGCATTTGAGAAGTTCTGCCCCTATCTTGTTGGCTCCAAGGTGATTGTTCACAGTGATCATTCAGCCCTGAAGTATCTGATGCAGAAGAAGGATGCTAAGCCTAGACTGTTGAGATGGATTCTGTTGCTTCAGGAGTTTGATATTGAAGTAAGGGACAAAAAGGGAGTTGAGAATGGAGTTTCTGATCATCTTTCAAGGATGCTGGTTGAGGAAGACGTTCCCATAAATGATTATTTGCCTGAGGAAAACGTCAACATGATTGGTACAATTTTTCAGATGGATTTGGGCAGTGAGTTGTAGAACTGTCGGGACAATCGCACTGTGTCGATCGATGCCACATTGGCAACGGTCGATACAAGTATCGGGGAAGCAACGATCGACACATGCACAAGCAACGGTCGATGCACACCTGATACGAACCGAGAAGCCTTCAGGATCAGAATTGGGAATTATGACTTTGAAATTGCTGCTGTAGCAACCTCTGATCGACCCTGGTATGCAGATATAGCTAATTACCTTGCTGCTGAGACTGAACCAGATGATTTAAAGGGTTATGAAAAGAAAAAGTTCTTTAGGGAGCTTAGAAGATACTACTGGGATGAGCCATATCTCTATAAGCACTGTTCAGATGGTCATTACAGGAGATGCATTTGCTGAATCTGAAGTTCCAGACATCCTCTTCCACTGTCATGGATCAGATTATGCTAGACATTTTGCTACATTCAAGATTGTGTCTAAGGTTCTGCAGGCACGTTTCTGGTGGCCTACAATGTTTAGAGACACTCATTCTTTCATCTCTCAGTGTGATGCCTGTCAGAGGAGAGGGAAAATCAGCAAGAAGCATGAGATGCCTCAGAATTTCGTTCTGGAAGTTGAGGTTTTCGATTGTTGGGGTATAGATTTCATGGGTCCTTTTCCCTCATCCTATGGGAATAAGTTCATCTTGGTTGCTGTAGACTATGTGTCTAAGTGGGTTGAAGCAATAGCTAGTCCAACCAATGATTCCTCGGTGGTCATTAAGCTGTTTAAGACCATCATATTCCCCAGATTTGGAGTACCTCGTATAGTGATTAGTGATGGAGGATCTCATTTCATTAATAAGGTCTTCGAGAAGCTGCTAAAGAAGCATGGAGTTCATCACCGAGTCGCTACTTCTTATCACCCTCAGACTAGTGGACAAGTCGAAGTTTCTAACATGCAGATTAAGGAGATCCTTGAGAAGACAGTTGGAAAGACAAGGAAAGATTGGGCAGTAAAGTTGGATGATGCATTATGGGCTTACATGACAGCATTCAAGACACCACTTGGGACCACTCCATTCCATCTACTATATGGAAAAGCATGTCATCTGCCAGTCGAGCTTGAGTACAAAGCAGCATGGACTGTAAAACAGATGAACTTTGATCTTAAGCCTGCTGCAGAGAGGAGATTAGTGCAGCTTAATGAGTTGGATGAGATTAGGCATTTTGCTTATGAGAACTCAAAGCTGTACAAGGAAAGGACTAAGGCATATCATGACAAGAAGATTGTTTCTAGACATTTCGAGCCCAATGATCAGGTACTTTTGTATAACTCTCGTTTGCATTTGTTCCCAGGTAAGCTGAAATCAAGGTGGTCTGGTCCTTTCACAATCAAAGAGGTGCGTCCGTATGGAGCTGTCGTTCTGACTGGCAAAGACGGTTATGAATTCACTGTAAATGGACAGCGGGTGAAACATTATTGGGCTAAGGCCGAGATTCCAGAAGGGCAGATTCTGCCTCTGGATGATGCACCCTCAACATAAATTTGCTGAAGCGTCAAGCTAATGACCTTAAACAAGCGCTGAGTGGGAGGCAACCCACTGTTTTCATTTTTGCATTTTATTTCTAGTGTTTTTGTAGGATTTTATGCTTGTTTCTGGTTTTGGTGAGTTTTTGTTTGCAGGTCTCGCACAAATCGCAGTGCGTCGATCGACACACCATTGTGTCGATCGTCACAACACGAAAGAAATCGCATTGCAGTGATCGTTGCGGTCCTGAGCAACGATCGACCCACAACAAAAAAAATCGCACAACAACGGTCGATGCACCTAGTGCAACGATTGATGCACCTAGTGCAACGATCGATGCCTGATGCGACAGAGGTAAAAACCTGAGAGAAACTTAACCATCCTTAAACAAATTTTTATTCCTTTTTTGCCAATCCTTCGCTTGACACTACTGGGGACAGTGTGTCTTAAGTGTGGGGGAGGTTCTACTAACTTCTTTCTTTTTGTTTTCTTAGAGTCAGTTAAAATTTTTCAAAATTTTAGTTTTATTGAGTCAAAATTTGTTTAAGTAAGAAACAATGATTTTTTGAGAAAATTAGTAGCACTTGCAGGAACTTAAGTAACCATTGAGATGAAGCTGCAGATCAATCTCTGACTATTAGAAAACCCAGACACAAATCAACCTACTGAGAACACCCACATCACTTCAGGTATCAGAGGATCTTTTACTGACTTCAAACTTAATACTGACTTAGATTTCTCACCTAAGGGATTGGAATACTTTGAGTCGGATTCCTTTGTTAGTTCTGACACAGCCTGTAAACCTGTTATATTTGGTTCCCTTCTCCCCTTCCATAAAGTAAAAAAAAAAGAGTAATAAACTGAGGATGAGTTAGTAACTCCGAAGTGGTCTCTGGGAGTGGTAGCTAAAACTATGATCTCCTGTGCATCCATGGAATGTGTCCAAAGTACACCCCAAAACGGGAAGAACACTGATAAAAAAATAAAATGATACCCAATGGGGAAAAATCAGTTGTTAAGGAAGGGAAAAGAGAAGAAAGGGACTAGAGAAAGATAGTTTGGTGGTCTAGAGCTGACAAGGTAAGAGTCCATGTGCCTTTGCTCGATATTTCTTAGGTGAGACCGCACTTAAATACTTGCAGAAGTCAGTAGGGAGAATTTGAATGCGTGAATGTGATTGTGGAGTTTACTTAGGACAATTGCTAAGTGTGGGGGAAGTATATGTTGGTCTTGATGTCTGCAGGTTGATTCTTTCATGTGGTTTACTAAGGGGAATCTGAGTGTTGCTGCTTCTAAGATGAAAAGAGTTTCTGAAGAGTTTTCAAACCTCTTCACTACATTTTAGTTCTCTGTTTTGCTTGAGGGCAAGCAAAGGCTAAGTGTGGGGGAGTTGATATATCATGGTTTTTACCGGTTTTATGCCATGATATAATTGTGTTTTAGTGTTATTTGGTGTTCTTTTAGAGTCTTTTACAGGTTTAATCAGGTTTGGAGCGGAATTAGAGATATTGGAGCATTTTGGGACTTTTGGAGTGTTTTGGCCGAGAGATTGAGCTCACTGTCCGATTATTGATCGTGCATCGATCGACACACCTATGGTGTCGATTGACACACTAGCGAGATGGGCCGAACGCGGCGGTTTATTAAAGAATGAAGATTTTGCACTTTGGCCCAGAAAAGTTCCAGTATTTACACAGAAGCCCCAGCCGAGATTATGCCTATATATTTAGGATTTTGGTATTTATTTTACATACGCTTTCATAATTAAGAGCAGAGAGTTTTTAGAGCTATTGGGGCTGATCTAGTCCTGTACTTCAACTTATTTTGGATAAGATTTCGAACCCCTTTATTTATTTAATCTCTTTTATGATTTCTATTTATTCTATGATTTCTGTTTCATTAATCATGTTCATGTCTGAGTAGATTCATAGTTAGGTTTAGGGTTTCTCATTAAGGATTTCATGACTTGCTAGACTTGTTAAATTCAGTTAAGGATTCACATGATTAGAATGTTCTTCGATCTAAATTGTGCTTAATGCTAGTTCTAACCTGATGAATTAGAATCTAGATCTTATGTTGCTAAATACGACACGAGAGTGTGGTTTAGAATCTGAACTATTTAGGTTGAGCAATTAAATTATTCGCAAAGAGATTTGGCTTAGTTTAATTGTGAACATATCGAACTTGAAATTAATGCTGGTTTAATCTGTTAGTAATTGCAAAGAGATTTGGATTACTGCAATTAGACTTAGAGGATTTTCGCAAAGAGATTTGGTTAATTCTAATTCCATGATTTGAGTTCTAGAACTGTGTTTAGTTAGATCCTGACTGATTAATTTGTCTGCTTGTCTGATTTCCTGAGAATTCCCTAGACCTAGCGCTTTTAGTTAACTGCTTTCACAACCAATCTTGCTACTGATTTATTTTCTTGCCTTGCTTTTAATTCATTTCACATTTGGTTTATTCTTAGTATTAATATCTACGGTTTCTTATCTATCGAGACCAGAGTATCTGTGGATTCGATACCCTTTATACTATAATCACTTAACTGTGCACTTGCAGTAGAATAGGATTAATTCTTGACCTATCAAGTACATCAGCGAAGAGTTTAAAAGATATTGCTCATGTATGTTGATGACATGGTGATAGTGGGAGTAGATTTGGATGAGATCAATAACTTGAAGGTGAAACTCTCTGAAGAGTTTGGGATGAAAGACCTAGGAGAAGCAAAACAAATTATTGGAATGAGAATTAGTAGACGCAAGGAGGGTCTTAAGTTATCACAAGAGGAGTATGCGAAGAAAGTCCTCAAGAGGTTTAATATGGATAACGTGAAGCAAGTTAGTACTCCCCTAACAAGTCATTTTTGGTTATCTAAAAATCAGTCTCTGGTGACTGAAGACGAGATGGCATATATGGATAGAGTTCCATATGCTTATGCTATTGGCAGTCTGATGTATGTGATGGTATGTACAAGGCCAGACATTGCACATGCAGTGGGAGTCGTTAGCAGGTTTATGAGCAATCTTGGAAAGGAACATTGAGAAGCTGTTAAGTTGATTTTAAGGTATCTAAAGAGAAATCCAAGTTTATCCCTATGTATCAAGAAGTCAGAGATTGAATTGCAAGGATATGTTGATGCTGACAATGGAGGGTACATTGACAGTAGGAAGAGTACATCCGGGTATGTTTACATTTTTGTTGGTACTGCAATTTGTTGGGTTTCAAAGTTGTGAAAATTGTAACTCTACCAAGCTGTGAAGCGGAGTATGTTGAGGTGACCGATGCAACAGAGGATATGGTGTGGTTACAATCATTTCTACAAGAGTTAGACTATGACCAAGATAAAAGTGTATTGTACTGTGACAATAAGAGTGTCATTGACTTGGAAAAGAATCTAGTTTACCATGCTCGGACGAAGCACATACAACTTTGGTATCATTTCATCATATAGACTTTAGACGATGCTGAGTTTATGTGTAACTTCGGTTGGCTTGTTAAAGTAACAAGCACATACCTGCTACATTGATGAAGGTGTGAAGGAAATCAGTCTTCAAGTGGAAAGTTAAATTATGTGAAGTAATTGGATGGTGGGAGATATGGACGGTGATGAGGTGATAAGGTGAAGAAGTGAATGATAATGGTTTTTTCTCCAATTTAACAAATGTGGCTAGTAGTTCAACAACCTCTCACCAATCCTCCTCCCCCCCCCCCCCCAACCAAAGTTTATTCCTATAAAAAAGAGTGATACTCATTGTTGTAAATCATCCCAAAACAAAAACAAGAAGAAAGAAAGAGAGAAGAAAGAAAGAAAAAAAAATTATTTTTCTTTGTAAGAAAATTCAGTATATTCGGGTTTTGAATGTATTAGGGTTTTGGGTGGGAGTTGAGAGAAATTTTCCGATTATTAATATAAAGATTCCTAGCATATTCGGAGACAAAGCCATGATTGGCCGAACTCCATGAACAGATTTGTGTGCATTTCTTCGATCTCATATATCTAGTTTTCGAGAAAAAACGAATTTATGTCCTAATTAAAGTAAAACAGAGATCGAATATAAGAACTGCTCTTTTTATTGACTTAGAAAACTTACACAAAAACTAAATCTCTCAATCTCGGTTGTATGAGATATCTCCTCATAAACCCTTTATATAGGAATTAGGTCTACTCCCTATTTCCTGTTTCTAATGAGATTTCCTTTTTCTTTAATCCCTATCTCTAAATAAACTTCCCTTTATTTAGATATATCCTTTTCATATTTGGAATTATCTAACATTTTCCCCCTTAATTCCAACATGAATCTTGGGAATGTTGATTTCTTGTACTCCAATCAAGCTCCTCATTTCTCTGAACTTGATCTTGCCTAGCGGCTTCGTTAGGATATCTGCCTTCTGCTCCAATCCTGGAACGTGCTCGCTCCTCCCGTGAAACACCAGGTTCTTAGTGAGGGCAATGGCTGATTTGTTGTCTATCCTTAGCGTGACCTTCCCGTCTTCTTTGCCTAAGATTTCTCTCAACAACTCTCTTAGTTCCCACGTTTTGTTCTTCACGATAGACTCTATCTCAGCTATCATGGCATTTATCCATTCCTTCATTGTTGCTGCTTCAAGATAATTTTCTGTTTCACCATTGATCATGAATAGCAACAACTCTTCATTGTATTCCGCAAACAACACGTAATCATTGAAGTGTTGCGGTTGAGGAACAGTCCGACCTGATCTCGTCGTGACTTGCTGAGTATTTTGTGGAGGTGGACCCTGATTCTCGATCTCCTCCTTAGGGTTCGACTCTACTTCCTCGTCGTCACCCTCTTGATCGCTATGAACATCATTGTTTTGATGATCATCTTCAGCTCCGTCTGCGTCAAGTTCTGTACGAAACGTCTTCATCTCTGTCTTAGCTTGATTCTCAACATGACATGTGCTACACACATCTTTCTCTTGTGTTACGCACGGCATACCAATTACCATCTCTTTGTCAACCATGGTCTTCATCACACCAAAGCTTACATGACATGGCCGTGCATGCCAAGGCCATGAAGAATCCTCACACTCGATTCTAAGGCACTCGGGAACGTATGTCAACATTGGTGTTTTGTACAATCTGTTCGCTGATCTTGTAACTTCCACTAGAACCCTCCCTTGAGAATCCTTTAACACCAAGATACTTCCCTTCATATTTACCTCACAGCCATGTTCTGTTGCTTGACCTAGGCTGATGATGTTATGCTTGAGATTCGGTATGAAGTAGACGTCTTTAAGCAGCTTCCGTTCTCCAGCTTTATTTACAAAGGTGATCGCCCCTTTGCCTTCTATTTTCACTTTTGAACCGTCTCCGAATCTCACTAGACCTTTAATGTTTACATCAAGGGTGGTGAAGAATGTTCTGTTTCCCGTCATATGGTTGCTGGCTCCATTGTCTAAATACCAAATTTGATCTTCTTTGGCATTGTTTTCAAGTTCCTTTGGGAACAGTTTGTCTTCATTCAAGAACACCACCTCGTGTAAATATAACGCATCTGCTTCCTGCGTATCTGCAAGGTTTGCCTCGTCTTCTTGCGGTCTTGATGGACAATGATTCACATAGTGTCCATATTTATCACATCTCCAACACCGTATGTGAGAGAGATCCCTCTTAGATTTATCTTGATTATTTTCTCTCTCCTTTTCACGGTATTGACCATTAGACCTACCACGTCCCCTGCCTTTACCTCCTCTCCCTCTGCCTCTATAGCCTCCGCCACCTCTTCCTTGGCCTCCAGAGTTATTGTCTCTGTTCACGTTGGATTTTCCTTCATAGCCGGAACCAGATCCATCCCGACTTGGTTTGCTATTGCTCACATACATGAGCTTTCCATACTCAGGTTCTTTCTTACTAACCTTGACTCGTTCTTCATAAGCTTTTAGTCTCCCGACAATGTCTTCAAAGCCTGTTGTGTTTAGGTCCAACACTTGTTCCAGGGATGCCACAATCTGTATGTATTTTTCGGTAGGGAGTCCGCTTAAGAATTTCTTCACAACCTTTGGCTCTTCGATTATGGTTCCTAGTGATGCCGACTTTGAGGCTAGTCCTGATATCTTTCCAGCAAAGTCATCTATTGTTTCGTCATCACCCATCTTCAATTTTTCGAATTCTGCCATTAGGGTTTGGAGCCTTGCTTCTCGCACACGGTCAGCTCCCAACTGACGAGATTTGATCGCATCCCAGACCTTCTTCGATGTATCCTGATCTCCTACTTGCAGGATCAACGCCTCTGGAATCGATTGAAATAGTAAGGCTATTGCGATGTCGTTCTTCTTCAAATCTGTGGATCCTGGCTCGATCGTTTCCCAGACTTGATGGACACGCAATATCACTTTCATCCTTATCGCCCAAACTGTGTAGTTTGTCGATGTTAACATAGGACACTGTATGTCCTTCTTGATTGGTGGAGCATCGCCTCTGGTTCGTGACGATTCTTCATCTGTGTTAGACATCTTTACGTAAAACCCTAGTTTCGTTTTCTTCTAGGTTTTAGCGAGGTCTCCGTTAGATCGAAGAAGCTCTGATACCAAATAAAGTAAAACAGAGATCGAATATAAGAACTGCTCTTCTTATTGACTTAGAAAACTTACACAAAAACTAAATCTCTCAATCTCGGTTGTATGAGATATCTCCTCATAAACCCTTTATATAGGAATTAGGTCTACTCCCTATTTCCTGTTTCTAATGGGATTTCCTTTTTCCTTAATCCCTATCTCTAAATAAACTTCCCTTTATTTAGATATATCCTTTTCATATTTGGAATTATCTAACACTAATAGTTGATGCTTTCATCGACAAGGTGCAGAACTTTTGATGGTAAACTACTGTTGGATGGTAAACTACTGTTGGAGCCAAAATATTTTCATATTTAGTTGCTTTTCAAAAAATATTTTTATAGCTCTTGCTTTGTGTCACAAAACCAGAGGGTACAACTTGAGTTTGGTTCCTGTCATCCTTTGTATTCTATTGTTTGTCTTTAAATACTTGTAAGTATATGTGATTTGGATTATACCTTCCATGGATATCGGTTAATATGTCTGGAGTCTCCTGTCTATGGACTGTACTTTTTCAGATAATGGCTTGAGTGCTGAAACCTCCACATACCACGGAGGTTATTCAAAGATCAATCTCATAATTTTTATTGCGAAAAAGCATGGAGTTCAGTATTCTTTTGGAAAAATGTAAAGGTTTAATATGAGATCGAAAAAGACACACCGAACAACACAAGAGAACATACGTAGTCGAGTACAAGAAACAAGATATATAGGAGATCATTACAGAACATGATCAAACACAACGTTCAAACCACCATCACAACCTTGTGCGTCTAGTTCTCCCCATCTTGAGCAGGAAGCATCGGGGAAAAATAAGCTCCAAGAGAATGAAGAGCTTCATAAGTAGACCATCCATGGAACCCAACAACAGCACAACCATTTTGCTCATGCTTGAACTTAACAACTTCCCTACCAAACTCATTTCCAAATGTCGGAGAGGTCCTCCCTTTTGATGTTTTGAAAGTCAACGATGTAATCATATTTTCATATCCAAAAGGTATGCTAGTCCCCTCCACGGAAGTGAGGAATTCATTTGGATAGTCCAGGACAAACTGCAACAAAAAGGTTCACACATAAGCCACTATTAAAGAACACATAGACGGATAGAGATATGGTTGAGCAATATTTAGAGTTGTAGAAATTATGACCTCTCCTTCTTTTATTTCGTAAAAATCTATCGCCCCGTGCCCACGGGTTTCCACTTTGCCGCCCTTATCGTATTCAGACATGATATATCTCACACAAGAAGCACCATAATAAACGCACACCTTTTTCACTCCATGAAAATTACCATCATCCCAAGGTAAGCCTCCAGAATCTGTTTTGTATCCCAATTTTACAATAGGAAGTGATGTGAAATAAGCTCCAAGAGAATGTAGGGTCTTATCAGCATATCCATGAAATCCAATGATCTTATTGCCCTGACATCCAAGTGAAAATTTAATGCTTGTTTCATCATCATCGTGGAACCCCATCAGTTCCGAAGTCTTCATGTTGGTTTTGAATTGAATTGCTTGAATCACACCGGAATCCTCGTCATAGTAACCGTCCGCAGACAGTAGACATTCGTTGTCAACATGGTTAATCTCAAACTACAAAAAGAAGGAATGGAATAAAAGCAATTACATTAACATTCAATAATTTGTTAGTGGTATCAAATTTAATGGGAGTTTTTTTTTTTTTTTTCACAACTCCCATCCATCGCAAAATTACATATTGAACCAAAACAATAATTAAAATACAATGGCAGCACTATTAGAAACTAAAGCTTTAAATGGAATTGTATTTTAGTTTTGCAGTCATACATACCGGCTCAACTGAGAAACCTCCATGCGGATCACCATGGACGAGCCCCTCTTTCGGATGTCCATCCTTGTCAACATAATCGACTTTGATGTTTAGTATACCTTTTCTACCAACACATACATGAATCTTTGTGACAGCCTTATAGTCGGCTCCATCATTCCACTCCTTGCCTCCCTTGCCCCCTTGCGCTTCCATTCTAGTTGGAGTAATCCAAGTAACATATGCTCCAAGCAAGTTAAGGTTGGACTTAGAAGATCCATGAAACCCAATGATTTTCTTTCCCTCGACTGCTAGTGTAAACTTATAACGATATACATATCCCATGATTTCAGAGACCTTCAAGTTGGTTTTGAATTGAAGTCCTTGGATCACTGAACTATTGTGGAAAGCCTCAACAGATACAAGATATTCACCTTTTAGATGATCAATCTTAAACTGTGAAAAAACATTTATTAAACAATAAATAATAAGTCAGTGATATCAAGATGAACACGAATAAATGGAAATTAATTAGCATAATTCAATTAGTCATACCACATGTGTGAAACCTTGATTTGAGAAACCATGCAATGATTCATATTTCAGTTGTCCAGTCGTGACATAGTCAAACTTGATGAACTGAATGCCTTCACGATCGCCTCTTACATATATATTTGTTACACCATCATGGTCGGATCCATCATCCCACTTTGGGTTATCTGTATCGCCCCCATGGGCTTCCAACCTTTGCGTCATCTCGTCTCTTATGTATTTTAATCTTGAGACGTGAAGCGATATTAGAAGAAAACGTCAGAAAAAGAAAGAAACTGTGTAGAAGAAGATCAAGTTTCTTGGGTGAACAGGGAGAAATTCCAATGCTCCAGAATTATCAAAACCATATATGATCATTACGTTTCGAAGTTAATATTTAAGAATATAATGCTCAAACATTGGAGTACTTACAAATATTCATTGAGAGAGAAAGAGAGAGAGCTGACCTTTGATGGTGGCGGAGATAGAGAAATGGATGATAAACATACGAATGTTATGGTGTGGTGGTCTATAATCTAAAGATTAAAGTGTCTTTTATATACAAACTTTTGCTCTTGTACAAATAATATTATAAACACTCTTGATTCGACAAACAACCATATTTTATATTTTAAAACATTAAGTTTGATAAAAAAAAGTAACTAAATATGTTAATTATTAAAAGACTACATAATAAATATGTTATTAAAAGACTATATGAAATCTTCCCTGCGAGTATGCATGTGAGGGTGATTGTAAATTCATTTTACGATTTAAATAAATAGATATAGTATAATAATTGGATCCTACTTGTATGTTTATGTAGTATAATTTTCTTTTGTCAACGCTAGTATTTATTTCTTGGATCTGGTTAAACTATTTTTTTCTTTTGTATTTATTTCTTGGGTCTGGTTAAAAATATTTTCGTTGAAATTGATAATGGCTAAGCACGAAGCACGACACAAGTATGTCATCTTATATGAATGATTTCCACATGAGATATTGACTTTGTAAGACATATTTTTCTTGTGCAACTTGGTTGTTCATATCCCTCTTCGTCGAACAGCAGTTTTGATGCTTGTAAACATGGATAAATTGGGGTACTAAACTTGCAATTGAGCGTTGCGTCTTGATTGAGTGAGAGTTGTGTTTCTGTACGGAGAAAGCGTTGGGGATGTGAGAACAAAAATACTTCAAGAACCACAATATGCAAGATGAGCTAGCGTTTTACTGATAAGAATGTGTCTAGTACTGTAAAATGGTCCGTCCAGCGTCCATTTGGGCTTGACCAAACTGACCATTTCGTTTTGGGCTAGAATTGGTTGGTCTGAAATGGGCAATGGTCTAAAAAAATATCCATACCCAATAAAGACCAGGACATGACCATGGACAGCCCATTTTACTACAATCTAAAATTGGTTGTCAATGCTATTTAAAATTTAATTTTGCGATTTTGACAGGAAAAATCATTGTACAGTTTATGTGGAAAAAGTCAATTCCACATTTTTGGCGGAAAAAGTTGTTTTGCGGTTTTGGCGATCCTCGATTTTGCAAGTTTGACAATAAAACATGGTTTTGCGATTTTAACAGTGAATTTTGATTTCTCGGTTATGGCGGGAAAAGTCAATTTAACGATTTCTGCGGGAAAAGTCAATTTTACAGTTTTGGCGGAAAAACTCGGTTTTGCGATTTTGACGGGAAAAGACGTTTTGGCGGGAAAAATCGGTTTTGCGGGTTTGGCGGAAAAACTCGGCTTTGCGGTTTTGCCAGGAAAACTCGTTTTCCGGGTTTGACGGGAAAACTCAGTTTTGCGGTTTTGGCGGAAAAAGTTTTTTTTGCGGTTTTGGCGGAAAAACTCGGTTTTTCGGGTTTGGCTTGAAAACTCAGTTTTGTGGTTTTGGCGGGAAAACTCGGTTTTGCGGTTTTGGCGGGAAAACTCCGTTTTACGATTTTGACGGATAAAGTTGTTTTGCGGTTTTGGCGGTAAAACTCAGTTTTGCAGATTTGGCGTGAAAAGACGTTTTGCGGGTTTAGTGGTAAAACTCGGTTTTGGGTTTGACAATAAAACATGATTTTGTGGTTTTGTAGTAAAATTTGATCTTGCAGGTTTGGCAGAAAAAGTCAAATTTGCAGTTTTAGCGGAAAAAGTCAATTTTACGAATTTGACCGGAAGAGTCAATTTACGGTTTTGGCAGAAAAATTCGATTTTACAAAAAACATGATCTTTGTTTCGAAGTCAAATCTTTTTAACCCTAGATTTTTAATAATTTGGGCATGACCAATGTCCATTTGATCATGCCCATTTCGACCATGGACAAAATTAGTCTAAAGATTATTTAGACCATTTTCTTTTGGTCATGACCATTTGACAGCCTTTAATGTGTCTAATACATGTAATGACTTCTTTAAGGAGCAAAAGTATCCTGATGCACTCAAGCATTACACTGAAGCAATCAAAAGGAACCCAAAAGACCCAAAGGTAAGGACACCTCGTCTTTCATATGTTATCAAGATTCTATACATTGAGTTCCTTTTTGATTGTTTGAATAACTTTAAGTTTTTTTCCTACACCCATATTAGGCATATAGCAACCGAGCTGTGTGTTACACTAAACTTAGTGCGAAGCCTAAAAAATTAAAGAATGCAGAAAAATATAGCAGAAAAGCTGCAGTAGAGTTCTTCATGAAGGAGTATGACAATGCAATGGAAACATACCAAAAAGGTCTCAAACATAATCCTAATAATCAAGAACTGCTCGATGGTGTTGGAAAGTATACATCCACACATGCTTGACGAGGTTAATTAACCCTTTATCTATTGCCTAATATGGTTCATTTTTTTTTTTTTTTTTTGTTTTGCAGACGTGAACCGCAAATTAACAAGGCTAACTGTGGTGATCTAACTCGTGAGGAATAAAAAGATAGACATGTTAGACTCTTACGATTCTCATGTATATGTCTTCCATTGCCGATTAAAAGAAAAGCATGTTGTGAACTTTGGATCTCCTTCTTTTCCATAAACCTTCCCTCCTCAGCTCCTTCAGCTTCTCGTCCCTCGAGCTGGCCGCTTAATCAATTTTTCCGTGGTCGTGGTGATATTACCCTTATCTGGCTGTCGAGCCGAATCAATCCCTGTATCAGGCGTTAACAATCTAAGGAGAGCCAAACTCCATGACTTTTTCCTCATGTTTAGTTGTTGGAGAAACACGGAACGCAACAGAGGCGCAGCGGACTATAGTTTCCCGCATTTGTGTGAGTCTATGAGAAAAATACGTAATGAGGCAGAAACAATCTAAAAACGAAATTTAAACGAGACCGATAATTTTTACGTGGAAAACCTTCTTGATGTGAGAAGGAAAAAGCACGTGACCGTAGTCCACTCCAAATCCACTATATCAAATAGATTGAGTACGACCATGTCCTCTCTGTTCCACAGAACAACCACATAGAATAAGGCTCAATAATGATCAATCTCCAACACAAGAACTTCAACAAGAAAGCGATACAAGAACCTCGAAATAAGCAGTACCAAACGACTCTACGTCACTAAGATTCCAGCCACTATTTACAATCTACACCTTACAAATCTAAGCTAAAAGAGTCAACAACACCTCTTCCAAATGTTAGCTCAAGAAGAGAAGATCTCACTGTTGGATTTCCAAAACACTGAAGACTGGTCTCAGCTCGCTTCAAAATAGAACAACTCCACTAAAATTTCTGATTCACAACAAACTAACCGTTGAAATACAAAAAAACCACCGTTGAATGTGAATAACACTGAGCCATGAAGCTTTTCGCCAAGTTTCATCAAGAGCAAAACACCTTTGATGATCTGATCGTCAGCTTGACCAAAATGGGCGAAAACTGTTTTTCTCACCTCTCTTCTTCTTCTCTCTTCTTTTGCTCTCTCTCTTCACTTGTTTTTCTTGTGCACGACCAACTGACCAAATAACACCATTATTAGAGTATATAGGAAAGTTATTCATTGGGTTATAATAATGAGCATCCAACCCCACAATGTTTCCTCCACTAGGAAGGAAACACCAAACAAACTCCCCCTCCGAATAGGTGGAGGAAACAACCATACCGGCTATCTCTCGACAAATTTCAAGCTTCCATCTCGGCAATGACTTAGTCATCATATCAGCTCCATTATTATCCGTATGAACTTTCACAAGTTCCACTTCCTTAGAAACAACCACATCATCTATCCAATGATACCTCTTGTTGATGAGTTTCGACCGCGAATGAAATGTCGATTTCTTCCTGAGAAAAATTGCGTTTTGACTATCACAAAGCAGCTCATACTTTTCTTGCCTGAAACCAATCTCATCAAGAAAATTCTTCATCCACAACAACTTCATACAAGCTTCCTTTGCGGCTATAAACTCAGCTTCAGTGGTAGAAAGTGCAACACACTTTTGTAACCTTGACTGCCATGCCACAGCTCCTCGTGCAAATGTTACCAAGTAACCAAGTAGACTTACTGGAATCAACATCCCCAGCCATATCAGCATATGTGTAACACACCAGCAAGGACTTATCACCTCCAAATATAAGCTTTAAACTAGAAGTCCCTCGAAGATATCTCAAAATCCACTTCACATCATTCCATTTTTTCCTTCCTGGTTTCGAAAGAAAACGACTAACTGTTCCAACTGCATGAGCTATATCTGGTCTTGTACAAACCATAACATACATCAAGCTACCAATTGCAGAAGCATATCGAACCCTCACCATATCTTACTTCTATGCAACTGTACCCAGACTCTGTTGACTGGTTTATCTAAAGTGTGTAGCAAGAGGAGTGCTTACAACTTTAGACTTGTCCATGTGAAACCTTTGAAGTACCTTCTCACCTCTATCTCGAACAATTCTTATACCAAAAATCTGTTTCGTTGGACCCAAATATTTCATGGCAAAGGACTTGTTAAGCTGCTTCTTCAACTCTTGAATTCTGCTCAAATTCCTGCCCACAATCAACTTGTCGTCAACATACAACAACAAGATGATAAACTCATCATCACAAAACACCTGCACAAACACACAATGATCTGAAGTAGTCTTCTTATAACCATGCTGTTGGGATAGTGTCCTGAAATCACACTTGTACTCACTCCTGATGATAGTTGTGTGTCGAGATCAGACATTCGTATAATACTGGGCGGTTGCAATGTTTTGCTAGAAGCCTCTTGCAATCCGTAAGTTGTAGACTTACTGCCAGTATTATATGATCCTATAGGGTCACACACCTAAGCAAACTGGAAGCTAAAACATGGGAATGATCATTATGGTAATGATCTTGTTAATGTGTATTGGATACACATTAATATTGAGTTTCGAATAGTGTGTCGATCGACACGGTATATGTGTCGATCGACACATGGTTGATTCCGAAACTGAGTTTCGGTTTTATGACTCAAAACGAATCTAATTAATCATGGTTCGGTTTAAGTCATTCCAGGTCATTTATATAGTGATATAGTTTCGACCTGGAGCCCTAGCTGTCGTCTCTTTCTTGATAGAAGAGGCAGAAACACCAAAAACTCAGAGATCCCATAGATCCGACACTAGCATCCCGGTTTCCAGGTTTGTGTGCGTGTGTATCTGGTAGAGGCGAAGCATCTGAGTCGCTTACTGATCTCGTTCACCAATCATTCCGCTGCCAGTTCTAGGTAAGAACGAGGTTGGTAATTTCAATATAACGAACCCTAGATCCTAGGAGATCCAACAGTGGTATCAGAGCTGTTTAGGGTTTAGTCTATTGAATCTTAAGCACTGAATTCGAAAACTGATGTTATTGAATTGATTGTTGCTTGCTAAATCGCGTTTCCATGCTGTTAATCTCGGATTAGAACCTCTGTTGAAAATACGATGTCTGCGTTTTCGCAGCGTGTCGATCGACACAAAGCGTGTGTCGGTCGACACAGGGTGAAAACGCATAAATAAAATTTAGGGTTTTCGCAGCGTGTCAATCGACACTAAGCGTGTGTCGGTCGACACAAAGCGAAAACACGTAAATAACTTTAGGGTTTGTCGCATGGTGTCGATCGACACTAAGCTTGTGTCGGTCGACACATCGCGAAAACTCGTAAAAGATATTAGGGTTTTCGCACAGCATCGATCGACGCACTGGGTGTGTCGGTCGATACACCGCGAAAATGCGAAAGATTTGAAATCGCACTGTGTCGATCGACACATTGGGTGCATCGGTCGACACAGACTATGCGAATGGATAGATCGGTTCAATTGGATTGAACTGGTTATCCCACATGGTTATGTCGGTTTAATTCAAAATCCCTAATACTCTACTGTGTCGATCGACACAAGTTTAATGTCGGTCGACACAAGCCTTACGATTGGTTGAATCGGTTCAATTGGATTGAACTGGTTATCATGCTTGATTAAGGCAGATAAGATCGGTTTAAATTGGATGAATTGGTTCAATTGAATTGAACTGGTTATCTCAATTAGAATAAACCGATTTAATTGGTTAAGATCAATTCAATTGGATAAGTTGGTTCAATTGGATTGGACCGGTTATCGCGATTAGTTAAAACTGGTTGAATCGCTTCAATTAAATGAACTAGTTAAATTGGATTTGACCGGTTATCTCGAATGATCTGAAGGTTGCATATCAAGAGTCAACCAAGTGTGTCAGTCGACGCATATGGTGACGATGCGAACCGTAATCGTTTGGTTTTGAACCAAATGATTAAGACACCGAACCGAATGACCTAATCCACTGAAATTAGAACGATTAAAACTTAATTAAAATTATAAGTAAAATGTTCTAAATCTGTCTAATACACATTGGATGTGTGTTAGATCAAAGCTTAGTTTCAATAAGGTCAACTGTCAAGACTCATTTCGTTGTTGTGATAGTCTTGCCAAGAGCTTGGTGTCCACAATTACGTGAGTAAGGCAGGTAGTAGTGTTGATGGTCTTGCAGTGCTTGACATCAACTATTACATGACCTAAGAGATTGAATTACGAAACTTTTAGAGTTCCATTTCCTCAACTAAATATCAAGTGACCTTGATGTTTTGCCCAATCTTGTCTACTGTCAAGACTCGTGTTGTTTGTTGGATAGTCTTGGAGTCCTTGGTATCCACTGCAACATGAGTAAGGCAGGTGGTCATTGATAGACTTGCAGTGCGACTGTCAATGATCACAAGACATAAGAGATTGGTTTACTTGACTGGGCTATCGGAAGTTCTGGGCCCAGAGACGTCAGAGTGGATGAATCATGGATTGTCTCATCTACGACCAAGAGTTGTACTGAGTACAATTAGCAATGGTTTGCTTACCTAGATTACTAAACTCTGGGTGATGACGAGTCGTCCACTCAGATCTTAGTGATGTATGGATCTTGGATCATTATATTCATTGAGGAAACATTGTTTGAATATAATGCGAGTTTTCTTATTGGATAAGATTCCTCATTTCCTGAAATCATAACTAAAATTTTCTTTGATTAAAATTTTCAGCCTATGTCTAAAACTACCTTCTCGTTACGACCCGTCCTTGAGAAGAACAAGTTAAATGGGTCAAATTTCCTGAATTGGTATCGCAATTTGAGATTAATCCTCAAGCAGGAGAGTAAGGACTATGTCCTTGAGAAAGCTCTTCCAGAAAGGCTTGGGGCCAATCACTCGAATGCAGTATATAATTCTTGGAATAAGCATTATATTGATTTGGTAGATGTGCGTGGTCTGATGTTGGCTACCATGAACTCGAACTTGAAGAGTCAATACAAGAACATGGAGTCGCCAATAGAGATGATCACCAGCCTGAAACTGAAGTTTCAGGATCTGGCACGAGTTGAGAGATTCCAGATGGTGAAGTCTCTCACTGGGTGCAGACTACCAGAGGATGTTCCAGTGAGTCCTCATGTCATTAAAATGATGGGTTACGTTGATAACCTGGGGAAACTGGATTGTCCTGTCAGCTTAGAGTTGGCTACATACATCATTTTGCAGTAACTGCCGTCTAGTTATGATAAGTTTGTCAAAAACTATATCAAGAATAACTTGACGAAGACGTTGACTGAGCTGCGTGGCATGCTCAAAACAGCTGAGCAGAACATCATAAAGGGTAAAAGATTTGAGAAATCTTGTGTTGATAAGGGTAGAGACAGGGCCGTCCAGATTTGGAATCAGGATAAGCCTGTGTCATCTTATAAGCCCAAGTCCGACCCATCTGGTGTAAGAAAGTGCTTCTACTGTAATGAGTATGGGCATTGGAAGAGAGATTGCATTAAATTCTTGGAAGATTCACAAGAGATGAAGGAGATGTATGGTACTTCTTCTTCAGGTATTGTGTTATTATTTCAAGTTCTACATATGTATTGGATACTAGTTGTGGTACTGATATTTTGGAAATATGCAGGGCCTAAGCAACAGTAGAACGTTGAAGAAAGGACAAGTGGAACTGCGAGTCTAGTATGGAGCAATGGTTGCTACATGAGCTGTAGAGATTCTCCACTTGTAGGAGCCTTTCAAGCTTGGTTTTGAATTAAGTAATTGCTACTATGTACTTGCTTTATGCAGAAATGTCTTTCATTTTCTTGTGAGAATTTGGATTCTTTTCATTCTGATAAAAGACAAGTTTTGCTCTTTTGATCTTAATGAAATATTATATGGTAGCACCACTTTTGAAAGGTTTTATATCTTAAACCAACATACGCTTAAATATAACATAAATATCAAACGATTTAAGTCTGATGACTTGAACTCGATTTTTCCTCAGCATAATCATATTGACCAAATAGAGTGAAGCGGCTTCAGAAGTTCCATAGTTATGGGCTTCAGGTTCATTTGATTGTAAATCAATTGAGACATGAATTCTGCTTGCTGGGCCAAATGACTAAGGCTTCTTTAGCAGAGCTAAAGAAAAGGGCCAGAGGCTTATTGGGCCTTACACGTACTGATGTATGTGGCCCGATGAGCATTAGTGCCAAAGGAAAACTTCAATACTTCATTGACTTATTGATGGCTTCAGTAAGTATGACTGTGTTCATTTGATGAGACACGAGTCAGAATCCTTTGAAATGATCAAAGGAGTTTCAGAATGAAGTATAAAATCGATTTGACAGAAGTATTGAGATCCTCGATTAGATCGCGGAGGAAAATACTTGAGTCAAGAATTGGGTGATCATCTAAGTGAGTGTGAAGTCATTTCACAGCTCATCTCTCCTGAAAACCTTGAATGGTGTTTCTGAGAGAATGAATCGGATCTTATTGGATATGCTCCGATTAATGATGAGTCACATGAATCTTCCATTATTCTTTTAAAATACGCTCTAAAGTGAACATGTTTACGCTAAATAAGTTTTCTATCAGAATCAGTGAAAAACACCACATTGGATGTGGACTGGGTGATTTCCAAATATGTTTTTCTGATTAATTGGGATTGCAAGGTTTGTGTAAGGCAGTTGTCATCAAACAAACTTGAACCCAAAACTGATAAGTGCTGCTTCGCTGGTTGTCCTTGGGAAACCCAGGCTTAGTACTTTTGCAACCAATCCGAGAACAAAGTTTTGTTGTTCGGAACTCTGTTTTTCCAAGAAGAACAGTGGGAGTAAAAGTACAACTCGAAGAAATTCGAGAAACACAGGAGGCTGTTCAACCTGTTGATGGAGAGCAGCGGTTGGATCTACAGAGGGCTGTAGGATCTGCACCTGTGGAGCCTGAAATTCGCAGATCCGAAAGGATCCATCACTAACTCGAGAGTGATTTCTCGTAGCCGATTGTCGTGATCTGTTGATCATTGAAAAGTAACGGACCTGCAAAATTCAAAGAAGCGAAGGTGAGCCCCAACTCCGAAAATTGGCTAGTTATGCATGTTAGCTTCACCGATTGAAGCAAGCATCTTGGAGTTGGAATCTATGTTCTGTTAAAACGGTCAAAGGCCTTGACTCGATCAGGAACAAATAGAAACAATGCGTTTACAAGTAAACTAGTGGGAGCGTAGTTGAAATTCTCAAACTGTATGTTTAGAACGTACTTAATCTCATAAACGACGTTCTGACGCTAAAGTCTTGTCAAGATTTGGGTCGGAAGTCAAACTTAACGATGGACATGGGAGAAGCCGCGTAAGCTCTTGGAATATGGATCCATTGAAATGGATCAGAAGAACTAATTGGATCGTGTCAGAATCCTTATGATTATAAGGTACTGGACAGTTCCAATATGCATGTTTCCAAAAATGGCTTCACACCAAAGGTCTTATGGCAATGATCTTAGCAAGATGAAGTGTCTTGGACACTGGCTGAGCTAGTGTCTATGAGTGAGATTCCTTTTTGCTCATGCAATAGAATCCATCATTAATGCCATATTTTGCGCTTGTCTAAATGCAGCTGACGCATAAAGCATGACGATTAGGTACCAATTTGTTCCAGTAAGAGCCACTGGACAGTTGTAAGGAATATCCCTAAATGTTTGAGAAACACTAAGGATGGGTTCTTGTACAACTGAGAAAAAGACGAATCAGTTATGAGTAGTTAGACAGACAAAGATGACCCCGGTTGTCACCTGGTTATGTCATTTTTCCTGTGTAACGGTACTGTCTGTTGTAAAGGTTTCCAAGCAGAGGACTGTAGAATAGAGCTCATTAACGAATATCGGTGTGGTTTGTTGGAATAGTTCCAAGCAAGAACACCGCAGCATCTCTCACAACCTAAGCACGAGTTGTATACTGTTGCTGTAGGTACTAGATATCTGAAGACTTGGTCTTGATTCTAGTGGGAGTTAATTTAGTTATGATGTTCAGATAGATATGATATGGTCATGTTTATGAAAAACTGACATCGACATTATTTGACTATTGGATAATTAAATAATGGTCCCAAGATAAGTTTATGTCATACTATAGGTCATCAAGTTGAGGACTTGATCATGAAACCCTAGAAGTAACAAATGACATAAATTATGATGTGTCCCTAGTCGAGGTTGTTAAAGTGGGACAATAACAACCGCGAGAGACTAGATTGTGAGGTGACTGTTGACTAAGTTTCATGGAGTCAATGATATGAGTATCACAGTCAGTCACATAGATATATGTTGGTGAACATATGATCGGACATGACCCGCTAATGAGAAGTCTACAAGATAGTTATATCTGTGTCATAAGAGGTTCTCATTACGACTATAGAGTATAGTCCTTAGACCTGAGTTCATCATGCTTTATTGCATATGAATTGGTACACTTTGACCTTGTCAAACGTCGACCCGTAACTGCCGATTATAACGACATTGTTCAAGTATATCTTGAAGTGTGCGTTGAAATAGGGATGGAACAAGATGGGATTTGTCCCTCCTGAATGACGGGAGATAAATATCTCAGGGCCTATCGAAAATTTAATACTGAGAAAAATGTGTGGCCGCACTCAAACGAACTGTAGTTCAGTTGTTTGTAATGTTCAGTATAAGATCAGGAGTTCGATAAACACGATGTTGGCTTAATAAGGATGACACCAATCTTTCCTTATGCTAAATCGAGATATTGAGACAAAAGGATTATAGGAATTGATGATTCCAGTACAAGTGGGAGATTGTTGGGATAGTGTCCTGAAATCACACTTGTACTCACTCCTGATGATAGTTGTGTGTCGAGATCAGACATTCGTATAATACTGGGCGGTTGCAATGTTTTGCTAGAAGCCTCTTGCAATCCGTAAGTTGTAGACTTACTGCCAGTATTATATGATCCTATAGGGTCACACACCTAAGCAAACTGGAAGCTGAAACATGGGAATGATCATTATGGTAATGATCATGTTAATGTGTATTAGATACACATTAATATTGAGTTTCGAATAGTGTGTCGATCGACACGGTATATGTGTCGATCGACACAGGGTCTATTCCGAAACTGAGTTTCGGTTTTATGACTCAAAACGAATCTAATTAATCATGGTTCGGTTTAAGTCATTCCAGGTCATTTATATAGTGATATAGTTTCGACCTGGAGCCCTAGCTGTCGTCTCTTTCTTGATAAAAGAGGCAGAAACACCAAAAACTCAGAGATCCCATAGATCCGGCACTAGCATCCCGGTTTCCAGGTTTGTGTGCGTGTGTATCTGGTAGAAGTGAAGCATCTGAGTCGCTTACTGATCTCGTTCACCAATCATTCCGCTGCCAGTTCTAGCTAAGAACGAGGTTGGTAATTTCAATATAACGAACCCTAGATCCTAGGAGATCCAACACATGCCCCCCCATAACCGACTTAAACTTCATGTACCACTGCATTGGTGCTTGCTTCAATCCGTAAAGGCTTTTCTTCAAGCGACAAACTAACTCCTCTTTTCCCCTTTCCTCCAGATCACCATGAAGGAAAGCCGCCTTTATATCCATCTGCTCAACCTCTAGATCAAGAATCGCTGCCAATCCAAGTACAAGCCGAATGGGTGACATCTTCACAACAGGAGAAAAGATTTCATCATAATCAATCCCCTTCTTTTGGCTGAATTCTTTCACAACCAATCTTGCCTTGTATCGAGGTAGCAAACTTTTATCTTCAAGCTTAATCCTACACACCCACTTATTAAGCAACGCCTTTTTACCCTTAGGCAATTTCACCAACTCATATGTGTCATTCTCATAAAAAAACCCATCTCCTCTCCCATGGCTTCTAACCATTTATCTTTGTGTTCATCTTCCAAAGCTTCACCTAATCTTTCTGGTTCTCCCCCATCTGTAAGTAACACATACTCTCCAGGTTTATACCTTGTCGACGGCGTTGGACCTCTCTCGGATCTTCTAACAGCAGGTAGGTTGTAACGCCCCTTTCCCATTCTCCGCTGACCGTCGAGCTGACCGGTCAACAATAAAACAAGAACATGACCGATCGAACCCGAGCAAGTCGAACAGGAAAAGTTCGTCACAGGACGAAGCCAGAGACAGATCGGTTTGAGACAAAGGCTCGCACTGACCCATCCTTGACTCCACTATCCTCACTTCCATAGTACAAGTCGATCGCCTTGCACTACTTCTGCGAGTTGTGTCGGTTCGGACGAAACACAGTATCAGGAAAGTATATTCATTTCTGAGTAAATCAAACGTTCAGCACAACGTTTAATCGTCAAGTTTACAATCGTTTTCCAACAAATAACAATCAAAACGCAAGTCAATACAAAAGTGGCGCCAAGCCGAACCGAGAGAAAAACCCAAAACCATCGAATCAAAACCCGCCACAAGCAATCCCGAAACTATACCGAGGACCTCCCGCGTCCGTCGCTGCTTAACCTGAAAACACAAAAAGAGTCTAAAGAGCGATCTAAGATCACCCATGGAATCGGCTCCCCACTAAGGCTTCTAATCTATCTATCAACTATAGATTCCCGCCCGAAACCCCAAAATAACAATCAAGCATAATAAAATAGCCGATCACGCACTACCACGTCGTGTCGAGCCCACACACAATCAATTGCCAAAAGAAAGAGAAGGCGATTAGAGGAAATCGGGAGCACTGCGGCACATGTCCCTGATTGAGACTCGATCTATCTACCGCGCAACACCAACTACACCAAAACACAACGCTGGGCCCCTACGATCTTGGTAGCTTCCACGGGTTTTCACCGTTACCGATATGGTAACTTACCCTCGACACCTAGCCGTCCACCCAAGGTCCAACAACTAGGACACCGTTCTCCGTCCATCGATACGCGGTGAATCAGGCTACCCCTAGATAACCCAAGCTTCCATGCAGTCCGGCCCTAGGACGCGACCCCGTGTTCTCCGGACCACACACCTACAGACGTCACTCCATAGGTTAACGCCATAACCGGAATCACCATGATCCGATTAGGAAACTACCCGAGGATCCAATCGGGTCGGAAGTACCAGAACGTAATAAAATACCTAGACTTGCGGGATCTAACGCACCCTAGAGTCCTAGTACAGAAATGTAAACACGCAGACTCGCTCGGACTCTAACAATCAATCTCAATCAATTACATCAATAACTCAACCCCGCATCCCACAAGTCTACTCATACACACCAACACCCCCCCTGACTCAGCACCGTACCGAGTCAGCGGTTACGACTTAACCGGTCTCGTGACCAGATTAAGTATACAAACGGATCGCTCGGCCCAACACCGAGACGATCTAATAGGCCTGCACAGAAGCTCAACAACTACCAAACAACCAAGCAATCACACAAACAACACACAACAAGCAGGCCTATTAGGGTTGCTAACGTCTTTTAACCAATTTACGCCCGCTACCTTGGATTAGCAGCTTGCTAACCCGTAGACGGTTCCCAATCACAACACTTCTTATTCTTACACATCCTAAATATCTTTTAACAATTCCCGATCCGTCGGTTTAGAGATAGTAGCTTACTAGACTCCCCGACGTCTCATCTTTCATTACTTAATTCATTTATTCTCGGGAAACCCAGATATCGTTCCATACTCTATACGCGTGTTCAAGGTTAAAACCGTATTTTAACTCGTCTTAATTTCCGTATATAGATTCATTTAGTATCGTTCTTTACTTACATATATATGCATATACGGTCCTACTCATGCCACGACTATATGAATGCATCACGCAACGTTACTATCAACCTAACGGCACTCAACAGGTTTAATCCGTTTTAAGTCTAACATGCTTCTTTAACCCTAGCCGGTTTAACGTTAATTCAATCAATTATTTCTCAATTCAATTCAATTCAAACGGGTATGCATTCCTATCTCTACGGTTTCCCATTTATCGATCTATATGTATGCTACGGTGTTTGAGCCGACTCACAGTGCTTTATGACGGAACGAACGGCACGGATGCGGATACGGTTCCGGAGATCCGAACTAACCCGAACCTCCCGAATACACGAACACGAACCCCGAGGCTTCCCGAACACCCGTATATGAACCGCACCACCAAAAACCGGCCGGAGTCAATGCGTTGACCGGCGTTGACCACGGCGTTGACCGGCTGTTGACCGGCATTGACTGAGGCTGACCGTCGACCGTTGACCACTGACCGTTGACCAAGCTAAACCGGTTGACCTCCCCTCTGAACCGGTTGACCGTCAAACCAAAATCCAATTGACCGGTTTAGGTAAACTGGGTCAAAGTCAAAATGTTGACCGAGAGTTGAACGGTTACCTAAATCGATCTAAAACCGCCCAAACTAGCTCCAATCTTGAAACAACACATCTGAACCAACCCCTGGATGAACCGGCTGAAGATTTGAAGGCGGAGGAAGCTTCTCCGGCGACTACTCCGGCGTTGACCGCGGCGGTGGTGGCTTTTCCGGCGACTTCTGACGGCGAACCACCCACCAAAATGCTCCTCTTGACAAGATCTACCCACCCATGGCCTTGAATCACTAAGATCTGATGAAGAGAGAAAGTTATACAAAAAACCCTAAGTCGCGGTTGCTTCTTCACCAGATTCCGGTGAGCTCCGGCGACGGCGACGACGGTGGATGTCTGGAGAAGGTAGAGGTGGATGAGATGAAGCTCCGAGGCTTTGCAGAGTGTGATTTGGATCTAGGAGGAGAAAGTTATGCACTTTCTTGTGAGAGAAGCTATGAAGAACACCTTGAATCCTTGAAGAACACCTTGAAGATTCAAGAAACTTTGATGAACTTTCTGGAAATAAAGGATGAATCTGATGAAGCTGGAAGAGAGAGGGGAGAGCTCGAGAGTGTAGAGAGAGAGAGTAAGATTCTTTAGCCAAAAAGATGATTTGATGCATTGTTCCTTCTTGTGCATGAACCTCCTTTTTGCATGCATGCATGCACCAAGAAGTGGTGGCGCCTCCAGGGGAGAGACACTTGTCCTTCTGGGGTTGAGTCTGAGCCAGGTAATTCCCTCATTAAGCCCTTAATCTCCTCTTAATCTCCTTAATCACCTTTGTTCGGTTTGCTCGTTTTCCCGATAATTATTTTAATAAATACAATATGATTCTTATAAATCCCCAAACCTCCATACACGGATTCTCCCTGATTTTATATGAATTTAGCAACTTGAATTACCTCATTTGGAGTTTCCTAGCTCCCGTTATGATTTTCCGAAGTTTCCCCGGTTTAGTCGGTTTTCCGACCGATACTCCGAAAAATGCGTTTCTGCTCCGTTTCTTCGAATTCTGATCTTGTAAATGTTCTTTATGGTTTATAAAAAGAACATTTGGCCCGTCACGTCTTCCGTCTCGAACTTTGGTAAAATTACCATTTTGCCCCTGGGTTTAGCAAAATTACAGTTTTGCCCCTGTTGACTTTTCTTCTGCCCGTTGACCACATTTTTGGATACGGGGTATCACATTCTTCCCCACTTACAGGAATTCGGTCCCCGAATTCTCCGTCACTACCAGACTTTGAATCGGTTCCAAACCCTGCAAGTTGCTCCGCTATTCCATTCCAACGCTTCCTCACTCGAACGCTGCTGCATATCACTGACTTCTTGCCTTCTTACGCTCTTCCCACATTTTCCATCCAACTGATCTTTAAACTGATTCCCACTTTTGACTTTCCCACTTTGCTACGACCCAACTGCATTTTCTGACCGTGACTTCCCTTCTCCTTTCCCGAGACACTTCAAAAATCTGATCACTGACTTTCGTCTGACTACTTCCAATACTAACCCTGATCTTCCCTGCCAAATTTCTTTGCTAACTCATCATTCCAACCGCTTCGATCTTTCCGCTGCTCTGCACCGACACATTCCCACTGACAAGCCATATTGCCTGCTTTATGGTCTAGTCTCCTTGTTTCGCGACGTCTTGCCATTCCATCTCGCTTTCGGGTTCGGGTTCGGTCTCGTATTCGTATCGCATCGTCCATTCCGTCCTACACCCAACAAAACAATTTTCACTGGAGTGGTGAAATTCAAACCAGTCCATGCCTCAATATCACTTCCTCATAAAGTTATAGTTAGTTAATCATGTACCCAATGGTCACTCATGATTAAGTAACGATATTCTATAATTCCGCTTTCTCGCGAATCGACAGTCGATTACAACCATACTCGAGTTAGCTCAACACCTTAACCGAAAAGGTTCTAACACTTTTAATTCTAACAATTTAACGATTGCAACAGAATTTAAACTACTCACTCAAATGGCTTACCAACGACATCCACACTCCGCACATGCTTAGCATGCCACAACACTAGCACTTTCACAGTGCTACACCACGAACGAAACGCAACTCTAATTAACCAATGCACCACTCGAGCATTAGTTAAAACACGCAAGCAATTAAAATAAACGCAACGATTACCACACACAATCAAGCAATCACTAGATCGCTCCGGATATGTCGTCAGTCTGGGTTTAGGTCATGATGAACGGTCGTCAGTTCCGCTCATCATTAGACTTCGCGTGGTAATCCATTTGCATTCAACCCATCGCACGCATGCAAACAATTATTATGTAAGCCGTAATGATAAGTAGAACAGTTCTGCATCACATACATACATAAAACAACAACACACACATGTTTCGAGGTTTAAAATACATAAATAATACAGAAACATAACCACGAGACGTCCGTCGTCAAACCCCTAACCCCAAACTGCATCGTCATACCCCGGAGATGTCTGAAACAACATGCGAAAATCGCCGATCTAGATACACACAATAACAACATGGTTAGTGCCCAACTTACCTGGCCTAACTATTCTACCCTAACAGCCCCAACACGACCGAAATGCCAAACACAAACGGCATCGCGGCTCGCGACAGTAACCACTGGCAGGCGCGCCGGGAGGGTGTGGTGGGTGCGCATCTCTAGTCGGTGGTCCGACCTGCTGTGGCTCTGCCATCGGACACAACTGTGCTACATGACCTCCCCGTCCACAAATCTGGCAAACCGGAACGGGCGCTGGGCGTGGCCCACGGTAACATGCTGTTGCCTGATGATCCGTCGCTCCACACAACTGGTAGGAAGAAACAGACCCCGAAGATGGCTCCTGAAAACACTCGGCTGCTAGATGTCCCTGACCTCCACAACTCTGACAGACAACTGGTGCTGAGCGGGACCGACGAGAACTGGACCGACGGGAACAAGCGGATGCTCTGTGTCCCTCGTCTCCGCACCTCCTGCAACTCCTCGATGGTCTCGGTGGCTGTACCAATGGTGGCTGCGCTACGGGTGACTACGCTGCTGGCTGCTGAATAACTGTCTGCCGAATAAGCTCAGTGTCTCGGCGACTCGGTCCTGGTCGATACTCCTCAGGTAATGGGGCACGGTGCGGCTCTGCGTCTGACATACGTGGTCCGGGACCCGCGATCGGACAAATAGGTGCAAGATGACCGTCTACACCACATACCTGACAGTAATACGGACTTGGCACTGGCTGATACGTCTCATGGTAGCGCAGATCTACTGGTCGTGTACACCAATACAAATGATAACCCTGAACTCCGCAGGCGCTACACGTCCGATACACTGGCATCTGCGGCACTGAGTATGGTGTGTCTGCTGGTGGAACCTCTGGTGACGCAACTGGCTCGGTCGGTGGTACCTCTGGTGATGTAACTGACTCAAACTGTGAGTCTGATCCTGCCGTCGACATCGGCTCAACTCCTGTGGCTGACTCCATCGCTGAGTGTGGCTCAGTGGAACCGGGTGATGGAGCTCCTGACCTTTGCGGCGATCCTGGCAGATGATGCGGCACAACAAGCTGCTCCAAGACGTCCTCTAGTATCGCCATCTGCTCGTCCAACTGCTACGCCCACTGCGCATGCTGCTCCGGATCCAACGGCTTCATGTCCACATCGAAAGCTGAGTGTAACGGATCCAACTGAAAGTCCCCTCCACCAAGTGGAATAAAGTCCGACTCATGTAAACTGAAGGGTAACGGCACATCACGTGCCTCATGCATCGGCGGCTGCATCCCCGATGGTACTATCGGCGCCTCGAACTGTGGTGGCAGTGGCGGCAACTCATAGTCTGCGAATCCCAAATATCCCATCACTCCTGCGGTCGGATCTGCGGTACCTGTGTCGTCCTGTAGAGATGGAGGTAATGGGTCCGGTAATGGCCTCCAATCTACAGCGGCTGCTCTCGCTCCCTGATGCACTCAGGGAACAACTGGCGGTCGATCTGATATCCGAGAACCCCGTGACTCCCTGCTGTGCTACCCTCAGACCTGCGTGATGCTGGTCTACCAAAGCCTGATACTCTGCATGTGTCATCCACTGCGGACTCATCCTGCTCGATGTAATCTCTCACACCCAATGCACACACCCACACACAATCCGTCCAGGGACGCTCTGCTGCTGACTGCACCCAAAACCAAAAATAATCATTAGTACACATAATACAAATTTTCTACCCCATCCCAACCCCGGATATACAGATGCGGCTCGGTTTCTTAATGGATGCTTGGGTAAGACACAATTTTGACTCGATAAAACCACGGAAAACACTCAGAAATGAACAACTTTGAAACCCCTGCAGAACCATGCTCTGATACCACCTTTCTGTAACGCCCCTTTCCCATTCTCCGCTGACCGTCGAGCTGACCGGTCAACAATCAAACAAGAACATGACCGATCGAACCCGAGCAAGTCGAACAGGAAAAGTTCGTCACAGGACGAAGCCAGAGACAGATCGGTTTGAGACAAAGGCTATCACTGACCCATCCTTGACTCCGCTATCCTCACTTCCATAGTACAAGTCGATCGCCTTGCACTACTTCTGCGAGTTGTGTCGGTTCGGACGAAACACAATATCAGGATAGCATATTCATTTCTGAGTAAATCAAACGTTCAGCACAACGTTTAATCGTCAAGTTTACAATCGTTTTTCAACAAATAACAATCAAAACGCAAGTCAATACAAAAGTGGCGCCAAGCCGAACCGAGAGAAAAACCCAAAACCATCGAATCAAAACCCGTCACAAGCAATCCCGAAACTACCCCGAGGACCTCCCGCGTCCGTCACTGCTTAACCTGAAAACACAAAAAGGGTCTAATGAGCGATCTAAGTGTTGGGATAGTGTCCTGAAATCACACTTGTACTCACTCCTGATGATAGTTGTGTGTCGAGATCAGACATTCGTATAATACTGGGTGGTTGCAATGTTTTGCTAGAAGCCTCTTGCAGTCTGTAAGTTGTAGACTTACTGCCAGTATTATATGATCCTATAGGGTCACACACCTAAGCAAACTGGAAGCAAGAAAGTGGGAATGATCATTATGGTAATGATCATACTTATGTGTATTGGATACACATTTACATAGAGTTTTACAATGTGTGTGTCGATCGATGCATGAGTGCGTCGATCGATGCAGGCTTTTCGTGGAGGTATGTCGATCGACACAGTAAGTGTGTCGATCGTTGCACATCGGGTTCCGAAACTGATGTTTTGGATTAATGACGTAACCGAGCCGGGATTTTCCGACGGTTTGGTGATGTCATTTCCAGGTCGATATATAAGGTCTTATATGGTCGACCTGAACCCTAGCCGTCTTCTCTTCTCTCTGACAGAAAAGCAGAAACACCAGAAACTCTTAGATCCCACAAATCCGGCACTAGCATCCCGTTTCCAGCTTGTGTGCCTGTGTATCTGGTAGAGGCAAGGCATCTGCGTTGCTCACTGATCTCGTTCACAAATTCCGCTGCCAGTTCAAGGTAAGAACGAGGTTGGTAAATTCAATATATCAAACCCTAGATCCTAGGAGATCCAACAGTGGTATCAGAGCGTTGTTAGGGTTTAGCTATTTAATCTGATGCAATTAATTCGAAAACTGAGTTTGTTGAATTGATTATTGCCTGTGAAAATCGTGTTTTCAAGTATTAATCTCGGATTAAAGCATCTGTTGAAAATTCGATACCTGTTTTCTCGCAGAGTGTCGATCGACACAAAGCGTGTGTCGATCGATGCAGAGTGAAAAACACGTAATCAATTTTAGGGTTTGTCGCAGCGTGTCGATCGGTGCAAAGCGTGCGTCGATCGACACAGAGCGAAAACTCGCAAAATAATCTTAGGGTTTGTCGCAGAGTGTCGATCGGTGAAAAGCGTGCATCGATCGACGCAGAGCGAAAACTCGTAAAATCTTTTGGGTTGTTCACAAAGCGTCGATCGACACTAAGCTTGTGTCGATCGTTGCATCGCGAAAACTCGCATTGTATCGATCGACGCACTGGGTGCATCGATCGATTAAGTTGTTTGGTTTCGGTTGGATTGGATTGAACCGGAAACCAATTTGATTGTGGTTAAGATGTGTCGATCGATGCAAAGGCTGTGTCGATCAACACACGACTCGCAGACTCAGGGGTTGGACTTCTAGTTGCGAATACCAAATCAAAATAAACCTTAACTTAATAAAACTGAATGTTTTAATTGAATTAATAACTTCTTGGGTGTGTATTGGATATACATCAAGATAAAAATAGTTCCTTTCCTCAACTAAATATCAAGTGATCTTGATGTCTTGCCCGATCTTGTCTACTGTCAAGACTCGTGTCGTTTGTTGGATAATCTTGGAGTCCTCGATATCCACTGCAACGTGAGTAAGGCAGGTGATCATTGACAGACTTGCAGTGCAACTGTCAGTGATCACGAGACAGAAAATGGATTGGTTTTACTTGACTGGGCTGTCAGAAGTTTTGGGCCCAGAGACATTAGAGTGGATTGGACATAGTTTGTCTTATCCACGACCAAGAGTTGTACTGAGTACAATTAGCAATGATTTGCTTACCTAGATAGCTAAAATTTGAGTAACGGCGAGTCGCCCACTCGAATTTTAGTCATCTGAGGGTCTTGGCTGATTGTATTCATCTGAGGAAACATAGTTTTGAATACAATTCGAGTTTTTCTTATTAGATAAGAATTCTCATTCCTTGAGCATTATAACTAAAATCTACCTCTTTTGAATTACAGCTATGTGATATATCATGGTTTTTACCCATTTTATACCATGATATAGATGTGTTTTTAGTGTCTTTTGTGTTCGTTTAGAGTCTTTTACAGGTTTAATCAGGTTTGGAGCTAATTGGAGATATTTGGAGCATTTTGGGACTTTTGGGACGTTTTGGCCGAGAGCTTAACTCACTGTCCGATTTATTGATCAAGCATCGACCGACACACCTTGTGCATCGGTCGACACACTAGCGAGATGGGCCGTACGCGTCGGTTTAACAAGTTATGAAGATTTGCAAAGAAGCCCAGAATAGTTCTAGTATTTACACAGAAGCCCCAGCCGAGATTAGACCTATATATAGAGGATTTTGGTGTTTAATTTACTTAGGCTTTCATACTTAGAGCTAAGAGATTTTTAGAGCTTTTGGGGCTGATCTATATCCTGTATTCACTTATTTTGGAGAAGATTTTGAACCCCTTTGATATTTTATTCTCTTATATGCAATCTATTATTTCTATGATTATGTTTTCATCAATCATGTCTGAGTAGATCCATAGTTAAGTTTAGGGTTTCTCATTAGGGTTTGATGACTTGCTAGACTTGTTTAATTCAGTTAAGGATTCATATGATTAGAATGTTCTTCAAACTAAATTGTGCTTAATGCTAGTTCTAACCTGATCAATTAGAATCTAGATCTTAGGTTACTAAATTCGACACGAGAGTGTGTTTTAGAATCTGAACTATTTAGGTTGAGCAATTAAATTATTCGCAAAGAGATTTGGTTTAGTTTATTTGTGAACATATCGAACTTGAACTTAATGCTAGTTTAATCTGTTAGTAATTGCAAAGAGATTTGGGTTACTGCACTTAGACTTAGAGAGTTTTCGCAAAGAGATTTGGTTAATTCTATTTCCGTGATTTGAGTTCTAGAACTGAGTTTAATTAGATCCTGACTGATTAACTTGTCTGCTTGTCTGATTTCCTGAGAATACCCTAGGCTTGACGCTTTTAGTTTATTGCTTTCACAACCAACTTGCTACTGTTTACTTTCTTGCTCCGCAATTTATTTACTTCACCATCTGCTTATTTCTAGTATTATTCTCTACTGTTCTGATCTATTGAGACCAAGTGTCCCTGTGGATTCGATAACCCTATATACTACTTTGACGATACTGTGCACTTGCAGTTTAGAATAGGGTAAAACTTAGAACCTATCAAGTTTTTGGCGCCGTTGCCGGGGACTCTTAGAGTCTTCGATAGGACCGAACTTAGGGTTTTTACTAGAAATTTTTCTTTTTGTTTTTGCTTTTTTTTCGTTTTATTTTCATAATTTGCTAAACTTTTCTCTGTTTCTTTCTGTCGCAGGAACGACTTTCGCCTTGCGTCGATCGTTGCATCCCTTGCGTCGATCGTCACTAGGCGATTTGAGATTGAATCGATCGTTGCACTGACAGCATCGATCGTTGCTGGACGATTACAGACAGTTTATGCCAACGTAGAAAACTCGAAGTAATCCGAACTCGAGCTTAGTTAATCTTGGACTAGAGGAACTTGGACGTCTAGAAAGAACTATCAGAAGAGAAAAGAGAGAGAGAATGGTACGAGAACGTCTGATCTTGATACCAGATGCTGAAGGTACCCTGAGGGACCAAGATAACAACCCGTACAATGCTGCTGGGCATCAGGTTGATGCTGAAGGGAACGTTGATAGGTCAAGAATTAATCCCTATACTAAACTGCAAGTGTACAGCAATGTCAAAGTAGTATATAGGGTTATCGAATCCACAGGGACACTTGGTCTCAAGAGAATCAAACCGTAGGGAATGAATACTAGAAATAAGCAATGTGATTGTATTGAAAGTAGTGCGAGAAAGTAAATCAGTAGCAGAGATTATCGGTTGTGAAAGCAAGTAATTAAAAGCGTCAAACCTAGGGTATTCTCAGGAAATCAGACAAGCAAACAGTTCATTCAGCAAAGATCTAATTAAGCACAGTTCTAGAACTCAAAACACAGATATAGAATTAACCAAATTCCTTTGCGATAATTCTCTAAGTCTAAGTGCAGCAAACCAAACTTCCGTTTGCGAGAACTAACAGATTAAACTAGCAATAAGTTCGAGTTTGATATGTTCACAATTATCCTAAACCAAACTTTCGTTTGCGCAAAGTTTAATTGCCCAATTTAATTAGTTCAGATTCCTAAACCCCACTTCCGTGACGTATTTAGCAACCTAAGATCTAGATTCTAATTGATCAGGTTAGAACTAGCTTTAAGCACAATTAAATTGAAGAACAGATATAGTTTGAATCCTTAACTGAAATTGAACAAGTCTAGCAAGTCATGAAATCCTATGTGAGAAACCCTAAGTCTAACTAGGAATCTACTCAGACATAGATAATGAAAACATGATCATATGATAAGTAAATTGCATAAAAGAATAAGAGTAAAAGGGGTTCGAAATCTTCTCCAAATACAGATGATGAATCAGGTTCAGATCAGCCCCAAAAGCTCTAAAAATCCTCTGCTCTTAATTATAAAAGTATATTATAAAGCGTATGTCAAAACTTATAATAAAAACTCTAAAAACTCTATTATATAGGCATAATCTCGGATGGGGCTTCTGTGTAAATACTGGAACTATCTTGGGCTTCTTTGTAAATCTTCAATACTTGTCAAACCGACGTGTACGGCCCATCTCGCGACTGCATCGATCGATGCATTGAGTGCAACGATCGACGCATGATCAATTATACGAACAGTGAGTTAAGCTCTCGGCCAAAATGTCCCAAAAGTCCCAAAATGCTCCAAATATCTCCAATTAGCTCCAATCCTGATTTAACCTGTAAAAGACTCTAAACAAAGACAAAAGACACTAAAACACATCTATATCATGGTCTAAAATGGGTAAAAACCATGATATATCAACTCCCCCACACTTAGCCTTTGCTTGCCCTCAAGCAAAACATAGAACTAAAACATGGTGAAGAGGTTTGAAAACTCTTCAGAAACTCATTTCATCTTAGAAGCTACAATACTCAGATTCCCCTTAGTAAACCACTGAAAGAATCAATTACAGGATATCAAGACCAACATGTACTTCCCCCACACTTAGCAACTGTCCTAGGTAAACTCCACAATCACATTCAAGCATTCAAATTCTCCCTACTGACTTCTGCAAGTATTTAAGTGCGGTCTCACCTAAGGAGTATCGATCTAAAGGCACATGGATTCTTACATAATCAGCTCTAGACCACCATACTATCTTTCTCTAGTCCCTTTCTTCTCTTTCCCTTCTTTAACAACTGATTTTTCCCCACTGGGTATCATTTTATTTTTTTTATCAGTGTTCTTCCCGTTATGGGGTGTACTTTGGACACATTCCATGGATCACATGAGAGATAATAGTGTTTGCTACTATTCCCATGACCACTTCGGAGTTACTAACTCATCCTCAGTTTATTATTTTTTTTTTTTTTTTTTTTTTTTTTTTACTTTATAGAAGGGGAGAAGGGAACTAAATAGGACATGTTTACAGGCTGTGTCAGAACTAACAGGGAATCCGACATAAAGTATACCAAGCCCTTAGGTGAGAAAATCTAAGTCAGTATTAGGGGTGAAGTCAGTAAAGGATCCTCTGATACCTGAAGTGATGTGGGTGTTCCCAGTAGGTTGATCTGTGATGGGGTTTTCTAATAGTCATAGATAGATCCTGCAACTTCATCCCAATGGTTACTTAAGTTCCTGCAAGTCTTGTAAATCTCCTCAGAAAATCATAGTTTCTTACTTAAACAATTTTGACTCAATAAAACAAAAATTTTGAAAAACGGACTGACTCTTAAGAAAACAGAAAGATAAACGTCAGTAGCACCTCCCCCACACTTAAGACACACTGTCCTCAGTAGTGTCCAGCGAAGGATCGGTAAAAGAAAATAAAAATTGAAAAGGTGAAATTATGTCTGTCGGGTTACCTCTGTCGCACGAGCAACGACCGTTGCACTATGTGCATCGACCGTTACTTGGCGATTTTTCGTGTATAGTCGATCGTTGCTCAGGACCGCAACGATCGCTGCAATGCGATTCCTTTCGTATTGTGACGATCGATGCAGAAATGCATCGATCGCTGCACTGCGATTTAATCCGAGACCTGCAAACATGACTGCACCAGAAACAAAAACAAACGTAAAATCCTAACAAAAACACCAAAAGTTAAAAAGAAAAACACCAGTACCTAATGGTGGGTTGCCTCCCACCCAGCGCTTGTTTAAGGTCAATAGCTTGACCGGACGCGCAAGATCTTTCAGGCTCCGGAAGATCCTGACAGAGACTTTTTCTGTCTCTGTTCAAGTCTCCTCATCCATGGCGGAGAATAGGCTGTTGCAGAATGCTTCAGTCCAAGAAAAGATGGAGTAAAATGCGCTCCAGGATCTATTATCACAGTCTCATTCAGCTGCTCATCATCTGCTTCCAAGATCTTGAAAGTCTGTCCATCTATCAGTGGCTTCCGCAGCTTCTCCATCTCATATCGCAGTGTCTCATCTCCCAGGTGGAGGTCTATTAGACTCTGTCTAACATCAATCACAGCTCCTGCTGTGGCCAAGAATGGTCTCCCAAGCAATAAAGCTTCATCCGGATCGCAGGCATATTTCAGCACAAGGAAGTCCGTTGGAACTAAGTAGTTTCCAACTCTTACCGGAATATCAATAAGGAGTCCTTCAGGAACTCGTATGGATTGATCAGCTAGGATAAGACGTGTCCTAGTAGGAGCAAAATCCAGCATACCCAGCTTCTCTGCCACAGAGTAAGGCATTATGCTCCCAGCAGCTCCTAAATCACACAGAGAACGCCTAAAACTATCTTCAAAGATAGAACAATCAAGTACAAAGACTCCAGGATCAGGCAGTTTCTTTGGGACCTTAGTTAACAGAACATCACTAATATGCTGAGGAACTACTATCACCCATTCTCTCAGCTCTTCATCTAATGGCAACATCTTGTTCAAATATTTCTGAACACATGGATGATAAGGTGGATCATCAGATGATGGAATTCCTTCCAAGTCTTCACCACTCTTTTCTAGCCTTTTCAGCTCTTCAATCTCTTGTTTAATCACTTCAGACACCTTGGGACAGTGCCAAATAGCTCGTGCATAAACATCCTCTGGAGTGATTTCAGATGTATCAGGGAATAGGCGGGCTAGTTCTGCATCAATCTCATTTTCATCCCACGGATTCTCTGCTTGTTCACGACCTGCATCGATCGATGCCAGATGTGTATCGATCGTTGCATCGCGATCATCACAACTTCCACCCGAGAGTTTTTCACAGAAATCCGAAAATTCTTCCTCAGTCACCAACTCAGCTGTACTTAGCTCAAATTTCTCCCCTAGATAAGATCCATCATTAATCATTACAGAACAGGCCTTAATATGAGTGTCTGCAACTCCTTTTCCTTTCAGTGAGCTGGACATCTGATTCACCTGAGTGTCCAACTGCTTCATGTGAGTGCTCAATGTCTCAAACTTCCCATTGAGGTCTTGATAGACAGCGTCCAGCTTCTTGTTGTTGTCTACAGAAAGCTTGGTTTGACTTTCCATCAGTTGTTCCATCATAGCCTCCATTTTGCTCTCATGGGCTGTAGGTGCAGGAGGAGTCTGATAAGATGTAGATCCATAGGTTCTCTGATTACCCTGTCCATAGGTCTTCTGAAAACCACCATTCTGTCCTCCATTTGAGAATCTGTTCCCCTGTTGATTGTTAAATCTATTACCTTGGAAACCGGAACCTCCTATGAAATTCACATCTTCTTCCTGAGTGTCCACCTCAGTTTGAATCACCTCCACATCTTGGGCAAAGTGGACAGCTTTCTTATTTGTCAGGAGATTGTAAACTGTGTCCAATCTGGATCTAATATTAGCTATATCAGAATTTTCTACAGTTCCACCAGATCTCTTCCTCCTTTCATCCATTGTTTTGCAACTATTACTGCCAATTAGGTTCTCTATCAACCGTTTAGCTTGTGTAGGAGTTCTGGTGCTGAAATTAGCATCACTGGAATTATCCAGAGCAGTCTGATAAGGGAGATCTATGCCTCTGAAGAAAATACCTATCAGCTGTACTTCTGTGAATCCATGGTGTGGACAATCACGCTGATACTGCTTAAATCTCATCCATGCGGTTGTCAAAGGCTCCACAGCTCCTTGGGAAAAAGTAAGTATGTCCTGTCTGGACTGATCTGAGCGCGCAGCGTCGTAGAAGTGACGCAGGAACTCACTCTTTAAGGCTGTCCAAGTAGTATACTGACCAGGTGCCAGTTGTCTCAGCCATGCACTAGCGTCTCCAGCAAGACTGTGCGGAAATAGCTTAAGGAACAGATAGTCCGGGCATACTCCTTCATACTTCATGCCAGTGACTATGTCCTCAAACTTGTCAATGTGATCCATAGGCTGCTCTGATTGAAGACCATGAAAAGCAATCTGCCTCATCAGTTGGTAGTAGATAGTTTTTACCTCAAAATCATTCCTCTCGAAGGCAGGAAGCACTAGAGCTGCTCGGTTTGCATGAAACTCATCAGGTATGTTGTAGTCAGCTAGCGTCCTCTCATGAACTACAATCTCTCTACCTTGAGCTTGATCTTGCGGTTGTTGCTCAGGTTCAGGGGGGTCAGGGATTACATTTCCTTCAGCATCAACCCGATGCCCAGCAGCATTGTACGGGTTATTATCTTGGTCCCTCAGGGTACCTTCAGCATCTGGTATCAAGATCAGACGTTCTCGAACCATTCTCTCTCTCTTTTCTCTTCTGATAGTCCTCTCTAGACGTCCAAGTTCCTCTAGGTTGAGATTAACTAAGCTCGAGTTAGGATTACTTCGAGTGTTCTGCGTTGGCATAAACTGTCTGTAATCGTCCAGCAACGATCGATGCTATCAGTGCAACGATCGATTCAATCTCAAATCGCTCAGCAACGATCGATGCAAAGGGTGCAACGATCGACGCAAGGCGAAATTCGTACCTGCGACAGAGAGAAACAAAGAAAAAGTCAGCAAAATAAAATAAATAAAATAAAACGAAAAACAAAAACGAAAAACGAAAAATTTCTAGTAAAACCCTAAGTTCGGTCCTATCGAAGACTCTAAGAGTCCCCGGCAACGGCGCCAAAAACTTGATAGGTCAAGAATTAATCCCTATACTAAACTGCAAGTGTACAGCAATGTCAAAGTAGTATATAGGGTTATCGAATCCACAGGGACACTTGGTCTCAAGAGAATCAAACCGTAGGGAATGAATACTAGAAATAAGCAATGTGATTGTATTGAAAGTAGTGCGAGAAAGTAAATCAGTAGCAGAGATTATCGGTTGTGAAAGCAAGTAATTAAAAGCGTCAAACCTAGGGTATTCTCAGGAAATCAGACAAGCAAACAGTTCATTCAGCAAAGATCTAATTAAGCACAGTTCTAGAACTCAAAACACAGATATAGAATTAACCAAATTCCTTTGCGATAATTCTCTAAGTCTAAGTGCAGCAAACCAAACTTCCGTTTGCGAGAACTAACAGATTAAACTAGCAATAAGTTCGAGTTTGATATGTTCACAATTATCCTAAACCAAACTTTCGTTTGCGCAAAGTTTAATTGCCCAATTTAATTAGTTCAGATTCCTAAACCCCACTTCCGTGACGTATTTAGCAACCTAAGATCTAGATTCTAATTGATCAGGTTAGAACTAGCTTTAAGCACAATTAAATTGAAGAACAGATATAGTTTGAATCCTTAACTGAAATTGAACAAGTCTAGCAAGTCATGAAATCCTATGTGAGAAACCCTAAGTCTAACTAGGAATCTACTCAGACATAGATAATGAAAACATGATCATATGATAAGTAAATTGCATAAAAGAATAAGAGTAAAAGGGGTTCGAAATATTCTCCAAATACAGATGATGAATCAGGTTCAGATCAGCCCCAAAAGCTCTAAAAATCCTCTGCTCTTAATTATAAAAGTATATTATAAAGCGTATGTCAAAACTTATAATAAAAACTCTAAAAACTCTATTATATAGGCATAATCTCGGATGGGGCTTCTGTGTAAATACTGGAACTATCTTGGGCTTCTTTGTAAATCTTCAATACTTGTCAAACCGACGTGTACGGCCCATCTCGCGACTGCATCGATCGATGCATTGAGTGCAACGATCGACGCATGATCAATTATACGAACAGTGAGTTAAGCTCTCGGCCAAAATGTCCCAAAAGTCCCAAAATGCTCCAAATATCTCCAATTAGCTCCAATCCTGATTTAACCTGTAAAAGACTCTAAACAAAGACAAAAGACACTAAAACACATCTATATCATGGTCTAAAATGGGTAAAAACCATGATATATCAAACGTGATCCCTGACCCACCTGAGCAACAACCGCATGCGCAAGGTCAAGCTCAAGGTAGACAGCTGATTGTCCATGAAAGGACTTTGGCTGATTACAACAGACCAGATGAGTTTCATAGAAACCGAACAGCCTTAGTACTTCCTGGCTTCGAGAGGGAGGATTTTGAGATCAAGACCATCTACTACTCGCTGATGAAACAGAATGCTTTCCATGGACATCCAACAGAGCAGCCTATGGACCACATTGATTCGTTTGAGGACATAATCAATGGCATGAAGTACGATGGAGTTTGCCAAGATTATCTGTTCTTTAAGCTCTTTCCTTACAGTCTCGCTGGAGACGCTAGTGCATGGCTGAAGCAACTGGCACCTGGTCAGTTTACCACTTGGGCAGCACTGAAAAGTGAGTTCCTGAGACATTTCTACGATGATGCGCGTTCAGACCAGTCCAGACAGGACATACTCACATTTTCCCAAGGAGCTGTGGAGCCTTTGAAAACTGCTTGGATGAGATTTAGGAAGTATCAGCGTGACTGCCCACACCATGGATTCAGTGAAGTCACATTGCTAGGTATTTTCTTCAGAGGCATAGATCTGCCATATCAGTCTGCGCTGGATAACTCCAGTAATGCTAACTTCAACACCAGGACTCCTACACAAGCTAAACAGTTGATTGAGAATCTAATGAGCAGCAACAGTTGCAAGACTATGGATGAGAGGAGGAAGAAACCTGGTGGAAGTGTTGATAACTCAGAGATGGCTGAATTGAGATCCAGGATGGACAAAATCTGCAATCTTCTAGGTGAAAAGAAAGCTGTCCACTTTGCTCAAGAAGTAGAAGTAATTCAGACTGAGGAGGACACTCAGGAAGAAGATGTGAATTACATCGGAGGATCTTGTTTCCAAGGAAACAGATTTGGATATCAATCTGGGAACAGATTTTCCGGTGGAGGACAGAAGGGTGCCTTCACAGGCAATCAGAACTCTTCAAGCTTTGGACAGACTAGTAATTTTCAGAAGCCTTATGGACAAAGTGCTCAGAGAACCTACGGATCTTCATCTTATCAGACACCTCCTGCAACCACTGCTTTTGAGACTAGGATAGAAACAATGTTGGAACAGGTACTGGAGAGCCAGAACAAGATTTCTGTGGACAGTAACAAGAAGCTAGACGCAGTTTATGAGAATCTCAATGGGAAGTTTGAGACTCTGAGCACTCATGTGAAGCAGCTGGATACTCAGGTGAATCAGATTTCCAGCTCTATGAAGGGAAAAGGAGTTGCAGACACTCACATTAAGGCCTGGTCTGTGTACATTAATGATGGGTCTCACCAAGGTGAAAAATTCGAGCTAAGTACGGCTGAATTGGTAGAGGAGGAAGAATTTTCGGATTTTGGAGAAAAACTCTCGGGTGAAAGTTGTGAACACAGTGTTGCAACGATCGACACACCCTTAGTGTCGGTCGTTGCAGGGCGTAAACAGACAGAACTGTCGGCTGATAATGGCATAGATGCTGAGTTGGAGCTTGATCACTTATTCACTGGAGTCTCTGAGATCTCTCAACAGGAGATTTATGCGCAGATTGTTAGACAACACTCCTCGGTATCTGAAGTGATTAAACAAGAAATTGAAGAGCTTAAGAAGCTAGAGGAGATTGGTGAAGAATTGGAAGAAATTCCAACTTCTGATGATCCACCTTATCATCCCTGTGTGCAGAGGTACTTAAACAGGATGCTGCCTTTAGATGAAGAGCTGAGAGACTGGGTGCTACTGAACAAGATCCCGAAGAAGCTGCCTGACCCTGGAGTCTTTGTGCTTGATTGCTCTATCTTCGAGGACAGTTTTAGACGCTCTCTGTGTGACTTAGGAGCTGCTGGAAGTATGATGCCTTATTCTGTGGCAGAGAAGCTGGGGATGCTGGATTTTCCTCCTACTAGGACCTCTCTTGTCCTAGCTGATCAGTCTATACGAGTTCCAGAAGGACTCTTAAAGGACATTCCAGTAAGGGTCGGAAACTACTTAGTTCCGACAGACTTCCTTGTGCTGAAGTATGACTGTGATCCTGATGAAGCATTGCTGCTTGGAAGACCATTCTTGGCTACAGCAGGAGCTGTGATTGATGTTAGACAGAGTCTAATAGACCTCCACCTGGGAGATGAGCCGCTGTGATATGAGATGGAGAAGCTGCGAAAGCCACTGATAGATGGGCAGACATTAACAATCATGGATGCAGATGATGAGCAGCCGGATGAGACTGTGATTCTAGATCCTGGAGCACATTTTACTCCATCTTTTCTTGGGAATGAGCATTCTGCAACAGCCTATTCTCCACCTTGGATGAGGAGACTTGAACAGAGACAGAAAAAGTCTCTGTCAGGTTCTCTTGGTGCCTGAAAGATCTTGTGCGTCCGGTCAAGCTAATGACCTTAAACAAGCGCTGAGTGGGAGGCAACCCACTGTTTTCGTTTTTGCATTTTAATTTTAGTATTTTCATAGGATTTTACGCTTGTTTCTGGTTTTGGTGAGTTTTGTTTGCAGGTCTCGGATTAAAACGCAGTGCGTCGATCGACACACCATTGTGTCGATCGTCACGATACGAAAGAATCGCATTGGAGCGATCGTTGCGGTCCTGAGCAACGATCGATCCCCAACGAAAATCGCACAGCAACGGTCGGTGCACCTAGTGCAACGATCGATGCCTGACTGCGACAGAGGTAAAAACCCGAGAGAACTAACCATTCCATTAACAAATTTTTCTTTTCTTTCTTTTAACCAATCCCTTGCTTGACACTACTGGGGACAGTGTGTCTTAAGTGTGGGGGAGGTTTTACTAATTACTTTCTTTTGTTTTCTTAGAGTCAGTTAAATTTTAAAAAAAAAATTTGTTTTTTGAGTCAAAATTTGTTTAAGTAGGAAACAATGATTTTTTTTTAGAAGATTAGCAGCATTTGCAGGAACTTAAGTAACCATTGGGATAAAGCTGCAGATTATCTATGACTATTAGAAAACCCAGACACAGATCAGCCTACTAAGAACACCCACATCGCTTCAGGTATCAGAGGATCTTTTACTGACTTCAATTTAATACTGACTTTAGATTTCTCACCTAAGGGCTTGGTATACTTTATGTCGGACTCCCTTGTTGGTTCTGACACAACCTGTAAACATGTCCTATCTAGTTCCCTTCTCCCCTTCCATAAAGTAAAAAAAAAAAAAAGATAATAAACTGCGGATGAGTTAGTAACTCCGAAGTGGTCATGGGAATGGTAGCAAACACTATTTTCTCTCATGTGATCCATGGAATGTGTCCAAAGTACACCCCATAACGGGAAGAACACTGATAAAAAAAATAAAATGATACCAGTGGGGAAAAATCAGTTGTTAAGGAAGGGAAAGAGAAGAAAGGGATTAGAGAAAGATAGTTTGGTGGTCTAGAGCTGGCAAGGTAAGAATCCATGTGCCTTTAGATCGATACCCCTTAGGTGAGACCGCACTTAAATATATGCAGAAGTCAGTAGGGAGAATTTGAATGCGTGAATGTGATTGTGGCGTTTACTTAGGACAGTTGCTAAGTGTGGGGGAAGTATATGTTGGTCTTGATGTCTGTGGATTGATTCTTTCATGTGGATTACTAAGGGGAATCTGAATGCTGCTGCTTCTATGACAAAATGAGTTTCTGAAGAGTTTTCAAACCTCTTCACTGCATTTTAGTTCTCTGTTTTGCTTGAGGGCAAGCAAAGGCTAAGTGTGGGGGAGTTGATATATCATGGTTTTTACCCATTTTATACCATGATATAGATGTGTTTTTAGTGTCTTTTGTGTTCGTTTAGAGTCTTTTACAGGTTTAATCAGGTTTGGAGCTAATTGGAGATATTTGGAGCATTTTGGGACTTTGGGACGTTTTGGCCGAGAGCTTAACTCACTGTCCGATTTATTGATCAAGCATCGACCGACACACCTTGTGCATCGGTCGACACACTAGCGAGATGGGCCGTACGCGTCGGTTTAACAAGTTATGAAGATTTGCAAAGAAGCCCAGAATAGTTCCAGTATTTACACAGAATCCCCAGCCGAGATTAGACCTATATATAGAGGATTTTGGTGTTTAATTTACTTAGGCTTTCATACTTAGAGCTAAGAGATTTTTAGAGCTTTTGGGGCTGATCTATTTCCTGTATTCACTTATTTTGGAGAAGATTTTGAACCCCTTTGATATTTTATTCTCTTATATGCAATCTATTATTTCTATGATTATGTTTTCATCAATCATGTCTGAGTAGATCCATAGTTAAGTTTAGGGTTTCTCATTAGGGTTTGATGACTTGCTAGACTTGTTTAATTCAGTTAAGGATTCATATGATTAGAATGTTCTTCAAACTAAATTGTGCTTAATGCTAGTTCTAACCTGATCAATTAGAATCTAGATCTTAGGTTGCTAAATTCGACACGAGAGTGTGTTTTAGAATCTGAACTATTTAGGTTGAGCAATTAAATTATTCGCAAAGAGATTTGGTTTAGTTTATTTGTGAACATATCGAACTTGAACTTAATGCTAGTTTAATTTGTTAGTAATTGCAAAGAGATTTGGGTTACTGCACTTAGACTTAGAGAGTTTTCGCAAAGAGATTTGGTTAATTCTATTTCCGTGATTTGAGTTCTAGAACTGAGTTTAATTAGATCCTGACTGATTAACTTGTCTGCTTGTCTGATTTCCTGAGAATACCCTAGGCTTGACGCTTTTAGTTTATTGCTTTCACAACCAACTTGCTACTGTTTACTTTCTTGCTCCGCAATTTATTTACTTCACCATCTGCTTATTTCTAGTATTAATCTCTACTGTTCTGATCTATTGAGACCAAGTGTCCCTATGGATTCGATAACCCTATATACTACTTTGACGATACTGTGCACTTGCAGTTTAGAATAGGGTAAAACTTAGAACCTATCACTATGTCTGTCTCAAATCACATCAACACTTTCTCACTAAGATCCGTCCTTGAGAAGGACAAGTTAAATGGATCTAATTTCTCGGAATGGTATCGGAACTTGAGAATAGTTCTCAGGCAGGAGAACAAGGAATATGTCCTTGAAAGAGTTCTCACCGAGAGGCCACGTTCCAATGCCCCGCAGACAGAAAAGAATGCTTGGGATAAGCATTCAGCTGATGTCAAAGATGTTAATTGTCTAATGCTGGTGACTATGAACTCTGAGCTGCAGAAGCAATATGAGAACGTGATGTCACCCATTGAGATGATTAACAGCCTGAAAGCTTTGTTTCAGGAGCAAGCTCGCACAGAGAGATACCAGACGGTTAAATCTCTCATGGATTGCAAGCTGGCTAAGGACAGTCCAGTAAGTCCTCATGTCCTTAAAATGATGGGTTACATTGATAACCTGGGGAAACTGGACTGTGCTATTAGCCAGGAGCTAGCCACTGACATGATTCTGCAGTCTTTGCCGTCGTGTTTTGATCAGTTCATCATGAACTACAACATGCAAAACATGACTAAGACATTGACTGAGTTGCACGGCATGCTGAAGACAGCAGAGCCGAATCTCAAGAAGGCAACTCCCAGTGTACTTATGGTACAAGGGGGTAAAAGGTTTAAGAAACCTAAGAAGGATAAGGGAAAGGCCCAAGTTGTCCAGACTGAAAGTCAGGACAAGCCCAAGCCGAAACCCAAATCCGGGCCTTCTCCTGAGGATAAATGCAACTACTGCAAGCAGTTAGGGCATTGGAAGAGAGACTGCAAGAAGTTCATGGAAGATTACAAGAAGCTGAAGAAGACGTATGATGCGTCTGACTCAGGTATTTATGTTATCGAACTTAATGTTATGTCTTCTAGTTCTACTTCGTGGGTATTGGATACCGGCTGCGGTGCTCATATTTGTACTGATGTGCAGGCACTAAGAAACAGTAGGACGCTGAAGAAAGGACAAGTGGAGCTACGGGTCGGGAATGGAGCTAAGGTTGCTGCACTGGCCGTAGGCACCTACGAGTTGTCCTTACCATCGGGCATGGTTTTAATTTTAAATAATTGCTACTTTGTACTTGCGATAAGCAGAAACATAATTTCAGTTTCCGTTTTGGATTTGGAAGGTTTTGATTTTGCTGTTAAGAATAAAGTTTGTTCTTTTAATCGTGATGGTACATTTTATGGTAGCGCCCCATTAGATAATGGGTTATATGTTTTAAACCAAGAAATGCCTGTCTTTAACATAAATACAAAGCGGTTTAAGTCCAATGACGAAAACCTGACTTTCTTATGGCATTGTCGTTTGGGCCACATAAATGAGAAACGCAACCAAAGGCTCCATAGAAATGGGCTTCTGGGCTCATTTGATTTTGAATCATGTGAGAAATGCGAATCTTGTTTGATAGGCAAAATGGCTAGAGCCCCTTTCAACAAACCAAATGAAAGGGCCAGTGACTTATTGGGCCTTGTTCATACTGATGTATGTGGGCCGATGAGTACTGTTGCCAGAGGAAATTACAAGTACTTCATTACCTTCACTGATGATTTCAGTAGGTATGGCTATGTCTATTTGATGAGACACAAGTCAGAATCCTTTGATAGATTCAAGGAATTCAAGAATGAAGTACATAATCAACTTGGCAAAAGTATTAAAGTTCTGCGATCGGATCGCGGAGGAGAATACTTGAGTCAAGAATTCAGCGACTATCTGAGCGAGTGTGGAATTATTTCACAACTCACTCCTCCTGGAACACCCCAATGGAATGGAGTATCGGAGAGGAGGAATCGAACCTTATTGGATATGGTTCGGTCTATGATGAGTCATTCAAATCTTCCATTATCCTTTTGGGGATACGCACTAGAAACGTCTGCGTTTACACTAAATAGGGTACCATCTAAATCAGTGGAAAAGACACCACATGAACTGTGGACTGGGAATGTCCCTAGTCTGTCTTTCCTGGGGATTTGGGGTTGTGAAGCTTATGTCAAACGTTTAATCTGTGACAAGCTTGCACCCAAATCAGATAAATGCTACTTCGTTGGTTATCCTAGGGAAACCAAGGCATACTACTTTTACAACCAATCTGAGAACAGAGTATTTGTTGCTCGGGACTGTTCTTTTCTTGAGAGGCTCTCTAAGAAAAACAGTGGGAGTAAAGTACATCTTGAAGAAATTCGAGATGCACAGGAGACTGCTCAACCTGCTGAGGAAGAGCAGCAGTTGGATCCACAAAGTTCTGTGGAACCGGCGCCTGTGGAGCCTGAAGTTCGCAGATCCGGAAGGATCCGTCACGAACCCGAGAGATACTATGGATTTCTCGTGACCGATTCAAATGATCTGATGATCATTGATAGTGACGAACCTGCGACCTTCGCGGAAGCAATGATGGGCCCGAACTCCGAAAAATGGCTTGGAGCCTCTAAGTCCGAAATGGGATCCATGTCAGAAAACCAAGTATGGTCCTTGGTCGATTTACCTAATGGTGCAAAAGCCATTGAGTGTAAATGGATCTTCAAGAAGAAGATTGACGTGGATGGCAATGTACAGATTTACAAAGCGAGGTTGGTGGCTAAAGGTTTCAAGCAAATTCATGGTATTGACTATGATGAAACCTATTCCCCAGTCGCTATGCTTAAATCCATTCGGATTCTTCTAGCAATTGCCGCTCATTATGATTATGAGATTTGGCAAATGGATGTCAAAACTGCATTCCTGAATGGTATTCTGGAAGAGGATGTGTATATGACACAGCCTGAAGGTTTTGTCGATCCTAAGAAAGTTGGGATGGTATGCAAGCTTCATAAATCCATTTATGGATTGAAGCAAGCATCACGGAGTTGGAATCTTCGTTTTGATGAATCAGTTAAACAATTTGGTTTCATCAAGAACGAAGAGGAACCATGTGTTTACAAGAAGACTAGTGGGAGAAAAATTGCGTTTCTTGTACTGTATGTCGATGACATACTCCTCCTCGGTAATGACGTTCCGTTGCTTCAGTCTGTCAAGACTTGGCTCGGAAGTTGTTTTTCCATGAAAGACATGGGAGAAGCCGCGTACATTCTTGGAATCAGAATCTACAGAGATAGATTGAATAGGCTGATTGGATTGTGCCAGGACACTTATATTGATAAGGTGTTGCACAGATTTAGGATGCAAGATTCCAAGAAGGGCTTCATACCGATGTCTCATGGCATGAGTCTCAGCAAGAAGCAGTGTCCGACGACACTTGCTGAGCGAGAGCGCATGAATAGGATTCCTTATGCTTATGCAATAGGATCTATTATGTATGCCATGCTCTGCACTCGTCCAGATGTAGCTTACGCGTTAAGCATGACGAGTAGATACCAATCTGATCCAGGTGAAGTTCACTGGACAGCTGTCAAGAATATTCTCAAGTATTTGAGACATACTAAGGATAAATTCCTTGTGTATGGAGGAAGTGAAGAACTTGTGGTGAATGGATTCACCGATGCGAGTTTTCAGACAGACATAGACGATTTCCGATCACAATCTGGATATGTCTTCTGTCTAAATGGCGGTGCAGTGAGCTGGAAGAGCTCTAAGCAGAATACCGTAGCTGATTCCACAACGGAAGCTGAATATGTTGCTGCTTCAGAAGCGGCAAAGGAAGCTGTTTGGATCAAGAAGTTCATGACTGAACTTGGTGTGGTTCCTAGTTTCTTAGAGCCATTGGCTTTGTTTTGTGATAACAACGGAGCCATTGCTCAGGCAAAAGAACCAAGGTCACACCAGAAGTCCAAACACGTGGAGAGGAGATATCACCTGATTCGAGATATCGTCAATAGAGGTGATGTGAAGATCAGCCGAGTTCCGACAGACGAGAATGTCGCTGATCCTCTAACTAAGTCACTCCCAAGGTCTAAGCATGAAAGTCATACGACTGCTGTAGGCATTAGAGATCTTAAGATGTAATCTTGATTCTAGTGGGAGTTTTGGTTTTATTTTAGCTATAATAAGATGCTCTTGTAAACATTCTTTTAGAAGTGTTTAATGAAATTTGATTTCAGCATTATTTATTGTGATCTAAATAATGGTCCCAAAATAAGTTTATGACATATTATAGGTCATCAAGTTGAGGACTTGATCATGAAACCCTATAAGTTAATAAATTATGTTTTGTCCCTGGTCGAGGTTGTAGAATTGGGACACTGACAACCGTTAGAGACTAGATTGTGAGGTGAATGTTGGCTAAGTTTCATGGAGCCAATGATATGATTATCGCAGTTAGTCGCATAAATATATGTTAGTGAACATATGATCGGACATGACCCGCTAATGAGAAGTCTACAAGATAGTTATATCTGTGTCATAAGAGGTTCTCATTACGACTATAGAGTATAGTCCTTAGACCTGAGTTCATCATGCTTTCTTGCATATGAATTGGTACATTTTGACTTTGTCAAACGTCGACCCGTAATTGGCGACAATAACGGCACTGTTCAAGTATATCATGAAGTGTGCGTTGAAACAGGGATGGAACAAGATGGAATTTGTCCCTCCTGAATAACGGGAGATAAATATCTCAGGGCCTATCGAAGATTTAATACTGAGAAAATGTGTGGCCGCACTCAAACGAACTGTAGTTCAGTTGTTTGTAATATTCAGTATGAGATCAGGAGTTCGATAAACACGATGTTGGCTTAATAAGGATGACACCAATCTTGCCTTATGCCAAATCGAGATATAGAGACAAAAGGATTACAGGAATTGATGATTCCAGTACAAGTGGGAGATTGTTGGGATAGTGTCCTGAAATCACACTTGTACTCACTCCTGATGATAGTTGTGTGTCGAGATCAGACATTCGTATAATACTGGGTGGTTGCAATGTTTTGCTAGAAGCCTCTTGCAGTCTGTAAGTTGTAGACTTACTGCCAGTATTATATGATCCTATAGGGTCACACACCTAAGCAAACTGGAAGCATGAAAGTGGGAATGATCATTATGTTAATGATCATACTTATGTGTATTGGATACACATTTACATAGAGTTTTACAATGTGTGTGTCGATCGATGCAGGCTTTTCGTGGAGGTGTGTCGATCGACACATTAAGTGTGTCGATCGTTGCACATCGGGTTCCGAAACTGATGTTTCGGATTAATGACGTAACCGAGCCGGGATTGTCCGACGGTTTGGTGATGTCAATTCCAGGTCGATATATAAGGTCTTATATGGTCGACCTGAACCCTAGCCGTCTTCTCTTCTCTCTGACAGAAAAGCAGAAACACCAGAAACTCTTAGATCCCACAGATCCGGCACTAGCATCCCGTTTCCAGCTTGTGTGCGTGTGTATCTGGTAGAGGCAAGGCATCTGCGTTGCTCACTGATCTCGTTCACAAATTCCGCTGCCAGTTCAAGGTAAGAACGAGGTTGGTAAATTCAATATATCAAACCCTAGATCCTAGGAGATCCAACACTAAGATCACCCAGTGAATCGGCTCCCCACTAAGGCTTCTAATCTATCTATCAACTATAGATTCCCGCCCGAAACCCCAAAATAACAATCAAGCATAATAAAATAGCCGATCACGCACTACCACGTCGTGTCGAGCCCACACACAATCAATTGCCAAAATAAAGAGAAGGCGATTAGAGGAAATCGGGAGCACTGCGGCACATGTCCCCGATTGAGACTCGATCTATCTACCGCACAACACTAAATACACCAAAACACAACGCTGGGCCCCTACGATCTTGGTAGCTTCCACGGGTTTTCACCGTTACCGATATGGTAACTTACCCTCGACTCCTAGCCGTCCACCCAAGGTCCAATGACTAGGAAACCGTTCTCAGTCCATCGATACGCAGTGACTCAGGCTACCCCTAGATAACCCAAGCTTCCATGCAGTCCGGCCCTAGGACGCGACCCCGTGTTCTCCGGACCACACACCTACAGACGTCACTCCATATGTTAACGCCATAACCGGAATCACCATGATCCGATTAGGCAACTACCCGAGGATCCAATCGGGTCGGAAGTACCAGAACGTAATCAAACACCTAGACTTGCGGGATCTAACGAACCCTAGAGTCCTAGTACAGAAATGTAAACACGCAGACTCGCTCGGACTCTAACAATCAATCTCAATCAATTACGTCAATAACTCAACCCCGCATCCCGCAAGTCTACTCATACACACCAACACCGCCCCTGACTCAGCACCGTACCGAGTCAGCGGTTACGACTTAACCGGTCCCGTGACCAGATTAAGTATACAAACGGATCGCTCGGCCCAACACCGAGACGATCTAACAGGCCTACACAGAAGCTCAACAACAACCAAACAACCAAGCAATCACACAAAAAACACACAACAAGCAGGCCTATTAGGGTTGCTAATGTCTTTTAACCAATTTACGCCCGCTACCTTGGATTAGCAGCTTGCTAACCCATAGACGGTTCCCAATCACAACACTTCTCATTCTTACACATCCTAAATATCTTTTAACAATTCCCGATCCGTCGGTTTAGAGATAGTAGCTTACTAGACTCCCCGACGTCTCATGTTTCATTACTTAATTCATTTATTCTCGGGAAATCCCGATATTGTTCCATACTCTATACGCGTGTTCAATGTTAAAACCGTATTTTAACTCGTCTTAATTTCCGTATATAGATTCATTTAGTATCGTTCTTTACTTACATATATATGCATATACGGTCCTACTCATGCCACGACTATATGAATGCATCACACAACGTTACTATCAACCTAACGGCACTCAACAGGTTTAATCCATTTTAAGTCTAACATGCTTCTTTAACCCTAGCCGGTTTAACGTTAATTCAATCAATTATTTCTCAATTCAATTCAATTCAAACGGGTATGCATTCCTATCTCTACGGTTTCCCATTTATCGATCTATATGTATGCTACGGTGTTTGAGCCGACTCACAGTGCTTTATGACGGAACGAACGGCACGGATGCGGATACGGTTCCGGAGACCCGAACTAACCCGAACCTCCCGAACACACGAACACGAACCCCGAGGCTTCCCGAACACCCGTAGATGAACCGCACCACCAAAAACCGGCCGGAGTCAACGTGTTGACCGGCGTTGACCACGGCGTTGACCGGACGTTGACCGGCGTTGACCGAGGCTGACCGTTGACCGTTGACCACTGACCGTTGACCACTGACCGTTGACCAAGCTAAACCGGTTGACCTCCCCTCTGAACCGGTTGACCGTCAAAACAAAATCCAATTAACCGGTTTAGGTAAACCGGGTCAAAGTCAAAATGTTGACCGAGAGTTGACCGGTTACCTAAACCGATCTAAAACCGCCCAAACTAGCTCCAATCTTGAACCAACACATCTGAACCAACCCCTGGATGAACCGGCTGAAGTTTTGAAGGCGGAGGAAGCTTCTCCGGCGACTACTCCAGCGTTGACCACGGCGGCTCCGGCGTTGACTGCGGCGGCGGTGGATTTTTTGGCGACTTCTGACGGCGAACCACTCACCAAAATGATCCTCTTGACAAGATCTACCCACCCATGGCATTGAATCACTAAGATCTGATGAAGAGAGAGAGTTATACAAAGAACCCTAAGCCGCGGTTGCTTCTTCACCGGATTCCGGTGAGCTCCGGCGACGGCGACAACGGTGGCTGGCTGGAGGATGTAGAGGTGGATGAGATGAAGCTCCTGGGCTTTGCAGAGTGTGGTTTGAGCCGACTCACAGTGCTTTATGACGGAACGAACGGCACGGATGCGGATACGGTTCCGGAGACCCGAACTAACCCGAACCTCCCGAACACACGAACACGAACCCCGAGGCTTCCCGAACACCCGTAGATGAACCGCACCACCAAAAACCGGCCGGAGTCAACGTGTTGACCGGCGTTGACCACGGCGTTGACTGGACGTTGACCGGCGTTGACCGAGGCTGACCGTTGACCGTTGACCACTGACCGTTGACCAAGCTAAACCGGTTGACCTCCCCTCTGAACCGGTTGACCGTCAAAACAAAATCCAATTAACCGGTTTAGGTAAACCGGGTCAAAGTCAAAATGTTGACCGAGAGTTGACCGGTTACCTAAACCGATCTAAAACCGCCCAAACTAGCTCCAATCTTGAACCAACACATCTGAACCAACCCCTGGATGAACCGGCTGAAGTTTTGAAGGCGGAGGAAGCTTCTCCGGCGACTACTCCAGCGTTGACCGCGGCGGCTCCGGCGTTGACTGCGGCGGCGGTGGATTTTTTGGCGACTTCTGATGGCGAACCACCCACCAAAATGATCCTCTTGACAAGATCTACCCACCCATGGCATTGAATCACTAAGATCTGATGAAGAGAGAGAGTTATACAAAGAACCCTAAGCCGCGGTTGCTTCTTCACCGGATTCCGGCGAGCTCCGGCGACGGCGACAACGGTGGCTGGCTGGAGGATGTAGAGGTGGATGAGATGAAGCTCCTGGGCTTTGCAGAGTGTGATTTGGATCTAGGAGGAGAATATTATGCACTTTCTTGTGAGAGAAGCTATGAAGAACACCTTGAATCCTTGAAGAACACCTTGAAGATTCAAGAAACTTTGATGAACTTTCTGGAAATAAAGTATGAATCTGATGAAGCTGGAAGAGAGAGGAGAGAGCTCGAGAGTGTAGAGAGAGAGAGAGAGAGAGAGAGAGAGAGAGAGAGAGAGAGAGAGAGAGAGAGAGAGAGAGAGAGAGAGAGAGAGAGAGAGAGAGAGAGAGAGAGAGAGAGAGAGAGAGAGAGAGAGTAAGATTCTTTAGCCAAAAAGATGATTTGATGCATTGTTCCTTCTTGTGCATGAACCTCCTTTTTGCACGCATGCATGCACCAAGAAGTGGTGGCGCCTCCAGGGGAGAGAAACTTGTACTTCTGGGGTTGAGTCTGAGCCAGGTAATCCCCTCATTAAGCCCTTAATCTCCTCTTAATCTCTTTAATCACCTTTGTTCGGTTTGCTCGTTTTCCCGATAATTGTTTTAATAAATACCATATGATTCTTATAAATCCCCAAACCTACATAAACTGATTCTCCCTGATTTTAGATATGAATTTAGCAACTTGAATTACCTCATTTCGAGTTTCCTATCTCCCGTTATGATTTTCCGAAGTTTCCCCGGTTTAGTCGGTTTTCCGACCGATACTCCGAAAAATGCGTTTCTGCTACGTTTCTTCGAATTCTGATCTTGTAAATGTTCTTTATGGTTTATAAAGAGAACATTTGGCCCGTCACGTCTTCCGTCTCGAACTTCGGCAAAATTACCATTTTGCCCCTGGGTTTAGCAAAATTACAGTTTTTCCCCTGTTGACTTTTCTTCTGCCCGTTGACCACATTTTTGGATACGGGGTATCACATAGGTTCTCGGTAGTTGGTGTCTCACCATGATCGTCACCATAATCACCAATACCGTCATCATCATGTGCGGAAGCATCATCGGCACCATGTGTATCAACATGAACCTCACCATTGTTCTGACCTTGGACTGATGTAGAAGGAAAAACCGCTGAATCAATCAAACCTTCATTTCTCTGAGCTGGTTTTTCGAACTTGTCAATGTCCTTAATGGTTTGATGTTCCATGAACACAACATCTTTGCTCCTTATGAGCTTCTTCTCAACGGGATCATAAAATCTGTATCCAAATTCATCCTGACCATAACCAATGAACACACATTGTGGCGACTTCAACTCAAGCTTCGACCTTTCGTCTTTAGGAATGTGCACGAAAGCCTTGCACCCAAAGACCCTTAAATGACCATAAAAAACATCCTTGCCTGTCCAAACTCTCTATGGAATGTCACCATCCAATGGAGCACTTGGTGACAAATTCAACACGTGATCAACTGAGCTCAAAGCTTCACCCCCGAAAGTCATCAGTAAGCCTGATTGCGAAATCAAACATCTGATCCTCTCGACAATAGTTATGTTCATCCGCTCAGCCAACCCATTCAACTATGGGGTCTTAGGCGGCGTGAACTGGTGCCTAATACCATGTTCCTTGCAATAAGCATCAAATGGTCCAGAATACTCACCACCATTATCACTACGTATACACTTCAACTTCTTTCTCGTCTGCCTCTCAATGAATGTGACAAAATATGATGCACCACCAAGAGATTTTGTCTTCATTGGACCAAACACATATGAATGCACCAAATCAAGTATCTCGAGTTTCCTCGAAGGTGCAGAAGACTTAAACGATACTCTGTGTTGTTTTCCAGTAAAACAATGCTCATACTTCTGTAAGTGCATATCGGATATCCCTGGAATAGCCTCCTTCATTGACAACACAGGCAATTCCTTCTCGCTCATATGACCGAGTCTCTTATGCCATAACTTCATTGCATCATCATTCTCCACTGCATTAACAATGTCTTTGGAGGCGTTAGCCTGCATTCAATAGAAAGATGAAGACTTATCACCTCGAGCCATAACCATAGAACCACGTGAGAGTTTCTATTTACCACCGTCGAATAAACTGTAGAAATCCTCTTCATCAAGTTTTCCAGGAGGAATCAGATTCAACAGAATATCTGGGACATGCTTAACTCCCTTAAGCAGAAGTCTTGTACCAAGACTAGCTCCAAGCAAATATCATCAACAATTTGAGCCAAACCATCATTACCCATCTTCACTGAACCATAACTACCTGGAGTATAGGTAGTGAACAAATCCCACTGCGATGTAGCATGAGTAGTATCTCCACTATCAACAACCCAACTGGTGTCTTGGCATGTAACATTAATGGCATCACCCTCAAGAAAAATAAGAAACTGATCCTCAGTGACAGTCACCCGATCTTCACCATCTCCTTGATGATTTCCTTGCTTGTTGTCCTTTTGCAATTTCCAGGAATCTTTTTCATGTGCCCTTTCTTATGATAGTTGTGGCACTCCAAATTCGCAAATCTATTAGATTTGCCTCTTCTCCTATTCTTCTCCTTCTTGGGCTCTCGATATGAACTCCTCCACCTTGACTCAGTAACCATAACAACTGAACGCGAGGAACTAGGATTTGACTGCCTTCTCATTTCCTCATTCAAGACACTGTTATTCACTAAGTCCATCAAAATAGCACCATTCATTGCAAAGTTACAAAGAGACATAGTGAACACTTCCCAAGAATCTGGTAATGTACCAAGAAGCCACAAACCGTCAATCTCATCTTCAAAATGAATACCCATGTCAGACAGCTTATTGAGCAGTCCCCGAAACACATTTAAGTGATCCGTCATCGAAATACCATCCTGATACCTCAACTCAATCAACTTATTGATCATGAACATCTTATTATTCCCGGTCTTCCGAGCATACAACTGCTCCAGCTTCAACCACAAAGAACCAGCATTAGTCTCTGTTTCAATATGATGCAGAACATTATCATCTATCCACTGCCTTATCGAACCACAGACTTGCCGATGCAGCAACTTCCACTCATCATCCGTTTTCTCATCAGGTTTCCTCTCCTTAAAAACCGGTACATGGAATTCTTTCACAAAAAGAAAATCTCCCCTCTTTCCTTTCCATGTATGATAATTAGCACCATTCAAACTGATCATTCTGCCCATATTTTGCATCTCTCACACAAGCAGAACCAATAACCCAAAGTTACCGAAATCCAAAGCTCACAACCACAAGCTCTGATACCACAATGTTGGGGAAACACAGAACGCGACAGCGGCACAACAGAATATAGTTTTCCGCACTTGTGTGAGTTTGTGAGAAAAATATGTAATGAGGCAGAAACAATTTAGAAACGAAATGTAAACGAGACAGACAATTTTTACGTGGAAAACCTTCTCGATGTGAGAAGGAAAAACCACGGGACCGTAGTCCAATCCAAATCCACTATATCAAATAGATTGAGTACAACCATGTCCTCTATGTTCCACAGAACAACCACAGAGAGTAAGGCTCAACAAAGATCAATCTCCAACACAAGAACTTCAACAAGAAAGCGATACAAGAGTCTCAAAATAAGAAGTACCAAACAACTCTATGTTCACTAAGATTCCGGCCACTATTTCCAATCTACACCGTAAAAATCTTAGATAAGCGAGTCAAAAACACCTCTTCCAAATTTCATCTCAAGAAGAGAAGATCACACCATTGGATTTCTCAAACACTGAAGACTGGTTTCAGCTCGCTTCAAAATAGAACAGCTCCACTAAAACTCCGATTCACAACAAACTAACCGTTGAAATATAAAACCCGCCGTTGAATCAGAAGACCACTGAGTCATGAAGGGTTTCTCCAAATTTTATCAATATCATAAAAAGTTTGATGGTCTGATTCGTCAGCTTGACTAAAATTGGCGAAAACTGTTTTTCTCCCCGCTCGTCATCTTCTCTCTCTCTCTCTCTCTCTCTCTCTCTCTCTCTCTCTCTCTCTCTCTCTCTCTCTCTCTCTCCACTTATTTTTCTTGTGCACGACCAATTGACCAAAAAACACCATTACTAGAATATATAGGAAAGTTATTCATTGGGTTAGAATAATGAGCATCCAACCCAACAATATTTCCTCCATTAGGAAGGAAACACCAACACTAATGGTTGTTTAGCAGATATTCAAAAGCTTTTGTGACAATAATTCTTGGAATACTTGCATATATCTCTATTGATTTTCCTTGGAGCAGAGTTTGGTTCTACATCATTGATGCTTTCATACACATGGTAAGGAACTTGTTGTGGTAATCTACTACTAATGGTGATAAATCATTTAATGTACTAGTTTCATTAAATGTCTCCATATGTTGTTGTTCTTCAGAAGAAAAAAAACCATGCTCATTGTATTTGGTTCCTCTGGAGCTCTCGCTAAATTGCGAACGAATTTTCCACCTTGGTTCCACAGTAATTTTTCTCACGAATTGCTACCATGGCTGCCACCGTTATTTAACCCTTCGTAATTAACCTCTTTTTAGGGTCAGCAATCCTTTTAGGGTCAAGGTGGATTAGTCTGCGAGCGTTCAAAACCGCTTTTGTTTACCGTTCACAATAATTAGTTTACAAAAATGCGGAAAGAAAAAAGTAAAAACAGTCCGCTGAGGACAAAGTACGGACCAGTTTTATGAACAAATAAGTGCGGTTCGCAGTAGACTGTTTTCCACCTCAAAATTGAAACGGTTTGCTCCGCACTTAAATTTGTCCACCATGACCGCAGTTACCATTCGAAACCTATATCAACGGACTTGACTTGAGATCCTTATAGTCTACTGGCTTTTGCTCAAGTCTAGTGGTAATTCTTTTCTTTTGCTTTTGTAGATGCTATAGGTAATTCTAAGGTTAAAGGTTTTCAATGAATCAACCTTATTTAGTAATTGAGAAGTGAATTACTCTCACAATTATTGTCACGAAGTTAGATTTTACACTACCTATAACGAGAACCCATGCATTGAGATGGAGAGGGTGTGATATAATGGCAAGTAAGAAGGGAATAAGCGGGAGAAAAATTGATACGGTTTCTCTCCTCTTTGTAGTCTTAACGGATCATGACCCAGAAAAAAACCTCGAGTTATAATCTCATAATTGTTATTGTGAAAAAAGCATGAGGAGTTTAGTATTCTTTAGGGAAACAAAAGGCTTCATAATAGGAGCGAGAAAGACACACCAAACAACACAAAAGAACATACGTAGTCGAGTACAAGAAACAAGATATATAGGCATGATCAAACACCGTCCAAAACATCATCACAACCTTATGCGTCTAGTTCTCCCCGTCATGAGGAGGAAGCATCGGGAAAAAATACGCTCCAAGAGAATGGAGATTTTCAATACAAGACCATCCATGGAACCCAACAATAGCATAACCTTGTTGTTCAAACTCGAAGTTAACAACTCCCTTACCAGACACATTCCTTCCAAATGTCGGAGAGATCCTCCCTTTTGATGTTTTGAAAGTCAACGATGCAATAAAAATTTCATGTAGAAAAGGTGTGCTAGTCCCCTCCACGAACGTGAGGAATTCATTTGGATAGTCCAGGACAAACTGCAACAAAAAGAGTTCACACATAAGCCACTGTTGAAGAACACATAGGTAGATTCATAGTTAGATATATATATATGGTTTAGCAATATTTAGAGTTGTAGAAATTATGACCTCTGCTTCTTTTATTTGGTATCCATTTTTCGTCCCATGCTCACGGGTTTCCACTTTGTGACCGTTATCGTACTCAAACCTTATGCGTCTAGTTCTCCCCGTCATGAGGAGGAAGCATCGGGAAAAAATACGATCCAAGAGAATGGAGATTTTCAATACAAGACCATCCATGGAACCCAACAATAGCATAACCTTGTTGTTCAAACTCGAAGTTAACAACTCCCTTACCAGACACATTCCTTCCAAATGTCGGAGAGATCCTCCCTTTTGATGTTTTGAAAGTCAACGATGCAATAAAAATTTCATGTAGAAAAGGTGTGCTAGTCCCCTCCACGGACGTGAGGAATTCATTTGGATAGTCCAGGACAAACTGCAACAAAAAGAGTTCACACATAAGCCACTGTTGAAGAACACATAGGTAGATTCATAGTTAGATATATATATATATATATGGTTTAGCAATATTTAGAGTTGTAGAAATTATGACCTCTGCTTCTTTTATTTGGTATCCATTTTTCGTCCCATGCTCACGGGTTTCCACTTTGTGACCGTTATCGTACTCAAACCTTATGCGTCTAGTTCTCCCCGTCATGAGGAGGAAGCATCGGGAAAAAATACGCTCCAAGAGAATGGAGATTTTCAATACAAGACCATCCATGGAACCCAACAATAGCATAACCTTGTTGTTCAAACTCGAAGTTAACAACTCCCTTACCAGACACATTCCTTCCAAATGTCGGAGAGATCCTCCCTTTTGATGTTTTGAAAGTCAACGATGCAATAAAAATTTCATGTAGAAAAGGTGTGCTAGTCCCCTCCACGGACGTGAGGAATTCATTTGGATAGTCCAGGACAAACTGCAACAAAAAGAGTTCACACATAAGCCACTGTTGAAGAACACATAGGTAGATTCATAGTTAGATATATATATATGGTTTAGCAATATTTAGAGTTGTAGAAATTATGACCTCTGCTTCTTTTATTTGGTATCCATTTTTCGTCCCATGCTCACGGGTTTCCACTTTGTGACCGTTATCGTACTCAAACCTGATGCCAATGATACTATTAAAAAAACTTTCATAATAAACGAACACCTTTCTGACTCCATGAAAAGTACCATCGTCCCAAGGGAGACCTCCACAATCGCTTTTGCATTCCATTTTTACAATAGGAAGTGATGTGAAATAACCTCCAAGAGAGTTTAGGGTCTCTCCAGCATATCCATGAAATCCAACGATCCTATTGCCGTGACTTCCAAGTGAAAATTTTGTGTCCGTTTCTTCATCGGGGAATCCCATCATTTCTGAAGTCTTCATGTTGGTTTTGAATCGAATTGCTATAATCACACCGGAACCCTTGTCGTAGTAGCCGTCAGCAGACAGCAGACATTCGTTGTCAACATGGTTAATCTCAAACTACAAAAAAAGAATGGAATAAAATCAATTACATTAACATTCAAAAATTTGTTAATGGGATATATAAATTAACATTGTAAACATGGTAAAGTTTTACAATTAGAACACATACCGGCTCAAGTGTTACATCCCCTTGAGGGACACCATGGACTAGCCCCTCTTTCGGATGTCCATCCTTGTCAACATAATCGACTTTGATGTTTTGTATACCTTTTCTATCAGCACCAGCACATAGATGAATCTTTGTTACGGCCTTATAGTCGGCTCCATCATTCCACTCTGTCCCTCCCTTACCCCCTTGCGCTTCCATTCTAGTTGGAGTAATCCAAGTAACATATGCTCCAAGCCTGGTTAGGCTTGAATAAGCAGATCCGTGAAACCCAATTATTTTCTTTCCCTCAACTGCTAGTGTAAACTTATCAGGATGTACATATCCCATGATTTCAGAGACCTTCAAGTTGGTTTTGAATTGAAGTCCTTGAATCGCTGAACAATTGTAAAAAGCCTCAACAGATAGAAGATATTCACCTTTTAGATGATCAATCTTAAACTGTGAACAAACATTTATCAAACAAACAAAAAATTTCAATACTATCCAAATGAACACTAATAAAGGGAAATTAATTAGCATAATTCAAAGTCATACCATCTGTGTGAAACCATGAGTTGAGAAACCATGGTATGATTCAACTTTCAGTTGTTCAGTTGTGACATAGTCAAACTTGATGAACTCTATGCCGTCGCGATCACCTCTTACATATATCTTTGTTACACCATCATGGTCGGATCCATCATCCCACTTATATGAGGGATACCTGCTCCCATCCGCTTCCAACCTTTGTGTCATCTCGGCTCAAACGTATTTTAATCCTGAGAGGTGAAGCGAAATTTTGTTGCTTATTAAAAAATTTGGGTCGCTTCACACATGAGTTTCTTTAGGTTTGCAAATTTTTAAAATAAAATATCTACTCAATGTAACCAAGGTTCAAACATGAACTAAATAGAGGGAAGAAAGAGACAATTTGCAGAGAGCCAGAGACAAAACAGAGGATTAAACTAAAAATGTGAAAAGGAATCAACCTTAGTTATTATGTACATGTGTTTCTTAGGAATTTTGGAAAGATAAAACCATTTCAAGCAAAGGATAAAACATGATCTAGATTGAACGCCGTTTGAAAAAAGAAACAGAGAAGAAGAAGACCAAGTCTCTTGGTGAAGAGGGATAAGTTCCAACCATTGTCCAATAAACACAATTAGAAAATGTTCAAGCTCCAGAATTATCAAACCTACATCTGCACATTACGTGTAATTTAATATTAAGAATATAATGCTCAAACATTGGAGTAAGTACAAGCAAATATTTAGAGAGAGAGAGAGAGAGAGAGAGAGAGAGAGAGAGAGAGAGAGAGAGAGAGAGAGAGAGAGAGAGAGAGAGAGAGAGAGAGAGAGAGAGAGAGAGCTGACCTCTGATGGTGGTGGAGATAGAGAAATAGATGGTTGATAGACAAGTGCTATGGTGGTCTATAAGCTAAAGGATGAAAGTGTCTTTATATACAAGTTTTTGCACTCGTACAAATATATTATATTATCAACCATATGTTATATTATGATTGAAAAACATTAGGTTTGATTAAAAAAATAAACTAAATATGTTACTAAAAGACTACATGGAGTCTTTCCTTACGAATATGCTTGTGTGGGAGGGATTGTAAATTCATTTCACAATTAAATAAATAGACATTGTGCAACAACTGAAACCTACTTGTATTTGTATTTGTATTTTTTTTTGTCAACTACTTGTATTTGTATTTAGTTTCTTTTTATTTGTCAACGCGTGTGTTTATTCCTTGATCAGGCTTAAAAATCAATTTACAAAATGATTTTTAATTTTGAAATTGATATCATCATGAGGCAAGTCAATAACTTAATAAAATTAGATAAATGTAAAATCTTAACATTAGTTGAAAAGTGTTTTTGGCCTTATATTCAGTCTTAAAATGATTGATTATTTACTTACCCTTAATGAAATTAAGTTTATTACTATATTAAACTTAGTTTATATTGATAATTTCTAATTATATTAGTTTTAAAAATTATTTTATCTTAGAGATAAGTACAATCTTATATAAAAATGGTAAATAAGAAAATATTTTTGAAATATAAGATTATATATTAATAAATATGATTATTGTAGATAATAAGATTTTATATAGTAATTTCTTATTACTAATATGAATTTTGAATTTAGATATATATAAACGATAATTAATATGTATATTGATGTTTATACATATATATTTATAATTTGTTATAATTAAAATGTTAAAATATGTGTACATAGTAAATTTATATATTTGTATATATGATTTTAGATAATAATTTATTTTGTTACTATTAGTTTATCATATATGCATTTCAAATGTTTTAATAAAATGTTAAATATAATATATATGTTTAATTATAGTTAATATGTTAAATATTTTGTTTAATATTTACGATGCTAAATTAAACTGATAGTTTTTTTTAATAAAAATTATCTATTAATAGTTGTGGTCGCACCAGGTACGAGCAAATCTTACTAGTATTATATAAATACATAAATAAATGATGAACAAACAACTACTCTGATTAGGTATGGTCCGTATGGACGTTTAAATATTCGGTCTATTTCTTTCGGTTTTTGGATATTATATATAGTGTTTATGAAACTCAATTTAGTTTTGGTTTGGTTCTTTTAATTTCGTTTTGGTCCGAGTTGTGAAATTGAGAACCAATTAGTATCCAGAAAAATACAAGTTAGGTTTGATTACGATTTGATTCATTTTTTGAATAATTCAGATAATTCTGTAAATATATCAAGGAATTCAAATAGTTCAGTAAAAATATCAAATAATTTAGATTATTTAGGTATTTTGAATTGAAATATTTTGATAGTTTTTGATAATTTTATTATTTGATTATTCAAAATCTAAATATGCTCATATTTTGGGTATACAAATTGTATTTAGGTATTCAATTACTCATTTGATTTTCAATTTGGTTCCAGTTTAACTTGAATATATCAGAATCAAAATATACAGAATTTTGTTTATAATGATTATTCGGATTTGATTCATTCGATTCCGAATGATATAAGCCTAGGTATGGTAGTCTGTAAGGTAAAGGATGAAAGATGTTTCTTACATACAAGTTTAGCTATCGTACAAGTATAATCAACCATATATTATATTATGATTTTAAAACATTAAATTTAGTTTAAAAGTATATATTATTAAAAGACTACATGAAATCTTTTTTTTTTTTGTCAACAGAAATAGATTCATGGGCAGACCTTATATCAAATGGACCAAAACCAATACAACGAAAATATTCAGAAACACGAAACAAGCCCATCGGACGAGATCACCACGTGGCGTCCTCTGCGGCATCGACGGACATGCACTGACACATGTCTCTGAGCGAAAGAGCCGCCGGGAAACTGTGGGAAATCATAGAGGAAAACGACGTCAAGCCTCGCCGGACCACTTCCATGCATCAACCCTAGACCATTCGTCGATCGAAGTTCCCAGAACCACCATCGAAATCACCTGCGAAAAAAGAAAAACAGCCACTACATTACTGGCGGAAGCCACCACGGCCAAGAAGACGCCGCCATCATAGGCTTAAAAGCCTATCAGAATCCACCATACGCTTATCTTCTAAAGCGGTGGTGCGACGACGATATTTTTTCCCGACGAACGGAAGGATCGGATCAGCGAGGAGGAAGAAACAGAGATGGACGACGAAGGAAAAGAGGGGAAGCTAGATTAAGAGCGCCGAAGCGCAAGAAACCAAAAACACCAGTGAAATCCAAGAAATCAGAAAGAAAATAGCCAGCCAAGACATCCATCCTGGACTCATTCCGATCGAAAGGCAAACTATAAACCCGCAAACCAAAACGAAGAAAAAAACCAGTAACAGTCGCGAACAAAATCCTGTCATCCTCCTTCTAAAAGATGAAGATCGGAGAAGAAGGGGTTCAATGAAAGAAAGAGAAAGCGACTCCTTCCTACATGAAGTCTTCCCTTCGAATATGATGGTGGGAGATTGTAAATCATTTCACGATTAAAATAAACCCGTAAAGCAGTAAATGTCCGCTTCCAGACTGGTGATATCATTCGAATTGGGGTGTCAAGCCCCTGGATGCCTCCGGTATGCAGCTTCTGCAAAGCCATTGGCCACAGCTTGAGAAGGTGCAAAAGTGCTCCAATTACGTGCAAGACTTGCGCCTCTGCTACCCATGCTGAAGCAGACTGCACTCGGGTCTTAAACAACCAGAAACCAAAGGATGCTAAAGGGAAAGGCAAGCAATGCCCCCCTGTGGTTGTCCCTCCTTTCCCTGCCAAAACCAGACCAAATGCCCCAAGGAATCAAAGAGCAAAAGTCTGGAGGCAGTCTGCGATTAAGGAGGCCGGTGTTCTAACTCTTCCTGACCAGCCTACCAACACCTGCCTGCCAAGCTTCCCTACTGTTGGGCCTAATGCCGGGATTGTCCAGGATAGACACTCAAAATACAACCAGGTTCTTACAGGGGAAACAAGTAAAAGGAAAACTAAAGGAGTCCCCTCACCCTTGACTTCAGAAGCGGAACCAGATTCATCTGACGTTCTTTCTTCAGATTCAGAGGAAGAAGGGGAATTCAGAAGAGATCTAGATGACTTTACGGTTGTACTTCCGAGAAGGAAGAGAAAGAACACTCGGGACAAGGGTCCCAAACTCAACTAGTTTTATGTGTATCGACTTTTTTGGCTGGAATATACGAGGCTTTAACAAGGCAAGTCATCGTTCAGGATTTAAGAAATGGCTAAAGCAGCATAAGCCTTCTTTTGGTGCTCTTATGGAGACTCATGTACAGCAGCTCAAGCAGGGGAAATTTATAAATAATCTCCTCCCGGGCTGGCTTTTTGATAATAACTACGAGTATTCGGCTTTAGGTAAGATCTGGGTTCTGTGGCATCCAAGCGTGCAAGTCAACGTCATTGCCAAGTCTCTTCAACAGATTTCCTGTGAAGTCAAGCTTCCCAACTTCCATGAATCCTTCATCGCTTCATTCGTCTATGCTTCAAATGAAGAAGGTATGAGGAAAGTTCTGTGGGAGGAATTAATCGTGCTAGCTAACTCTCCGATGGTGGTGGGCAAAGCTTGGGTGGTCTTAGGTGACTTTAATCAAACTTTAGATGCGATGGAACACTCAAGATGCTCAAATCCGAGAATGGACAAGGCCATGAGAAACTTCAGAGATTGTCTGGATTTGGCAGGGTTAGAAGATCTAAATTACAGAGGGAAATCATACACTTGGTGGAATAAGAGAAAGGCGGATCCAATTGCCAAGAAACTCGACAGGATTCTCGTCAATGATGAATGGGGTAGTTGCTTTCCGACAGCTTTGGGTCAGTTTAAAGAACCAGACTTCTCTGATCACTCCCCTGCTTGCGTTACCATCCATCCGCAGCTCACCAGATATAGAGCTCCGTTTAAGTTCAACAACTTCCTCCTCAAGAATGATGAGTTCTCTGATCTCATTGCACAGAGCTGGTTCTCTATGAACGTGATAGGCTCTGCCATGTACAGGATCTCAACAAAGCTCAGAGGCCTCAAAAATCCAATAAAGAGCTTCTGCAAACAGAATTACTCTAACCTGGAAAAAAGAACAGAAGAAGCTCACAGAGCAGTACTGGATTTGCAATCTCAACTGCTTGATAACCCCTCTCCAGACCTTGTTGCGAGAGAATCTGAAGCTAATGTAAGATGGCAGACCTTGGAAGATGCTGAGCTAAGCTTTCTGCTCCAGAGATCTCGTATCACTTGGGCAAGGGAGGGAGATTGTGGCTCTGCTTATTTCCACAGAATCATGTCCACAAGGCAAGCCAAAAACTATATCCACTCATTGGAACGGGATGATGGGACGGTGGCTGATACTCAAGATGAAATTCATGAGATCTTTCAAAGCTACTATAAAAATCTGCTTGGAGGCTCGGTGTCTGAATGCTCTTTTGAGCAAGAGGATATCACCATGCTTCTTAACTTCACGTGTTCAGAATCTCAACAAGCGGAGCTGGCCAAACAGTTCTCTCCGACAGATATCAGGGAGGCTTTCCGTGACTTACCTAAGAACAAAGCTTGCGGCCCGGATGGGTTTACGGGAGAGTTCTTCGTTGCGTGCTGGAACATCATTGGCCCGGAAGTCACAGAAGCCATCCATGAATTCTTCAGAGAAGGCAGGATCTTAAAGCAATGGAATTCTGCTACTCTTGTGCTCATTCCTAAGATTCCAAATGCTTCCTCACCTTCTCACTTCAGACCTATCGCCTGTCTAAATACTGTTTACAAAGTGATTGCCAAGCTCCTCTCTAGCAGGCTCAAATCTGTCCTAGATATACTTGTCTCACCCGCTCAATCAGCTTTCCTACCTGGGAGGATGTTAGCGGAAAATGTACTCCTAGCTTCTGAGCTGGTAAATGGATACAATTGGAAGAATATTGAGCCGCGAGCAATGCTAAAAGTGGATCTTAAAAAGGCGTTTGACTCGGTTAGGTGGGACTTCGTCATTTCAACCCTCCGAGCTATGTCTGTCCCGGAGAATTTTATTTGCTGGATCAGAGAATGCATCTCGACGGCTTCATTCTCGGTGGCGGTCAATGGTCAGGCAAGGGGTTTGATCAACTGCACGCAAGGCCTCCGTCAAGGCGACCCCCTATCGCCTTACCTTTTTGTCTTAGCCATGGAGATCTTCTCTAAGTTGGTTCAATCACGGTTCAGGTCAGGCACCATCGGATATCATCCAAATGCTGAAGTGCTGAGGATTTCGCACCTAATGTTTGCGGATGATGTCATGCTCTTCTTTGACGGTTCCAGCAACTCTCTTCACGGTATTTCTGAAACCCTGGATGACTTCGCAACCTGGTCTGGATTGAGTGTGAATGTAGCAAAGACGGAACTGTTTACAGCGGGATTGAACCAGTCTGAATCCAGTGCACTAGCTTGCTACGGATTCACGGAAAGTTCACTTCCAATACGCTACCTAGGCCTCCCTCTTGCTCAGAAGAAGCTGAAGATTGCGGACTATGCTCCACTCATCACAAAAGTTGAATCAAACTTCAAAGACTGGTCCGCTAAATCTCTTTCCTTCGCAGGCCGTCTTCACCTGATAGCCACAGTCATAACAGGGCAGATTAACTTCTGGGTCTCAACGTTCAGACTGCCGAAAGGTTGTATTAAAAGGCTAGAATCTCTCTGCGGGAGATATCTCTGGTCGGGTTCGGTGGACAAGCGTGGTTTAGCAAAGCTATCGTGGAATACTGTCTGCCTCCCAAAAACAGAAGGAGGCCTCGGCCTTAGGAGAATTTCAACTTGGAACATAGCTCTAATCCTGCGTCAGATCTGGCTCCTCTTCTCAGGCAGCTCCTCTCTTTGGGTTTTGTGGCATCAGCATCATCACATCAAGAGCCACAGCTTCTGGGATATCAAAGAGAAACCGCGAGACTCGGGTAATTGGAAAAACTTGTTGAAGCTCAGAAACCTTGCCTCTCGGTTCATTGTCTGCGATATAGGAAATGGAGAAAAAGCAAGTTTCTGGCTAGATAACTGGACCACTTTGGGTCCTCTTATCCATGTCGTGGGTGAAGCCGGTCCGCAAAGCATGAGGATCCCAAGAAGCGCCAGAGTTGCGGAGGCTTGCGATAATACGGGATGGCTTCTTCCCCCTCCAAGGTCTGAAGAAGCTCTGTCAGTCCATGTTCATTTGACAACACGGACACTGCCGAGTGAGAGCACAGAAGAGGATTTATATCTCTGGTCTACTGAAGGTACAACACTGCCCTCTTTCTCATCTTCCTTGACATGGAATGCAATCAGGGAAAAAGAACCAGAAACAAGTTGGTTTGAGGTGGTGTGGTACAAAGGATATACTCCAAAACTGGCCTTTTTCATGTGGGTTGCAAACCTAAATAGACTGCCTACAAAGGATAGGCTAGCAAGATGGGGCCTTGTCAATGACCAAACATGTGTGCTGTGTAATGGTGGGTTGGAAACGCGAGATCACATCCTCCTACATTGTGATTACGCGAAGACGATGTGGCTGGAGGCTGCGAGAAGGCTGAGACAGAACCCTTTCTTCTTTCGTAACTGGACTGAGCTTCTTTGCTGGGTAAAACAGAGATCCTCTGCTGCTCCGGCAACTTTGCCAAAGCTGGTAACACACAACTTACTCTACCTTCTTTGGTCAGAAAGAAATAATAGAATCTTCAATGCCACAAACATGGAACCTCAGCAACTTCTAAAATCGCTAGACAGGCGTGTACGAAACACAATCACCGCAAGGTGTATGAGGAAGAAATTCAAATACATCATGAGGAAGTGGTTGATCTAAGTTACCGATTCTTCGGTTCAAACGTTGTTTGCTATCATGTTTTTTCCCTTTTGTTTTTGCCATGATACCAAATTCTGAGTATGCTCTTTGTAAACTCCAACTTCATATATATGAATATTTGACGTTTTGCAAAAAAAAATAAACATTCTGCAATAGTTAAATCCACTTGTATTTGTATTTAGTTTAATTTTCTTTTGTCAGCTGCTGAAGGTAAACAACTCATCAACACTGTACAATAGATAACTACTCTCACATTTATTCTCACGAAGCTAGATTCTACACTACCTATAACGAGATACCATGCAATGAGCTGTTACGGTTTCTCTCGTCTTTGTAGTCTTACCGGATCGTCCCAAAACAAAAAGGGTTGTACATATCCCTTATATATTACTAATGATCGGGTTTTTTTAATGTGTTTGGATTTGGATCGATGACATCAATTTTGGGCATGGATTGTCGATGGTTAGACCAACTTTAGGTCGGATCAGGTTGGACTGCATGGATAAGGTTCTAATACCATATTAAGTTGTATGGGTTTCCAACCTAAAGCAGGTGATATAAGTCTTGAACTTGGCTTATGTGTGAATCCTTTTTGTTGTATCAGAACCTTATCCATGCAGAAGAACACATTTCATCTAAAGTAAGTTATGGTGTTCAGATCTCTGGATTGCATCACTGGAAACATTGGAGGAAAGGTTCTGGGATATTTTGGCTTCAGCAAGCCTGGGACGAACACTGTCTCGAAGTCATTGCTCAACAGCTGTTTGATTCTGTTGGAAAGTCATTGTTTGATGAAAGTCTCAAGGTATATACTCTCTAAATGACTTCAGCTAATGAAGAGCCCCTCTACTCCTCCACGCTTCTGGCTTCCTCTTCTGTATGATTCAGTAAAGAACCAAATCTTGTGTTTCTTTGATTTCGCAAAGAGAATGTGCAACTCAAAATAAGTTTTTGTGTTTGTGTTTGTGTGTGTGTTTACAGTTATTTTATTGCTTAGTCTCCCAACTCTTGTAGTGGCTTGAATGGGTCATCCCATTATTTGAATTTGTATCATTTATCTACATTGATGAGTAATTGTTTCTAATGTAAAGTTTAAGGTCCTGGGGAATTTTTAGAGTTGAATTTTGCCAAAACACATAAAAAATTTAGCCAAATTATTTTAATGAGAATGCAAATTTGTTTCTAATGCAAATGTTTTACAAACATACAATAAAAATATTTAGACTACAAATATAAACTCTAAAAGTCTAAACCATATATTTCTAACCTTAAACACTATATTCTATTAAAAATTTTAATATAGAGTATTGAAATATAGATTTAGGGTTTAGGGTATTGGAATATAGGGTTTAGGATATTGGAATATAAATTTAATTTGTTTAAGTCTTAGTTCTAAACATTAACCTCAAACTTAACCCTAAACCCTAAATCTAAACCTTTAATTAATCATAAACACTAAATCCTAAACTCCTAAACCTATATTCCAACATTTAAACCATAAACCCCTAAACATATACTACAATGTGGTAAATCCTAAATATATACTAAAAAATCCTAAACCTATATTCTAATTTAAATCCCTAAACCCCAAACCCCAACAAAACCTAAATTATAAAAACAATATCCTAAACCCTACAACTTGGAGGAGGAGGAGGGGCCCGGCCAAGAGCAAAGAGAATAGCGTTACTAAGGTCGCCCGCCTCCATCCTGTCTACCAGGTCGACAGGATCTTTCCTGTTCCGGCGACTGCTCATTCTGCGAGATAACGTCTCGCGAAGAGGGGAATTAGCAGCCGAGCTGTCGCCCGGAAGAGGTCGAGCTATATATATAAAACAAAAAGAGTCAGTCAAGTCAAAATGACGATGATAAATAAAAACATTGCGAACAAACGACTCACTCTCTCTTGCCCTCTTGGCAATACGAAGCGGAGGCTAAGTAGCTTGAGCTGGGAAATCCCGGGAGGGTTCGGAAGGAAGCAACGGGTTTCGAGGAACCCGAGCGCGGTCCAGCTGAGCTCGCTCAGGGCCGACCCGCAGAGCAGCCTGCACACACTCAATTGTAAAACTACCCCAATTAACAGCACCCCCTCTCAGACGAGCTATCAGAGCCTCTGTGATCGGGTTGGTAGCAAGCGACTCCGGAGCCTCTGTGATAAAAACCAAATCAGATAAGGGACGACCTGTCAACCGAAAAGAATCGAAAACTAAAACCAGGGTCTTACCGACACTGGACGACCACCGAGACGGGATAACAGAATAGTCGAAGTCTCCGACCGAATGATGGGTTATCCTGAAGAAGAAGTATCGGTCCTTCCATACATCTTTCGTCGGAACATCCTCGAGGACCCGCCCGAAACGAGGCGAGAGATAGTATGTTCCCCGGAAACGAGTGTTGTTCTTCACTGAGCAAACACGCATAAGTTTCTCGGGCCCGAACTCGATTCCCTCTTCCGCAGCCCTAACTCCGAGTCCGATGACGTACCGGACAAGTTCGGCGTCATCTGATGGAATGCCAATTGAAGCTGGGCTAGCACCAAAGAGATTAAGCGGGGAATAGGGAAGAAAAGCTTGCATATCTCGAAGTAGGTGTATGAGGCACAGCAATATCCCTCCACCTCAGTCTCCGGCGACATCGCCGGCGACGGAATCACTATTTTCACCTCCGATGGAATCCGACAAATCCTCCGCAACCGTTCGATTTGGTTTGCGGTTAGAGAAGACGGCGGATGTGGGCCGAACGAACCCACCGTCGTGCTTGTACTAGCCCCTGTCACATCTCTGAGAGCCATAGAAAGCGGTGTATCGGAATAAAGAAAGCAAAGAGCTTTAGAAAGAAAATTTTTCCGATGACAGAAGAAAAACCAGAGCAAAAGTAAAAGAAGAAGTGAAAGTGGGAAGAGAAGAAATCACCCTCGGCAGATATGAGAAAATTAAAGTGGGAATCGTGCAAAATCTCAACCGCACGATTCCGAACTCGTAATAATTACGAGAAAATCGAGGTGATTTGGACTCCTCGATTTCCTTTACTTTTACCGTTGATTTAAGATCAACGGTTACGAATGCGCGATAATTATGTCACATCAGCAAGAGAACGAGCCTGAAAAGACTCTTCGCGACCCTCGAGTCTTAGCCGTTGGTGATCGACCAGATCCACGGTTGGAGATGAAATTCTCAAACGAATACACGCCACGACTGCTGACGCGCTGAAAAGCAGTTCAGATCGTCCCACACGCCCACCCCTGACCGTCGAATCGAAATAAGATCTACGGATGGGGCGAAAGTAATCATTGGGTTTTCGACACCCGAGACATGCGCACGTCTTCCCAAGAACGTCCACCGCCCATTAACCTCGATTTGTCGAAATTAATGGGCTGGGGGGCTATTGTTGGTACTGGATTTTCCTCTAGGAAATCCGACCCATTAACAAACAAAGCAAAGGCTCATATTTATGAGCCCGCTCCAGAATCAAGATAGAGAGAGATCAGCCGTCTTCTTTAGTTGGGCCTAAGCGAATGACGCCTTGACGAGGCCCAAGCGATGCCGAAGCAAGAAGCGATCGAGCTCGGGCTCGACAGGAGACGACGTGGAGATAGAGCAACTCGGTCTTCGTCAGTTCAACTGATCCACGCAAATCTCGGAGATCGTTATGACGGCGAGGCCGAAATATCGGAACGAGAAGATCAAAGCCGAGACTATTTAAAGAAGAAGTGGTGATTCATTTAAGACATTCCAACCCTAGCTTAGAAAACTTCGACTAGATAACTCGACCATAAATCTTTGTACTCTCTTTTCGACTGTGTTTGTTCTATCTCGACGATCAATCTCAATAAAGTCTTTGATTCATAGGAAACTATACCATTTCTATACCAAAAAATCCAAATCCACGAATACAAATTCTTAGTGTGGATCCCGGATCTCACAGCGACCACCTCTTCTTTGTCTGTGGATAAACGGCTGTCGACTGATATCAGAATATCCTTAGTCAACGGAACACTGCACTGCAGCAATCTTTTACACTGGAATGGCATGAAGATTGGTCAACTATTATCAGGTGGTACAATCAAGAAAACAAGCATGTTCTTCTTAAGATACCCTTTTCAAACGGCTCTTCACAGTAGAAGAATTCAAGAACGCATGGTAATGCATCTCAATAACGCATCTCAAACTGAACAACAACTACTCATATTTATTGACATAAGCGTGAGAAACAAGATTCTACCAGTCAAAGCCACTGAGGATAGATCATTGGATGATGGACTGCAGATATAGTTTGGATCAAGATTGCCACCATGATTGAACACACTGATTCGTCATTCATTTATTATTTGATTGATTAAGTTTAGAGTTTTCATTCTTTCAAAATTTTCAAGTTCAAATACTATGCATTTGATCTGAAAATGATTTGATTAAATAAATTTTGCATTCTAACATAAAAAAATGTTTTAAATTAAAATCGGGGGCTAAGTAAGAGAATGGCGGGAAAATTATTGTAATGAAAACTGAGAGTCTGGACCAATGGCTAAAGACACTACATTTACATTTCTTTTGTTATAGAGTTTTTCTTCATGCATTTATCTTTTTCATTTCCGATGAAAAGAGCTAGAAAGCATAGTTTCAAAAATGCATGAAGAAAACTATGTTTGAGGATGAGGAAACTGTTCTGGCTAAGGCGTACAATTTGTCTTTGTTAGTTGTGCATAAAGCTTGGTTGAAACTGATGATAAATGCTAAGCACGCCATAAGTATGTCATATAATATGAATGATTTTCCACATGAGATATTGACTTTGTAAGATATATTTTCTTATGCAATTTGGTTGTTCATATTCCTCTTTGTCAAACATCAGTTTTGATGTTTGTAACATGGATAAATTTGGGCTTTAAACATGCATCAGATTAGATCTTTCAGACAAAAAGCTCAATGGGATCATGTTTATTCAACGGATCATCATCTTTTGTTAATCATTTCAGCTTAGTTCTTTGTAGTCTTAACGGATGATGTTAAAGTTTCTCTCCTCCTTGTAGTCTTAAAAGATAACGTCCCGGAAAAAACCATCGCATTATGTACGAAATATATTCTCATAATTGTTATCGTGAAAAAAAATCATGGAATTTATTATTGTTTAGGAAAAAAGTAAATGTTTCATAACATGAGACAGAGAAAGACACACCAAACAAGTGAACAACACAAGAGTGCAATAAACAAGACATGTAGAAAAGCATTACAGAACATGATCAGACACCGTCCAAACCACCATCACCACCTTGTGCGTTTAGTTCTCCACATCATGAATCATGAGGATGAAGCATCGGGGAAAAATATGCTCCAAGAGCATTAAAAGTAGACCATCCCTGGAACCCAACAAAAGCACAGCCTTTCTCCTCAAGCTTGAACTCAACAACATTGCTACCAAATTCGTTTCCAAATGTCGGAGAGGTCCTCCCTTTCGAAGTTTTGAAAGTCAACGATGTAATAAACTGTTCATAATAATGAAAAGATGTGATAGTCCCCTCCACGGACGTGAGTAACTCATTTGGATAGTCGAGGACAAACTGCAGCAAAAAGAAGTTCACACATAAGCCAATCTTCAAGAACACATAGAAAGACAGGGATATGGTTGAGCAATATTTAGAGTTGTAGAAACTATGACCTCTCCTTCTTGTGTTTTGGCTCCTTCTTTCGTCCCGTGCTCACGGGTTTCCTCTTTGCCGCCGTTATCATACTCAAACCTGACACATCGCATACTTAAAGCATCATAATAAACGAACACTTTTCTTACTCCATCAAAAGTACCATCATCCCAAGGGTAGCTTTTACTATCACTTTTGGATTCGAATTTTACAATAGGAAGTGATGTGAAGTAAGCTCCAAGAGAGTTTAGGGTCTTATCAGCATATCCATGAAATCCAATGATCTTATTGCCCTGACTTCCAAGTGAAAATTTAGTGTCCGTTTCTTCATCGTAAAATCCCATCAGTTCAGAAGTCTTAATGTTGGTTTTGAATTGTATTGCTTGAATCACACCAGAAGTCTGGTCATAGTAACCCTCAGCAGACAGTAGATATTCGTTGTCGACTTGGTTAATCTCAAACTACAAATAGAAACGATAAAAAGACCATTGCATTATAACAACCAAGAATTAAATTTATAATGTGAGTTTTCTCTTTCACAACCCAATATTGAACCAAAACAGTAATGCATATACCGGCTCAAGTGTTAAACCCCCATGAGGGTTACCATGGACTAGCCCCTCTTTCAGATGTCCATCCTTGTCAACATAATCAGCTTTGATGCTTAGTATGCCTTTTCTACCAGCACATACATGAATCTTTGTTACAGCCTCATAGTCGGCTCCATCATTCCACTCCATGCCTCCCTTGCCCCCTTGCGCTTCCATTCTAGTTGGAGTAATCCAAGTAACATATGCTCCAAGCGAAGTTAGGTTGGACATAGCAGATCCATGAAAGCCAATGATTTTCTTTCCCTCGACTCCTAGTGTAAACTTAGTAGGATATACATAACCCATGAGTTCAGAGACCTTCAAGTTGGTTTTGAATTGAAGTCCTTGAATCACTTCGCTATTATGGTAACCCACAACAGATAGAAGATGTTCACCTTTTAGATGATCAATCTCAAACTGTGAAAAAACATTTATTAAACAAAAATTCAATACTTCCAAATTAATGAAAAAAAATAAAGAGAAATTAGGTAGCATAATTCAAAGTCGTACCATCTGTGTGAAACCTTGATTAGAAAAACCATGGAATGATTCATCTTTCAGTTGTCCAGTCCTGACATAGTCAAATTTGATGAACTGTATGCCTTCATGATCACCTCGTACATATATCTTTGTTACACCATCATGGCCGGATCCATCATCCCACATATAATCGGGATCTGGATGACTTTTCCCTTCCGCTTCCAACTTTTGGGTCATCTTGGCTTGCACGTATTTTAATCTTGAGACATGAAGAAATATTGTGTTGTTTATGTGTTTCTTTAGGTTTTATATTTCCTAAAAAAGGAAATAAAAATCCTAAAAAATAAATTATCTACTCATTCCAACCATCAACACATGAACTAAATACAAGGAAGAAAGAGACGATTTGCAGAGAGTCATAGACAGAGCAGATGATTAAATTTAATGCGTGCAACCTTAATTATTAGGTACATGTTACACCGTCGTGTTCAGATCAATATACTGTATAATCTCACTCGATCATATTTTAACCCTACCGCTTCCAACATTTGGGTCATCTTGTTGTTTTACTTAATTAGCCAATAACTTGAACCAACACCAACATGTGTTTCTTGGGAATTTTTGAAATAAAGAAAATAATTTCATAAAGAGAGAAAGAGAGAGAGAGAGCTGACCTCTTATGGTGGCGTTGATTGATATGTAGATGATGAACACACAAGTGCTATGGTGGTCTGTCTATAAGCTAAAGGATGAAGGTGTCTTTTATATACAAACTTTTGTTCTCGTACAAATATATATTATATACGACTCTTGATTCGACAAGCAACCATATATTATATTTTGAAGCATTAAGTTTGATTAAAAAAAACTAAATATGCTATTAAAAGATTATATGAACTATGAAGTCTTCCCTGCCAAGATGCTTGTGGGGGATTGTAAATTCATTTCACGATTTAAATAAATAGACATTGTACGATAATTGGATCTTACTTGATTGTATTTAGTTTAATTATTTTTTGTCAACGCTTGTATTTATTTCTTGGATCTGGTTAAAAATATTTTTGGTATAGGGAATTAGTAATTGCTTTTGGGTTTTACGGTTTGATTATTTTTATTTTGGTTTTGATTAATAAAAATCTTTTGAGTAAATCTCTCGTTCATTCTATCTCTCTCTATACGCTTGTGGACAGGGTGTTGGGGCAGTACTGATGCAAGAGGGCTATCCCTTAGCTTTCATCAGTCGTCATCTACAAGGGAAGCAACTCAATCTCTCTATCTATAAGAAAGAGTTACTTGTTGTGGTCTTCGCTGTTCAAAAATGGTGACACTACCTCTTGCCAGGGCGCTTTATCATCAAAACTGATCAGCACAGTTTAAAATACTTGCCGGAACCTGCAAGTATTTATTGTAAATAGTCAGAAATAGAGATAAAGATAGTGAATGGAAAAAAACGGTTTTTATAATTGTGTTACGGTATTTATGGACCAATCAACAAAACTTGAGAACAACATGGCGTTTTTCTTAAACAAAAGAGTGAAATTAACTTGTGAATTTCAATGTAGTTAAAATAGACGAATAGGAAAATAATCTATTACATAATAGGAGACCTTACTCTCCTGATAGAGCTCCACGTGTCCATTTTTGTTTTTTCTAAAGTTGGGCCGGAAATCAAAATGTCTTCAGCCGAAATAATATCATTATCGCCAAAGTCCACAAATTTGTTCAGCCCATTTAACTCCAACTTTTCACCTCCTTTCCCAAATAACATGTTTCTTTATGCATCGTAATAGCTAGGGATCCACATTGTAACGGCGATAATGTTAGGAAGATATTCTCTCAAGATATTCAGTTGCAGATTATATGCTAGATTTGTATATATCTTAGAATATATTTTGTTATTATCACTTCCTAGATTGAGGGACTTGTAAAGTGTATATAAAGCAATGTCGATGATCAATAAAACCATCACAAACATTCTAATCAGTTTGACATGGTATCAGAGTCATCATAAATCTGATTTTTTTTATCGATTTCACAAACTGATCTTACTCTTTTCTTCGACTTATTCTTTCTTCTTGTCATAGTTTGATCAAAAATCGACATAATCATGAGTGAGAAAGATACCTCTGGTGGTTCGAATGTTGATCCAAAAACCGATGGATCAAACAAATTGATGTCGCCATACTACTTGCATTCGTCGGATAACACGGGGCAGGTTCAGACACCAATTTTGTTGAATGGAAACAACTATGAACGTTGGGCGAAGCTGATGATGAACTCACTTCGTACCAAGCGTAAACTCGGGTTATTGACGGAACTCTCAAGAGACCATCCGCTGATTCTCAGGATTCCGAGAAGTGGGATATGGTCAACGCCATGGTGATAGGCTGGATATACAGCAGTGTTGAACCGAAATTGCGACCAACAATTTCGCTGGTGGATAGCGCAAAGTCGATGTGGGCTACGCTACAAAGAAGATTCTCTGTCAGTGATGACACTCGGATTCATCAGCTTCATGCTGAAATTCCTAATTGTCGACAGGAAGGAGATATTGTCGAAGAGTATTTTGGCAAGCTTCGTGTTCTCTAGGATGATTTGGCGGACTTTGACAAAGGATTCTCCTGCTGCTGTCGTGACTCTGATTGTGAGGCTATGGTGAGCTTTGCAAAGAGTCAGGAGAGTATCCGTATTCATCAATTTCTGATGGGTTTGGATAACTCTAGATTTGGCACAACTCGGTCAAATTTGCTGAGCCGAGGAGGAGACTTGAATCTTGACCTGCTTTACTCACAAATCATTCAAGAAGAACGACACTTGGCTGTGATGCGGAGCTCAGACGATCGAACTCCGGTGATAGGGCTTACAACAACCATAACATCGCCCTCGTCTAATGCACCTAGGGCTGCTGCGGCTCGTTCTAATCCAGCTCGATCAACTGCAACTTGCTCTCATTGTGGGAAAACAGGACATGAGTCCAGTACTTGTTTCCAGATCATTGGTTTCCCAGAATGGTGGAATGACAAGAGCAAGAGTATGGATCGCAACAGAGGAAGTGATTCACGAGGAAGGGGTCGCGGCTCTGATAACCAGGGATGTGGACGTGGAGGCAGAGGATCTGGCTTTCGCTCGAATGCTGCCGTTGGAGATGAATCGATTGGGATACAAAATCTGAGCAGAGAATAGTGGGCTTCGATTGCGAAGTTTGTTTCAAATCAGAATCAAAACTCTGGTAATGAAAGACTTTCAGGTAAGAGTAATCAACTGTTTCTATATCATAAAAACAGTAAATATGATATCATCATTGATTCCGGAGCATCACACCATATGACGGGTAATCTAGATCTTCTTACTGATGTGATTTCTATTGATCCTTGTCCTATCAACTTACCAAATGGTCAGTTGGCATGGGCTGATAAACGCGGGAGTTTACACCTTGGAAACAAACTGGTTCTATCTCAAGTGTTCTATGCTCCTCATTTGACAATTACTTTGATTTCTGTTGCTCGCTTGCTTGATGATGTTGCTGGTTTTGTTCTTTTCACAAAGAAATTATGTCTTATTCAGGACCGGACTTTGGTGACTTTGATTGGTGTGGGTGAAGCACAAGGAGGGGTCTATCATTTTGCGGGTACTGTCGCTGCTCAGTCTGGATCTGCGGCAAGGATTGTTAGCAAGGAACAGTGGCATCGCAGAATGGGGCATCCTTATGAGAAAGTTTTATCAGTTTTATGCAAATTAGGACGGTTTTCTAGTGGTGCTGATGATTTTCAAGCTTGTGACATTTGTGTTAGAGCCAAGCAAACTCGTAATGTTTTCATTGAAAGTTCAAATAAAGCTAGTTCAGTTTTCACTATGGTGCATTGCGATTTGTGGGGACCGTACCGTAAACAGTCAACATGTGGTGCTAGATACTTCTTAACCATTGTTGATGACTATTCAAGAGCGGTGTGGACAATACTTCTTCTCGAAAAGAAAGAAGCTCCAAATGCTCTTAAAACATTCTTTAAGTTTGTCGAAAAATAGTTCAATACATCGATCAAGATTGTAAGGAGTGACAATGGGAGTGAGTTTGTTTGCTTAACAAAAATTTTCGCCGATAATGGGGTTGTACATCAGACCTCATGCGTGGCTACACCTCAGCAAAACGGTCGTGTGGAACGTAAGCACAGGCACATTTTGAACGTCGCAAGATCACTTCTCTTCCAAGCTAATTTGCCAATTCGTTTTTGGGGAGAGAGTGTTCTTACTGCTACCTATCTGATCAACCGTACTCCTTCGAAGATTCTGGATTACAAGACTCCATACGAGTTGTTGTATGGCTCGCCTCCGACTTATGATAACATCAGAGTTTTTGGATCACTGTGTTACGCAAAAAGAGTGGCACGAGACACTGACAAATTTCAGTCTCGCGGGATCCGATGTATTTGCTTGGGCTGTCCTCTTGATAAGAAAGGATGGCTCGTTCATGATTTGGAAGCTGAAAAATCATTTGTATCACGTGATGTGATTTTCCAAGAAAATACATTTCCATTTGCATAACCAAAACGTGATACTGTCACAAGCTCGATTGAAATGACTCCTCATCCAGCCGTGTTTGATGTTGAGGTTGGTGATGATTCAACGTCAGGGGGAGCTCCAGTTGCAGAGGATAGTCCAGTGACAGGGGGAGCTCAACCTCCATCGACAAATCCTGAGCCTGTTATTGATGTTTCTACAACTGCGCCTGCTGATGGTACAAAACTTGGTAGAGGTCATCGCCAACGAACTCCGTCTGTTCTTCTGCAGCCATTTCATTTATATACTGCTACAACTTCTTTGATAGACCCCCCCTGCTCTACGTCTTCACTCACACCCAAGTCATCCGGTAAGTGTTCTTATCCTATTGATGAGTACTTAGCGTATCACCATTTTTCTTCTTCCCAACAGATGTTTTGCGCGGCAGTGACGACTTCGAATGATCCAATTTATTATAATGATGCAATTCGTCATGATGTTTGGAAGGCTGCTGTGAGTTCCGAGTTTGATGCTCTGGAACTAAACAAAACATGGGATATTGTGACGTTGCCACCAAAGAAACGTCCTATTGGTTCCAAGTGGGTATTTCGTACCAAATTCAAATCTGATGGCTCGGTGGAACGTTACAAAGAAAGATTAGTTGCTCTTGGTAATCGTCAAAAGGAGGGACATGATTACAATGAAACGTTTGCGTCGGTGATTAAGATGAATACAGTTCGGATTCTTTTGCAAATCTCGGCTGCCAAGAACTGGACTCTTCATCAAATGGACGTGCACAATACCTTCTTGCATGGAGATTTAAAGGAGGAAGTATATATGAAGTTGCCACCCGGATACAAGTCTACAAAACCGAACCAAGTATGTAAACTACGTAAGTCTTTGTACGGAGTTAAACAAGCTCCTAGATGTTGGTTTGCAAAGCTTTTGACAGCTTTGAAGGGTTTCGGTTTTATTCAAAATGCTTTGGATCATTCTCTGTTTACATTGAATAATGGGGCATCTACTGTTTATGTTTTGATCTATGTCGATGATTTGATCATTGGTGGGGACAATATCGATTTGATTCAGCAGTTTAAAGCCTATCTTAATGAGTGTTTCAAGATGAAAGATCTCGGTGTCATGAAATACTTCTTAGGCATAGAAGTATCACGAAGCAAAGCTGGTATTTATCTGTCGCAACGCAAGTATGCACTTGATATCATTTCTGAGTGTGGTTTACTTGGAGCTCAACCGGCTAGTTCGCCATTGGAACAGAACCACAATTTAGCAAGAGATACGAGTGATTACATGCTGCAGCCTGATACATACAGACGCTTGGTAGGTCGTTTAGTATATTTGGCAGTAACACGACCCGATCTGAGCTATGCAGTGCATATTCTAGCTCAGTTCATGCAGAAACCTCGCAAACACCATATGGATGCAGCCTTACGTCTGGTCAGATACTTAAAAGGCTCTCCTGGACAGATAATCAAAACTTCATGCATTCAAATACCCAACCTTTCGACTCCTTTAGGTTTCTCGAAGATTCCTCTTTTCTCCTTTTAGTGAAAACAAAACAGGCTTTCCACAACACAAACACACAAGTTCCTTCATAGTTGATGTCTTCTTGATTATGATACACTCAACGAGAGAGTAGCCAACATCATCGTACGTAAGAGAAGTCCAACGGTCCGACTAGCACATAAGTCATAAGAACCAAGACGAGGACTATGAACCGAAGAAACAATTTACATGGATGAGCAGCACTGTTCTGTTTCTCTTGTCTAACCGTCCCAAACCCGTGTTGTCTTTCACTTCCTCTTCCAAATTATAGCACATGACAAGTAAAAAGTATTAGTAGTAAACAATAAGATAAAATATACTTAGAATATTCTATTTTTAGTGTAGAAAATAGAGTTGTACATTATAGAGAAATCCAAGTCTATTTTAGTGTCATTTTATTTTAATGTGAAAAATATTGTTTTACATTGGAAATGGTCTTAAGTTAGACGTTTTAAAGCTTTTCTTTCTTGCTTTTCTCATATTGTAGTGGACTTTATGTGAACCACATTTGCACAACTACAAAAGGGATTAATGGACGGGGCTTTCTTTTTTACTGAACCAAGACAAAAGTCGTACTTGAGTCTTTTTCCACTCATTCATAAAGACGAAAAATAACTTTAAAACTTCCCGAAAAATGGACTTTTTGTTTTTATTCTTTTCATTTCAAAAATAGTAGTTATATTTTTTTAGCGTTCAGTGGTAGAAATTAGAAGGAAAAAAACAGAGTAAGGAAGACCAACTGAAACATTGTCTACAAAGAAAGTTTTAAGGATCTATCCCCCCGAAAAACAGGTACCATAGCCGGTAAATTTCAGTGTTATCGCTTTATAACTAAGATTTATATAACAAACACATGGAAAAAATTTCATTCGCTCTGTAGCTCATTATGAGAGATTGTGCTGAACACATTTATAAATTCAATTGTAGGCCAGTTGTAAAGGACATATTTGAAGAAACATGAAAGTTTACGAGGAAGACAGTCCAATAAACGCATTTATCATCTACATATATTCACATCCCCTGCATATTTATATAACTTCATAAAACATAGTGGATAATATAGTACCTGAATTTTTATTTCATTTAGCATTATTCGTAACTATCGTAATAACGAAGACTACAAATAACCAATACATCCGTTTTTTTGGGTGTGGGCACAAAAATCTATGTTTTTTTTTTTTTTGCTAAAATTTGGTGCATATATTTAAATTTTTTTGGTTTTTGGTTTACATCCGGTCTTAACCCGGCTCTACTACACGACCCAGAATTGGGCTCGGTTTACACAGACCAACAAAATTACAGAAATCAGAACAACCCACACGCAATTGAACCGGACTAAACTGGAGACCACAAACCCTAGACACGCAACCACAGAGCCGCCGCCAAGGAGAGAGAGCCGCAAGAAACTCGCCGGAACAACCGACAGAGAGAGACCGAGCAATGGAACCCGTCCCGAGCTTCGCATGCAATAAGAGCCGCCACGGAGTAGAAGATCTCCGATGGGTGAACAGCAAACCTCACCGAGCCAAAACAGAGAGAGGAAGAGAAGGTGGAACCACCGACACACCGCTTACCTAGAGAAGGCGAGGCTCGCATCCTTCCCAGTGACGAACCAGACGGGAGGGGGGGGGGGAAGGACTGCCGGAGAATAGATCCGCCGGAGAACTCCGAGATTCCCCGATCTGCCGTCCCCTAGCAGATCTGTGAATCCAGAGTCAACCGGTGGTTCATCCGAGGCCCATCCTCCGCCTAGCCACCACCGTGAAGTAGCTAGCCACAACCCGAACCACCGAACAAACAAGCACCCCCACCACTCCGAGCCAAGCCGCGAGCCGAAAGAAGAGGAGAGGAAACCGCAGAGCTAGTCCTCTGAGCAACCGGAAACCCACCGTAAACCGTCAAGCACCGCCGCCGAACACACACTCTCTCCGCCTGCTGGATTTCTGTCCTTTTGTTAGGTGATTACCGGAGATTAAGGACAAGTAGAGGACAAAAGCGGTGGAAGAGGAGGGCCTCTCACGACGCCGGTGTTAGCCGGTCGCCGGAGAGGCCAGAAGAAAAAGAAAAAAGAGGCGCTTTTTCGCGGTGGAGAAGAGGAGAAAAGGCAGAGAGAAATACTTTCTCTCTCCTTCACGTGCGTTTCCACAAAAATCTATGTTGCACGACCTATAAGCATATAACTGAATCAAGAAGGTAATATATGTTGGACCCGACTAATATCACTTTGCAAAAAAAAAAAAGCTTAAAACATTACTATACATTGCAGAGAGAGAAAACATTTACAGAAAAAGAAACACTGCAAAAGTTGGCCAAAAGCACATTAAAAAAAAAAAAAAAAAATACATGCCGCAATAGGACCTCCGCGCACGCGCAAGGGTGGACAGTTACCTAGTGTACTTTAAAACACAACAATCGATAATAACCAGCGGTTTCTATAAAATTACGCACCAGACTTCTTTATATATGAATTCAAACATATATTTAAATAAATCATTTTGTTACAAGTAAAGTAATGATTTATTCATCTGGTTAAACTGATAGAAAAACAAAGTAAATTTGCATGACATTCATCTGGTTAAACTGATAGAAAACAAAGTAAATTTGCATGTCATTTTACTGAATGTACACTTTTTAATAAAACAAAATATGAACCATTTTTTGTTGATATGAACCACTATTTTTAATAATAAAACTCAGTGGAAGGAATTCTTCGAGTTTTCGACGAGTTTGCGAAAAGATCAGGTTTATGCATCAGTATTGAAAAGTCCACTATATACATGGCGGGAATAGCAGAAGACACTAAATCTGCGATTTTGGAAGAGTTTCCATTCGGATTTGGAGAACTACCGGTTCCGTATTTGGGGCTGCCTTTGATGTCTAAAAGAATGTCGAGCAGCGACTATTTGCCACTTATTGAGCAGATAAGGAATCGGATCCAATCTTGGACTACGCGAGCTCTGTCATTTGCAGGGAGGTTACAACTTATCGGATCAGTTCTTTTGAGTATAACAAACTTCTGGATCTCGGCTTTCCGGTTACCCAAAGCTTGTATCAAAGAGATAGATAAGATTTGCTCAGCTTTCTTATGGTCAGGCCCGGATTTAAATCCACATAAAGCTAAAGTATCTTGGAAAGAGGTTTGTATACCAAGAGAAGAAGGAGGACTGGGGTTGAGGTCCATTGAAGATGCGAACAAAGCGAGCTGTTTAAAGCTGATTTGGAGGCTGCTGTCATCAAAAGACTCTCTTTGGGTCAATTGGGTTCAGAATCACCTGTTTCGGAATGGAACTTTCTGGTCAGTTTCTGGAAACACTTCAAAGGGTTCATGGATGTGGAAAAAACTGTTGAAATATAGAAACCTGGCTCGAACTTTTCATCGTGTGGAAGTGGGCAATGGTGACACAACCTCTTTTTGGTATGATTCTTGGAGTAACATGGGCTGTTTATTGGAGAGGACAGGAGCGAGAGGAATAATTGATTTGGGAATCCAAAGGTACGCAACAGTGGGTGAAGTGTTATGCTCTTCGAGAAGCAGAAGACACCGAAGCCACACGCTCAACTCGAAGATATGATCCGAGAGAAGAGAAGAAATCAGCAACACCACGTAGCAGACATGGATGTATGGCGAGGAAAAGATGGGGATTCTCGTCCATTTTTTTGTACTCATGATACGGTGGAGCTGATCAGGAACATAAAAGAAAAGGTGGCATGGCACAAAGGTGTTTGGTTTCCTCACTCTACCCCAAAATACTCATTCATAGTTTGGCTTGCAATGAAAGATAGACTATCGACAGGAAATAGAATGAGAAGTTGGAACATTAACGTCGACGCAAGTTGTGGATTCTGCTCAGGAACAACAGAATCAAGGGACCATCTGTTTTTCGCATGTCGATACACTCGTCGAGTCTGGGAGAGTCTAGCAAAAACCTTGATGGGACAACGGTATTCATGCATATGGGCAAGGCTGGTGCATCAACTTACAGACACATCAGCTGGTAAAGTGATCACCTTCCTTCTTCGATATGTCTTCCAAGCAACGGTCTATGGTATCTGGATAGAGAGAAACAGGAGGAGACATGGTGAACCTCATAAGATGGAAACGCAACTAGTGAAGATCATAGACAAAAATGTCCGAAATCAACTCTCCCTCATCATTCGACAAGGCGACTTGAAGTATGAAGAGGCTCTTCAAATTTGGTTCTCCATGTGATAAAACTTAAATTGGTTATGATCTTGTTTGATTGGAATTGTTTTTGAAACAGTTGTAAAAAGTATGTTTTTCTTTGAATATAATTTAACATTAAATTCAAAAAAAAAAAATATTAATTCTCAAAAAAAAAGATGGAAACATATGACATAGAAATTATCTAATTAGTTTTATCAAAAAAAAAATCTACTTAAGAAAAACAAATTTACAGCTAAGCTTAGGCATTCAGATTGGATATTTACATTTATTAGATTCAAGGAATATACAAACGAAAGACCCATTTAAAGACCTGATTATTTTTGGGTCAAATTCAGATCAGTTCGATTTGGATCTAGGTTGGTTAGGGTCTAGCAGTGATTCACCCGTAAAATACTTGGTTTTTACGGGTACCATTCGCTTCGGATATTTTCGGGTAAAAAATATTTGAAAATACATGAAAACCTGTAAAATATTTAAAAACTTATAAAAGTACTCAATAGCCTGTAAAAATATCTGAAAATAGCATCTCCTAGCATGTCTTTTCAAGTTTTATCGGATCTATTCTGTTCACATTGGGTTCTATCGGATCTTATCGGATCGTTACTAACATATGCAATAGCTAGAGTTGAAATTTTAAAATCGATCCAAACTTAACTGTATTTTTAGTTTTTGGTTATGGTTCGATTATCCAGTCGGTTATTTTTGTAACACTAAACCACAATTTAATTTACAAATATATAAATAATTTTAACTAAACTAAATTTGAAATTTAAAATACTATTTAAAAAAAAAAAAAATAAAGTTTAAAATTCCATCATTCATACATATCATTACATACCGCAAATCATTTTTCACCAATCAAACTTTATTTCGCACCACTTAATTTGTATAAATCGCATTTGTCCCGCAATCCGCATGTACCAGAGTTGAATCATATAACACTCTAAAACCGTTTTTATCGCATAACTAAATACACCGTCACCATTCAAACCCAAAAAAATATGATGATGAACGGACAAATAATACTGTGCTCTACAAGCTAAAGAATGATGGTGCCTTTTATGTAGAGGCTTTTGCTCTCATACATATATTATACACAGACTCTTGATTGGATAATCAACCATATATTATACTGTGATTAAAACGTTAAGTGAAAAAAAATGTTATTAAAAGACCACATGAAGTCATTTTCTTATACATTTCTTTTTGCTATAGAGTTTTTCTTCAAAAAATGTTATTAAAAGACCACATGAAGTCATTTTCTTTTTTTTTGACAATATTTGTTGCATTAATAAAATGGGGAGTGTTACAGCATGGTAATATAGCAAATAAGAACAACATATGAAATCAAATGCAAAGCAACAACAACAGAATAAGCATAAGGATACTAAAAGGATATTAGCAAAGGATTAGCAATCGCACAACCGAGAAAAGCCGGAGACTAGCAAGACCCCGCGAAGCTCGACGACAACAGGAGGAGAAGGGAGGTGAAACACCTAGAAGAGAAGAGAAGCCCACCTTGTCGAGGCCGAGAAGCTAACAAAACCAAAGAGAGAAGAACACCATCTCCAAAAACTCCACCGAGCACAACGGGCTAGACGAAGCGGCACAGTCCGGAGCAACGACAACAACAACCCGGAGGAGCAACAAAAAGGGAAGCAACCGGAGAAGACCGGAAGGTGATAGCCCTAGAAAAGAAATCCCAGAATAGGACCACCGGAATTAAGGACAGAGCACCGCAAGAAGCTCACACGGTACAGAAAACCACCGAGGAGAGAACCGGAGCAGAGACTCCGAATCAAGCACCTTCCCAGAAGCTTACCTCCGCCGCCGCAATCTTCAGAATCACAGAGCAAAAGACCAGTTGAGACGCGCTTTGCCACCTGAAAACCAAACAAGAACCCAAGCCTTATACATTTCTTATACATTTCTTTTTGCTATAGAGTTTTTCTTCATGCATGATTGAGCTAACTTAAATTTTCCATTTCAGATGAAAAAAGCTACAATAATCGTTTCATATATGCCTGAGGAAAAACTATATAACAAATGCATGAAGAAATCAGTTATCGTAGACTTATATTCTTGAGGATGAGAAATTTGTCGTGGCTATAAAAAAAAAAAATTGTCGTGGCTAATGCGTACAATTTGTTTTTGTTAGTAAGGAATAAAGCTTGGTTTAAATTGATAATGCTAAGCACGTCATATGATATGATTGATTTTCCAAATGAGAGAATCTGAATTTAGTTTAGCCAAAGCTGCATCAAGTTGCAGAAATTCGATGGCGTCTATCTGTGATGGTATTATGAACATGTTTGTCAATTTCTTTGATGATCTAACCCACGGGTTTTGATTCATTGTTGAAAATTCTGCAATTTCTGTCTGTCCAAGTGAAATAAATAGTTACTTGAATTACTACATGCGAAGCGTGGATGGAGAGGTTGCAGATCGTTGCTTAACATAGGCTAGCAGCAAAGTCCAGCATCTGAAGAAGAACAACGAGTTTCCAATCTTACGAATAACCGCTCCCCATATTTCTTTGCTGTAAACGTAGTATAACATCAAATGATCTCTCGATTCATCCACACTCAAGCAAATCCCACAATGCTTAATACAATTTAGTCCCCATCGAGACAATCTAAGCCTAGTTGGTAGCATGTTTAGTTGAGCAGTCTGTTGGAACAATTATTTTAATAAAGACATGTTAAGACATGAGTTTTATTAAAATATGTTCGTGTGAAAAGAAATGTGTTAAGCTCATAAAGATATAGAAGGAAAATTTTTCAATTTGGAGAAACTTGCTAGACAAGTAAATTTCCAATTTGTTAGATAAGTAAAATTTTCAATTTGTAGAAACTTGCTAGACAAACAGTGGTGGAGGCAGAAATATTTTTTACCGGGGTCAACATGAATATATTATAAAAATAATAATAAATTAATTAATTAAAATAATTTGTTTTTTGTTGCCAAAAATATAATAATTTGTTTTTATATTTAAAAATAAAATAATTTTAGAACATTTTAATATTATCAAGAAAAAAATAATTAAAACAATTATTTATTTATCACATAAATTATGATTATTTTTAATATATACAAATATATAATTTTGTAATTCTAGAAATAGAAAGGAGTTGGTAGAAAAATGAAAATCTTTTTAGATTATAAAATAAAAACATGTAAGACAAAAAAAACACAAAGTAAACGAGTAGAAACCAAAAAAATGCTTAAACTCTATTATTTTTGCAAGTCTTGGCTTTTTGGGCCTGAAATGAACATAAAAAAGTGGAAAAAAAAATGAATGGGTGCAGCTAAGGGGAATCGAACCTGCGGGACAGGGGTCAGACCCTTGTGCTTCTGAGCAACTCAGCTACTTTCTACTAATATTACAATGGCGCAAACGAAAATATATAAACTCCATGGGGGTCAGCTGACCCCCATGCCCCTTCACTAGCTCCGCCACTGTAGACAAGTAAATTTCCAATTTATGGAAACGTGCTAGTCCTATATAAAGAACCCCTAAGCCGCTCTCTTGTAGAGCATCCAGGACGAAAATCACACAGAGAAAAACACAAATAAAAGTTCCTTCAGTTCTTTTCTGTTTTAGGTTAGTGTCTAATTTCGAAAGTTTCGTAGTTCATATATTCGACATAACCGATATCGAGTGTTGTGGTACGGTTTCATATGGTTGTATTCTGGGACACATGAATCAAGATTTGACCTGTCACACTATGGGTGATTCTTTGAGTTAAGGAAAGAGATCAAATCTCGCATCCATATATTCTGACTTCTACTCCTTCTGTTAATTCGTTTTGATATCGTTTCCTTAGCGCTTCTGTTTTATTCGTGGTTTAATCGCTTTTAACGTAGTGCTGTAAATTTTGGTTCTACATTCTTAACTCAAAGAAATTTGTTTATGTTATATAAACATTAAACGGATTTTAATCGCGAGTAAATAAACATTTTTCAAACGATTTCTCTTCCGCTTATGATACTAAGAATGTTATCAACGCTAAATTTAGCAAGGACTCGTTAATGTAGAGGCGGATTAAAACCTGTTTTCAAAACAGTTTTGAAGGTAAAACGCAATGTATATTGTGAATCGTTTCATAGCGATCTTCGTGATTACTTTCTGCGTTTCATACAAGTTTATTGATTGCGATCGATAAACTGTGTTATTGCGATATCTGAGCGGTTTCTAATCGTTAGAATCACAGTTTATTGAAAAATAAACCCGATTATCAAACGCGTTCTAAACGCTTTGACGAATGCTCTACGGAGATTCGATGTTGAGAATGCGCTTTTAGCGGTTCTATTCGGTTCGATAACGGTTTGTAAATTGCGATTTAAATTCCGTACCGAAGAAAAGAGTTTATTCAGATTTTGATCGAATTCTCTTTCTGTTTGATTATCTATTAATGAAAATGGTATTGATTAGGGTTTTGAATAAATATGTCAACGACATAATCGTTTATGAGAGAGGCTAGATCTTAGTCTTGTTATCTTTGGTTTAAAGATTTTAGTTAATTGGTCAAATTAAATCATTGAAACAAAGTGAGTGGACCAATTGAACTAATTTGCTTACGATTATTCCACGACCTGGATAATCTTCAACAACAAAGCAATTTATTCTAATGGATAAAATTGTCTTGTATTTGTCTTTGCTTGAGACAAAAATTTTATTAAAAAAAATTGTTTAATGTGTTTAATCACTAGTAAAGTGATGTGTTTGGGGATTTTGGTTAGTATATTAATTCAGTTTTGTTCTCGTGAACGGACTAGAATTTCAATATGACTAACAACATTGATGTGATCATTGATGGATCTTGCAGTATGAATGACAGCGAATCATAGTGAGTCGATACTCCAAATTGCGGTTTGGAATAGGTCAGCCACTAGTGATTTCATGTGTCTTATGAACTAATATGAAGTTCTTGAAAAAAAACGTCACAAATGTGACAAGGCAAGTCATAATGCTAACTCATTGCAAAGAAAAGAGAACGACTCAAACCAATTTGATCAAGATAGACATGTGTGGTGTTATCTCTGAAGTCAATATGGATGAGCTTAACCCACATGAGTGGAAGTATGATACCGGTGTGACGGTTCATATATGTTGATAAGAGAACGTTTCCCATAAATCATAAAACAATTAGAAGTTGTTCATAAAAAATGCACTTTCAAAAGCTGCAGATTATGGTGAAGTGGTGAAGAAGCTCACTCTTACCAATGTCAAGCATGTGTCAGATTTTCGGAAAATCTGATTTATAGCACAATGCTAAGTAAGTATGAATTCACTGTCAATTCCGAAGCGATTAGCTTGTATTGACAAAGAATAGTGTCTATGTCGACAAAGGTTTTGTTAAGGACGTACTGGTCAAAATTAATTTTGAGACAGTCGTACTTAATATTAATGTAACCAACGAAGGTGACATTAATGAAAAGAAACCAGTTGCTTATGTTGTGGAGTCATTTAATATTTAACACATGTTAATTTCAAGTCTATGAGTAGATTGATGAACATGAACTTGATACCTAAAAGCAAGATAAGCAAATGTGAAGTTTGTGTCCAAGCCAAACTCACAAAAACGCCATCACAAAGCGTAGTAAGAACAACCGAACCTTTAGGGTTTAATTCACACGGATTTGTGTGATTTAAATATGTGAAAACTAGAGGTGGAAAGAAGTACTTCGTAACTTTCATAGATGATTGCACTAGATACTGCTATGTGTATCTATTACGAAGTAAAATTGAAGCCTTGGACAAACTCAAAGAGTACAAGCTCGAAGTTGAAAACCAACTTGATAAACTATCAAAATTGTTAGAAGTGATCGAGAATGTGAATATAATAAACCTTTCGATGCGTTATGTAGAGAACATGATATTATTCATCAAACAACCGCTCCTTACTCACCAGAGTCTAATGGAGTTTCGGAACGAAAGAACCGAACTCTTAAGGAGATGATGAATGCAATATTGCAGAAATCTGGGTTAGCCCAGAACATGTGGGGGGAAGCGTTTCTTACCTGAACAAAATACCACACAAAGTGACTGGGAAAACTCCATATGAACTTTGGAAAGGTAAAAGTACCTTCGTACAAATACCTGAAAGTGTGGGGGTGCCTTGCAAAAGTAGCAGTACCACTCCCGACCTAAGATGGTAGACTTCATATTCATCGGATATGTACATAATAGCAGTGCCTATCTTTTTCTGGTATATAAGTCAGATATACCAGACATCCATGTGAACACAATAATGGAGTCAAGGAACGTTTCCTTCTTCGAAGATGTGTTTCCATGCAGGGATAAGGGAAATCCTAAGAAAAATCGTGATGAACGAGATACTAGCAATGAGGCAAGCACTTCTGGCACTTCTACAAACGAAGTTGCAGAAGAAATTGAACATAGACGAAGAAACAAAGCTCGTAAAGAAAAGACATTCGGTTCAGAGTTCATAACGGCATTTCTAACAGAAAGTGGGCCAAGAACTCTCATTGAAGCCATGTCTACATCTGATGCACCTTCATGGAAGGAGGCTGCTAACAGTGAAATCAATTCCATTATGCAAAACCATACATGAGAGTTGGTTGATTTACCCCAAGGCTGTAAACCTCTTGGGTGCAAATGGATCTTTACTATAAAGATGAAAATAGATAGATCCATAGACAAGTACAAGGCCAGACTTGTGGTGCAAGGATTCCGACAAAAAGAAGGGTTGGATTACTTTGACACCTATTCTCTGGTAACGAGAATAACTTCGATTCGTATGCTGATTGGAATTACAGCATTAAGAGATCTTGAATCCATCAAATGGATGTAAAAACTGCCTTCATAAATAGAGATATAGAAGATGAAATCCACATGCATCAACCTGGGGATTATGCCACTCCTGGACAGGAGAAGAAAGTGTGTAGGCTTGTGAAGTCATTATGTGAACTTAAACAAGCGCCAAAACAATGGCACAAAAAGTTTTACAATGTAATGATGTCAAATGGCTTTCAAACTAATGAATGTGATAAGTGTATATACATCAAAAGTACTCCTCATGGATACGTTTTGCTCTGTTTATACGTCGATGACATGCTCATCATGGGAAGCAGTAAGGATATCATCAAACAAACTAAGAACATGCTTAGTGGAAAGTTTGATATGAAAGACTTGGGACTAGCAGATGTAATTCTGGGAATTAAGATCACTCGAAATCCTGAAGGAATAGTCTTGTCTCAAGATCATTATGCTGAAAAGATCCTAGAGCGGTTTAAAAACTACTCAAACGGGATAGCAAAAACTCCAGTTGACCCTCAACTTCACTTGACAAAGACTTCAGGTGAACCTGTGTCACAGGTGGAGTATGCAAGAGTGATCGTGAGTCTAATGTACTTGACGAATTGTACTAGACACGATTTAGCACACTCAGTAAATGTACTAAGTCGGTACACGAGTAATCCAGGTCATACTCATTGGTAAGCCATAACTAGAGTATTCTGAGAAATACTAAGAGTTATGGGCTTCATTTTAGAAAAGAACCAGCAGTACTATAAGCGTACAATGATGTTAATTGGATTTTAGATTCTAGAAACTCCAAATCTACGAGTGGATTCACTCTTGCTGGTGCAGAAATATCCTGGAAATCTTCCAAGCAAACACTCATTGTCCGATCAGCCATGGAGTCAGAGTTCATAGCTTTAGAAAAAGCTGCGGAGGAAGCTGAATGGCTTCGGAACTTCTTGGAAGATGTTGCGATGTGGGAAAAACCATTGCCAGCTCTACGCGTACACTGTGATAGTCATTTGGCTATCTCACAGGCACTGAGTAATCTGTATAATGGAAAATCTCGTCATATACAAAGACAACATAAGACCATTAGACATTTGATCTCCAGTGGTGTAATAACGATAGATTACATCAATTCGGCTGATAATTTAGCGGATCCGTTCACAAATCCCAAGATCTTGATTTCGAAAGGCGACACATCGGGACCCTATATATATCGTCTGCAAGCTTGCCGAGAGATTAAATTATGAAATCATCAAAAGGAATGGGTTTAAAGCCTATGAACAAAGATGACGTTTGATGGACACCCAACCTATGTGACTGGAGATCCCAAAATCTAGGTTCAAAGGGAAAACGAAATTGAGCTGATTCAGGATTGAGCACTATAACTATGCCCAGTTCCTCGGATAATAAATAGTGCTATATGTGTGTGATGAGGTTAAGCGTTGGCTTTTAATTATTCCATAGCTTTGTAATAGTGGAGTACAGATGGATACTTCTGGAAAGAAAGCTGATGGCAGATCACCTAGTGAGTGTGAAATGGGGCCGTTTCTAGGAGAATGAATGTAAGGTTATACTCTCCAACTTCACTCACGAATACCATGCATTTTCAAGGCCAAAATGAACACAACAGAGAACATAGTTCTACGAGAAGATGTAGTTGTGCGATATATGTTGTCTCAGTTTACATCAAAGTCCGGGTGGTTCAAGACATCGCGTTCACCTCATGGCCGAGTAAACCCGACATATATAAAAAATGATTGGTTCAAAGCTGAAAAATGCTACCTCTCAAATGCAGTTACATTTTCGTATACTCTCGAAAGTCTGTCTAGTCTAGTCTGGTCAAGTCTATCTAGTTCACTGAGTTTGTCTAGATAGTTGCATCTGCATATGTTTTGAATCATTTCTATTCATGTGGGGGATTGTTGGAACAATTATTTAATAAAGACATGTTAAGACATGAGCTTTACTAAAATGTGTTTGTGTGAAAAGAAATGTGTTAAGCCCAAAAAGATATGGAAGGGAAATTTTCCAATTTGTGGAAACTTGCTAGACAAGTAAATTTCCAATTTGCTAGACAAGTAAAATTTCCAATTTGTGGAAACTTGCTAGACAAGTAAATTTTCAATTTATAGAAACGTGCTAGTCCTATATAAAGGACCTCTAAGCCTCTCTTGTAGAGCATCCAGAACAAAAATCACACAGAGAAAAACACAAATAAAAGTTCCTTCAATTCTCTTATGTTTTAGGTTACTGTCTAATTTCGAGAGTATCGTAGTTCATATATTCGACAGAACCGATATCGAGTTTTGCGGTACGGTTTCATATGGTCGTATCCATGGACTCATGAATCAAGATTTGACCTGTCACACTACGGGTGATTCTTTGAGTTAAGGAAAGATATCAAATCTCGCTTCCATATATTCTGACTTCTACTCCTTCTGTTAATTTGTTTTGATATCGTTTCCTTAACGCTTTTGTTTTATTCTTGGTTAAATCGCTTTTAACGTAGTGCTATCAATTTTGGTTCTACACAGTCCACCTGAAGAAAGCATGTTTTGGTATTGCGCCTTTGAACCAAACAGCTCTGAACCAACCCTTCTTATCGTCCCTGCTTCTGATTTGATTCCACGTTTTTTTGCCCGGGAAACCTGAAGATGATGACCCTTCTACAAGCCAATGGTAAATGTCCTCACATTGAGTCGCTGTCAGAAGTTGGATCATGGTTAGGTGAGTCTGAAGTGTCACAGCCTGATCAGAAAAGCAACGACCCAGATTGGGAGCAAGTGTCTGCGACTCAAGAATGCAAAAGATCGCAAAATAGAGGGACCGGTGCTGCCTAAAACATTTATCAGAGGACCTTTAAGGGGGGTCCATCTATCAAACCAGAACCAATCGCGAAGGCCATTATCCACTGGGAAACCATAAATTGCTCTACAAGCTGTTTGATCTTTAGAAGCATTTTCCATCAGCCTGAATCTCTTGGTTTTTCTTTGATATTGACTTTGTAAGATATCTTTTTTTTGCAACTTGGTTGTTCATATTCCTCTATGTCAAACAGCAGTTTTGATGCTTGTAAACATGGATAAATTTGGGGGTTAAACTTGCAATTTTTATTAACATCATATTTTTAGATCTTTCAGACAACAAACTCAATGGAATCATACTTGTTCAACAGACTTTTGTTTTCAATACATTGTGTGTATGTTAAGTATATGTAACTCTACGTTGGGGACTGAATTTCTCTTGGGTAATGAGTCGAAGTTCTGAGATCTCCAAATTTATGTGTAGATATTTATCTTTTGTTATGTAATATGTTATCGTGTGTTATCATGTGTTAAGAACCAAAAAACGAGCATGTGAATCGCCAAGGCAAGAGAAAGACCATAGAGTTAACAAAGTTAGAGAAGTAGAAAAACCACTTGTATATATTTTATGTTTCTTCAACATCCTTATTGTTGGAATGTGAGTTGCATTCTTTTTCCCTTATCACAGTATTTAAGTGCATGTTAGCACTATCTATTTTAGCGGCTTATGTTAGCTTATGATTCTTGTTGTATAAAGACGTTTAGTCAACGGTCAATGACACTTAATCAGAATTTCAGTTTTACAAGTTGTTGAGCTCTCTCTCTCTCTCTCTCTCTCTCTCTCTCTCTCTCTCTCTCTCTCTCTCTCTCTCTCTCTCTCTCTCTCTCTCTCTCGTGTTGATTTCAGTGATGAATGTTCTACTAAACCAGGCGCTTAATCCAGAACCGGTATTGTTCAATTGAGTTGATGGTTCAATCTCTCAAGGCTTACGGTTAAGTCTTAAACCGACTTCTTTCACTTGGTTAATTCTTAGTTCTAGCTAAGGCGTGTGTGTGTGAGTAAGTTGTATCCGAGGGTGATCATACTTAAGTAGCTCAGTCATCTCTCTTGATTAAGGTTCATGAGTTGTAAAATCAGAGAGAGAGTTCATCTTGTAATCGATCTATCTAGTGGATTGATTGATCATCAGGCCGAGACGTAGGGATTCACATTCCGTGATCCTGAACTCGTAAAATTCTCTGTGTTCTTTCGTTTTAAATCTTTCTAGTTTGTTCTTGTTAATCGAGACTGTTTGATCTTTAGTTGAGAGTGCAAGTTATAAGTTCGTGAGTTCAAGAGCCAATCGAAGTTGAGCTGAATCACAACAACTGGTATCAGAGCCGTGGTTCAAGAAAATCGATTCGATGGTGAAAAGCAAAATCGAAATCGCAATCTTCGATGGCACTGGGGATTTCTCAATGTGGAAGAAGAGGATGCTTGCGCATCTATCGCTTCACGGATTGAAGCCAGCTCTGGAAGAATCGCCTACTCCGGTGACATCGGAAAACACGCCGATGAAGAAAGGTGAGGACGATGAAGATTACAAAGAAAGATTAAAGAAACTCGAAAGCGATCAGTCTGAAAAGGCTGAGAATGCAATGAACATGATCATCCTCAATCTCGGGGATCATGTACTGAGGAAGCTTGAAGAGTATACAACGGTTGCGTCAATTTGGTCGGCTCTGGAAAGACTCTACAACTCAAAGACTCTTCCAAATCGAATTCATATGCAACACAAGTTCTACACGTTCAAGATGGAAGAATCGAAAACCATTGATCAGAATGTGGATGAGTTCTTGAAGGTGGTTTTAGGTTTAAGCAGTGTCAAAGTCACGGTCTCAGAGGAGGTACAAGCCATTCTTCTGTTAAGTTCTTTGCCATCTAGCTACAATTCTCTAAAGGAAACACTGAAATATGGAAGAGAGACTCTAACCATTGAGGATGTAGTCAATGCTGCAAAATCAAAAGAAATAGAGCTAAAGGAAGTCAAAGAACTCATTGGTTCACAGAAGAATGGTGAAGCGTATGTTGCCAGAGGAAGGTCTGAAAAGAGAGAGTATGGAAACAAGAAGGGTAAGAGCAGGTCAAGATCAGGCTCAGGATCAAGAATAACTTGCTGGTACTGCAAGAAACAAGGTCACAGGAAAGTGGACTGCTACGCCAGAAAGAAGAAGCTTGAAGCAGATGAAGATGCTGAAGCTGCAGTGGTAATAGATGAAGTTCAAAACACCACTGGACTATCTGTTTCAAATGATTGGCACCAAGAGAAATGGATCATTGACTCTGGATGCTCTTACCACATGACATCAAGAAGAGATTGGTTTGACACATTTGAAGAATTAACTTCAGGACAAGTTCTCTTAGGAGATGACTACTCAGTAGAAGTTAAAGGGATTGGATCAGTAAAGATCAAGGCTTATGGTGGTTCTGTCAAGACTCTAACCAATGTCAGGTACATTCCTAAACTAAAAAGGAATCTAATATCTAGTGGAACTCTGGATAGACTAGGATATGAACACTCTGGAGGTAAAGGCATGACTAGGTTCATTAAAAATGGGAAGTTAGCCTTAAAGGTAACACTGGTTGGCACTTTGTATATTCTGGATGGAGAAACTGTTGCAGGTGAAACAAACAGCAATATCTCAAAGAAGAAGTTCGATGAAACAGTCCTATGGCACAGACGCCTTGGACACATGAGTGTAAAGAACCTTCAGATACTAGTCAAGAAGGGTGTGATTGACAAAAAGAAGATCAGCAGTATGGACTTTTGTGAAAGCTGCATCATGGGGAAGCACAAGAGATTAAGCTTCCAAATTGAAAAACATGACACAGGAGAGACACTCAAGTACATCCATGCTGACCTTTGGGGTTCTCAGAATGTAACACCAAGTCTGTCACAGAAACAGTATTTTCTGTCCATAATAGATGACTTCACTCGAAAGGTCTGGGTGTACTTCCTGTCCACAAAAGGGGAAGCATTCAAGAAGTTCAGTGAATGGAAGAAGCTGGTGGAGAATCAAGCTGATAAGAAAGTAAAATGTCTTCGTACTGATAATGGACTGGAATTTTGTAGTAATGAGTTCAATGAGTTCTGTAAGCTCCACGGCATTGAAAGACACAGAACCTGCTCATATACACCTCAGCAGAATGGGGTAGCTGAGCGTATGAACCGTACCATTATGGAAAAGGTGAGATGCCTACTAGATGAGTCTGGTCTAGAGGAACATTTCTGGGCTGAAGCTGTCTCAACTGCAGTGTATCAGATAAACAGAATTTCTCCATCAGCCACTGACTTCAACATCCCTGAGGAGCTTTGGTTAGGAAAGAAACCAGGCTACAAGCACATGAGGAGATTCGGGTCTCTGGTCTATGTTCACAAAGATCAAGGAAAGCTACAACCAAGGGATTTAAGAGGCATTTTTGTGAGCTATCCCCCTGGAGTCAAAGGCTACAAAGTCTGGCTCTTAGAGGAGAAGAAGTGTGTGATAAGTCGGAATGTTGTATTTGTAGAAGACAAGGTCTATAAAGACCTGAACAAACCTGAAAAAGAGATATCTGAAGAATCAGAAAAATCTGGGAATACAACAGAGGTGGTGATCAGAAAGGATAAGCCGAAGGAAAATGGTTCTGATAGAGTTTCAGGTGGAGTTACATCAGTGGACACTGAGCAAATCAGTGACTCAGAAACAAGTGAAGAAGCTGATGAACCTGGAACAGAACAAGAAGTTGATCAGAGAAGCTATCACCTTATCAGAGACAGAGAAAGGAGAGAAATAACTCTACCTGCAAGATTTGGTGACTACGACATGGCAGCCTTTGCTCTCATTGCTGCAGATGCAGTGACCTCAGAAGAGCCTAGGGATTATCAAGAAGCCATCAGAAGTAAAGACAAGGCCCTATGGATTGCAGGCATGAAAGAAGAGATGAGCTCTCTTGATAAAAACAAGACTTGGGAGCTTGTAAAGCGGCCTAAAGACAGAAAGGTGATAGGTTGTAAATGGATTTACAGACTAAAGTCAGGAATACCAGGAATAGAGAAGCCAAGGCACAAGGCCAGACTTGTTGCAAAAGGGTATTCACAAAGGGAAGGGATCGACTATCAAGATGTTTTCTCTCAGGTTGTAAAACATGTATCAATTAGATTCCTTCTCTCTATCACAGCGGATCAAGATCTTGAACTTGAGCAGTTAGACGTGAAGACTGCGTTCCTTCACGGATTTATTGAAGAAGAAATCTTCATGGACCAGCCAGAGGGTTTTGAAGTGAACGTGATCATGTAGATCCGCTGCATCAGTTTACATCAAAAATGTTAGCATAACTTTTATCACAAAAATGGAAAACCAAAGCAAGAAAATAGGCTTTTTTCATTACTGACTTGGGCGTGACGCGATCCAAAGTTATAGACCATCTTCATAACATGCGTCTTGTAATAGTAGGATTGAACTGATAGTTTTGTCAATGACTCTTATCAGTGTTCGTGAATGATTAGGACTTAACTGAGAAAAACAAGTTGGGACTATGATTAGGACAATTTTCGTATTGTTTCACCAACTATAATTATCACGTTTAGGATTTTGTCTTTGTAATGACCAATGACGACAGTAAATCTAAACCATTGATCAATATAATATTCACATGTATGTGTATGTAGGCACTAGGCAGATAATAGAGACAAAAATTCGATGATTACAAGTTTTATGACAAATCATTAACGACTGATACCCCAAAAAAAAAATCATTAACGACGTCAAACCATGTGCCTCGATAATTGATCATTCCTAATCTTTGACCAAGACTAACTTTAACTTTACTTATGGCACGATTAATTTTACATATAAATATAACTATGTACTAGCTTTTCGGAAATTGGTCATTGTGATACCATCATCATTATTTCAAATTTTCAGTGATGCGTGCATTTATATATAGTACTGTATATTCACACACATATATACACAGTTACAGAGAAGATTCTGTATATACCCGTTTGGATCCAACGACAAAGAGTAAATGCACACGAAAGTAGAGATGTTAGATACAATAAAATTTTGAAAAGGCAAAATACAAAGTTTCTTGGAAATCTTAAAAAATCAAAATATTAAATGATATTTTCTTGTTTAAAAATTAAGAAATCACTTTTTTTTTAATATGCGTGTTTTTGGTAAAGGAAAAAATAGCATTTAAATCTCCAACTTTTCCAGAAACGCCAAAAAAAGTTTGTCAAAAATCGTGGTATAAAAAAACTTCGAACTTTTGTTGACTTTTCTATAAACTCAAAACTTTGCGTTGACAAAGCCGAATTAAGCTCGCCGTTAACTTCATTAACGATATAGGTTAACAGAGTTAAGCACCGTTACTCTTTTCGTTAACTTGAAAACGACGTCGTTTTAGTATAATGGGAAAAATGGCATTTAAATCCACAACTTTTCCAGAAACGCCAAAAAAGCTTGTCAAAAATCGTGGTATAAAAAAAGCTCAAACGAGATGGAGACTCGAACCCTGGATCTCTGGGGTCATAAAGGAAGGGTCCAGCCACTATGCCACTGCCACTCTTTGAACATATATCGCCAACTAATTTATATAGCACGAAAAATTAAGCGTGTATATTTAAAAAATGGAAAGAAGGCTTGAATTCCAGATCTCTTGGTCATAAAGAACACATTCAACCATTGTGCCACATCCAATCGTCTAACATACAATGGAACCAAATTTATATAACCCGACAATTTTAACGTTTTATTAATCAACAAGAAGAAATACATAAAGATTTTACTCGAAATATGGCAGAAATCGAGAGAGAACAAGGTGAAATTTCTAAATCGATTTTGAACATAAGATTTTATGAGGAGGAAACGCGATTTAGTTTTCCTTATGTTATAACGCAGATTGTCGGGTTATATAAATTTGGCTCCACTATATGTTAGACGATTGGATGTGGCACAGTGGTTGAATGTGTCCTTTATGACCGAGAGATCTGGAATTCAAGCCTTCTTTCCGTTTTTTAAATATACACGCTTAATTTTTCGTGCTATATAAATTAGTTGGCGATATATGTTCGAGGAGTGACAGTGGCACAGTAGTTGAACCCTTCCTTTATGACCCCAGAGATCCAGGGTTCAAGTCTCCATCTCGTTCGAGCTTTTTTATACCACGATTTTTGACAAGTTTTTTTTGGCGTTTCTGAAAAAGTTGGGGATTTAAATACCATTTTTACCATTATACTAAAACGACGTCGTTTTCAAGTTAACGAAAAGAGTAATAGTGCTTAATTCTGTTAATCTATATCGTTAATGAAGTTAATGGCGAGCTTAATTCGGCTTTGTTAACGCAAAGTTTTGAATTTATAGAAAAGTCAACAAAAGTTCGAAGTTTTTTTATACCACGATTTTTGACAAGCTTTTTTGGCGTTTCTGGAAAAGTTGGGGATTTAAATGCCATTTTTTCTTTTTGTTAAAACCTCCTATATTGAGAAATAGAGGGTGTAATTATTACCAACCGTAATTATTTCTCTCATGATGTTCATAACCATTTCGTTGACGTGTGTTTATATTTTTTTTCTTCCACCAAACTCTTTTACTACCATTCCCGTGTGTAAAATGCTACAATTTTCAACAAGCAATATTTCTCAAATAAATTAAATTAAAAAATCAGTCAAAATGACTTCCAAATTCATATATATATATCATTCGGAGATCAGGTTAATGAAAAACCCAAATTGTCCTTGTTGGCAACCCAACCACTAAAGCACTCTTTAAAAAAAACACCACTAAAGCATGTACTCTCCAACTAATTTTGCGACTAATTATGAATAGTAAATGCATTATAAAAACTCATAAGTTTCACTTTCTTATAATACTTTATAGTTTTTCCAAATATATTGCTTTGAATTATGTTCCATGCAACAAAAACAATACAAAAATTTGAAAGAGTTCCACTATGAGAAAATTAAACATAAGTTGATACTTTATTATGTTTACATGATAATTTGCTCCCCATTAAACTAAGCTACATTTTGTCCAGTTGAAATGTTGTTCTATATAATTTTTTTTTTCAATCTAGACAATTTGACTTATATAAAAAGCATAATTTAAACACGAGTTTTTCGCTAAAAAATATGTTCGAGAGTTTAAATCTAAAAGAATTAAAATCTTTTATCTTTTTTTTTCTCATAAGGTTGAAGTTTGAGATATAAAAAAAACATTACATTGTAAAGTCAAGCGATATTTCAATTTATAACGAATAAAATTCTTCTTAGTAAACACGAGTTTGACTTATATAAAAAACATAATTTAAACACGAGTTTTTCGCTAAAAGATATGTTCGAGAGTTTAAATCTAGAAGAATTAAAATCATTTATCTTATTTTTTCTCATAAGGTTGAAGTTTGAGATATCAAAAAAAAATTACATTGTAAAGTCAAGCGATATTTTAAATTTATAACGAATAAAATTCTTCTTAATAAACTAGTATATGATTAAAGCTAATGCTTTGTGACTTTCTTTTTGACAACAAATGTTTTTAAAAAAGTCACTAAGGGCATCTCCAACCCACCTTTATATTTGCCTCTAAACTCTATTTTAGAGGCAAATCTACTCCAACCCACCTCTATATCTTTCTCTAAAATAGAGATTGCTATTTTTTCCTCTATATATAGAGGAAAAAATAGCATTCCTCTATAATAGAGTCAAACTTTTTTGTTTGCACAATTGCCCTTTAACTTTTATATTTTATAATTATAACCTATATTAATATATAAAAAAATATTTTTTAATGATTTGTTAATAATTTTATACATACAATTTCTTTGTTACTTTTTAAACATATTATAGTTTTATAAAAAATTTGCAAAATAAAATAAAAAATAAAAAATGGTTTAGTTTGCAACTTTTATAAATAAAATGTGTGATTAGTAAAATAAAAAAAGAATATTGGAGAGAATATTCTTTTTAGAGTAAAATATAGAGGAATACATTGGAGCAAAATCCACCTCTATTATAGAGTTCCTCTATTTTAGAGGCAAATATAGCAAAATACATTGGAGATGGTCTAAGAAGCATTAGTTTTAATCATATATGGGTTTACAGAACCGATTATTATGTTTTAAACGTAATTTTATATGATATGGGTACCAATTTTTTTATAAGTATGACTCGAAAATGACAAGAAAAAGAAGAACAACAAGAATAAGGTGGTGAGATGGAAAAAAACTACTCTATACATAAACCAAAAGGGAACATAGAAAATGACAAGTTTCGTTTCAAAGAAAGAAAGAAGAAAAGGACAGACTTCTTCTTCTTTAATAAAGAAACATAAATTAGGGAAACTGCTGAAAAAAAAGATGTTCATGTTTACTTGGCTACACATTTGTTTTACTTACATTTGTGGATGGATGGATGGGTATTAAATGCAATTCCGTGACCTTACCGGCAGAAATTGATGACCAATATTATTGCGATATTTCTATAATTAGATTCATGTCTCTTACTTTGGATTGAAAGTTGAAACACGTTTGGTTTGGTTGCATTTAATTAGTGGAGGTTAAACACCAAAATGTTGTTGAGATTAAACTTGTAGTGTTAAGATGAAATACAGTCCGAAAGTTGATATATGGTATTTATATCCCTGGTCATAAAAATAATATTAAGCCTGAGTTTGGCTAGCCTCTAATTTAATTTCCTGGTTGCATTAATTTCTGCTATTTTCTTTTCTTGTGAAAATATTTCTCCGATATGTCGGTTTGTGACTCTAAGAATTTGTTTATTCTGCTAGCTTTAATATATCCAGAGTTCGTGTAGCTTGTTGAGTTCGATTGATGAATAAAAACGGAATTTGAACGGTAAACAGAAGCTGTAAACATTTAAAAGATAGTGCAAAGATGTAAGAACAAATGATTGAAGAAAACAATATTAAAAATTGAGAAAACATTTAATATCATATTTGCTATCACTTTATGATTGGTGATCATTAAAACATCAAACTCATTACCGTAGCGATAAAAAGTTACCAATTGGAGCCGTTAATTATGTTTCTAACCTATATGTACTACCTTGTGTGAACTAATGTTTAATGGAAAATTTTAGTGAGAAAAATATTCATACATTCTAGAACAAAAATAATCTTATTGTATCCAATGAAAGCAATCTGACCAAGATTAATTGGTGTCAATTATGGACCACAATACTGTGCGACCTTTTACTATTTTCTAGTCTGAAAACTGGGACCTTTATATATATATTTTTTTTTTTTTTGAGCAAAAGACCTTTATTTCTCTTTATAAAAAAAATTGATGACAAAAAAGTTCAAGAAAAAAATGGAAGAAATGAATAATTCTGTGGATATCTTGTTGATGACCTGACACAGAGGTCACATTGGGTATCTTCTTGATGACCTGACACAGAGGTCACATGCAGACAAGTAAAACCAGATCCACTCTCCTCACATGCTTTTGTGAGATGGAGAGCCTCTGTATCTATCTATCTATCTCCACACACCTCTCTCTTACAATTTTTTTTTTTTTAATTATGGGATTTGGGGAAATTAATTAAGATCAGAGGTAGGTTTTGTAGCAATACTCAACATTTTTTTCTACATTTTATTTCGAAAGAGAAAAAGAATTCTTCCATTTTCCAAGAAGCCTTATTATGTGGCCGTATTTCCGGTTTGTTCTCTGAGCAGTTACCAGTGAGTACAAAACAAACAGAGGAACATTTTAGTCTTCTTCTTGGATCTGTGTAAGAGATTCCTTTGTTCCTTTCTTTCTTTAATCTTTCTCTTGTTCTTCAACTCTTCCTTCTCCCTTCTTCTCATTGGTTCTGTAATTTTAAGGTACATTCTCTCTTTAGGACCAATTTTTTTTTCAGACAAAGAGACACACATGTTCTCTTGTATCTTTGTTCATCTTCTGTGTTCTGGTTAGATTCTTGTAAGATTGGATCCAATTACCAAAAGGGTCTTTTATCTTTCTCCCTTTTTGTGAATCTGGGAATCTAGGTATGTAAAAAGTCACAAACTTTTTCATTCCTTTTCAGATCTGTAGGTTGCTATTAGTGTGGGACTCATAACTCTGATTTAAAAGATTAATTTGTGAGTTTGGGGTTTTTTTTCTTAAGCTTTAATTAGCTGGAGTAACAATGGGTGTTCTGATTTGGTAATCTTGAACAGGTTTCAAGTTTCGTACAAAGAAAAAAGCTAAAATTTTGGAGTTCTATATGATTATGGAAGGTGCATCATTCTCGTCATGGCTTTAATGGTGGTTACTGTTGATGATGGAGAAAGAAAAAAGAAAGCTTTAAAAGTAATCTCTTCCAAATTATTGCCAACACATCATTGAGTCAAAAAGTTAGGGTTTTTGGTAATCAATAAAGGCAACACAAAGCGTCTCAGCCAAAAAGAAGAAAAAGGAGAGAACTTTATTAGCTGCTGAAAGTTCCGGCGCCGGATAATTGTTTTTGTGATCTGAAGAAATGGCTGCGAAGCTTCTGCATTCATTGGCAGATGATAGTCCAGATCTGCAGAAGCAAATTGGATGTATGAATGGGATTTTTCAAATCTTTGATCGTCACCATGTTCTCACTGGCCGGCGAAAAAGCCTTACTTTAGGTAACAAATTTATTAAATATTTGATTATAACACTCTCTATATAGTTCGTGTCTCGTTGTCGTTGACTTGTATGTAGTCACTTCTCTTTTGCTTTTCTTTTTGTATCTTGTTCTCTGTTCTGTTTTGCCTCTGCATCAGCCAATTTGGCGTAACCAGGTCTTGTTATCTTATCAGAGATCTAGTTTTCTGGTTTTGTTTCCTTTCTCATTGGTGTTGATCTGCCGAATCTTTTGGTTAGATTTAGTTTTCCATTTTGGCTAGATTTTTCTTGGTAGATTTTGACTTTTATTAACCTTAGGCTCATCAAGTTTCCAACCAAATGTGATAAATAAAAGTAAGACTTTCGATATGATCATGAACCTTGTTTTATGTGTTTATTGCAGGTAATGGAAATGCTAATAGCATCATCTCTGAAAGAGACTCTGTTGACACATTTTATCAAGCCAAAGACACTGTAAGTTAATTCTATTGTTAATGATCTACAATGTCATTAGATGTTCTGTAAGATCCTAAGTCTTTTTTCATTTCAGTTTCAGGACTCTAACATTGGTGGAAATGTGAAAGAGAAGCAAAGGGTTTCAACAGAATCATCAAGGGTTTCTTTCTCATCTTCGTGTTCGTCTTCACTATCTTCTTCTGAGTTGAATAGAGGAGTTCAACCTGAAACTTCTGCCTATGACCAAGCCAATTGTCCAGAATCTCCTACAAGTGAACCTGAGATGACTGAAAGGAATGGATTTTCACATCTAGGAGTTGACCTTAGAGATGTTGTGAGAGACTCTATGTATAGAGACGCCAGAGGGCTTTCTATTAAGACTCCTATGACAAGAGAGGAGGTAGTTAGACGCAGCAGAAGAGAGGATTCTCCAAGGCCTTATGGTTTGAAGCAATCCACACCTGCTGATCTCAACGAGTCTTTCAGATTTCTAGCCAAACTTAGAGAAACACATCAACATTATAACGAGGTTGGAGCAAAGAATGCACCACCTCGTTACTCTGTGGATTCTCATGATACTATGAAATCCAGACAGAAGTTGAAAGAGTTGCCTAGGCTTTCGCTGGATAGTAGAGAACGAGTGGTCGTTGATCTAAAATCAGGTAAACTTCCGGAAAGTTTCAGTGGAAGCTGCTCAACTAGCAACAAGAAACGGCCTCCGAGTGTTGTTGCAAAGCTCATGGGGTTGGAGACATTACCGGGTTCTCCATTGGGTAGAGACATCCATCAGTTTGGTTCAAACAAATTCGACACTTTTGACCATACCAACGATCCATTCTCAAGATCATTGAGGGAGAAGAATCTGAACCGTACTATCCGGTTTTCTCCTAGCTCACCAAGAAGCTTGGGGAAGGACCCGTCTTCTCCAAGATGGAGAAACTCTGATTTTGTTATGAAACCTCTATCAAGCTCAAGATTTCCCATTGAGCCAGCTCCATGGAAGCAAGCTGATAGAAACCGAGTTCTGCAAAAGCAAGCTAGCATGCCTGTGAAAGCGGTGCCGCCTGAAGTACCTAAGTTTTCTCCTACTGTGTACAGTGAAATGGAGAGGAGATTGAAAGAACTTGAGTTCAAAGATTCGGGAAAAGATCTGCGAGCTCTTAAACAAATATTAGAAGCTATGCAATCAAAGGGTTTCCTGGACACAGAAAAACAACCACAATCTTCAAACTTGGCAGCTCAAAGAGATTATGAAAGAGAAAATTCTGCAACTTCCAACCAAGCAATGCCATCTAGAGCGAGAGTCCCATCTTCTTCTTCTTCATCTAACCAGGTATATCAATCTCCAATTGTGATTATGAAACCTGCCAAACTTGTTGAAAAGGCTGGTATTCCTGCGTCATCCCTTATTCCCATTCATAGTCTATCTGGGCTAAATAAGATCAAACCTGAGAAAGGAACATCAACAAGTAGTAAACGGGTGACAAAAGACCGTAGTCCTGTAAGGGGAAGAGCTGAATCATGTATCAGCTCTGTTGATAAGAAACCTGACAGCAGAAATGTGCGGTCTTCTTCAAAAAAGCCTCTTCAGGTTTCTAAAGAAAGTAGTAGTTCAAAGAGTTCAGGATCTGTAAGTCCAAGGTTGCAGCAGAAGAAGCTTGAGCATGACAAACGTTCACGTCCACCAACCCCTCCATCTGATTCTACTAAATCAAGGAAACCGCTAAATCGACAACTCGTGGAATCTACTTCTCCTGGTGGTAGACGTAGACCCAAGGCTCAGAAGAGTTTGCAGCAAAATGATGACCAACTTAGTCAAGCGAGCAATGAGTCTAGAACGTCGAGTCATGACATGTGTACTCAATCTGAAGCAGAAGCCGTTGCTGGTGTAGAACAAGCAACTGAAGCTGATGGTGGTAAAAGTCCATCTATAATCGAGGCAGCTAAAGCTGTAGTCTCTAACTTAATGCAGAATGTGAGTTCAGTGCTTCCTTGGTATTATGTGAAAATATTTTGAGTTACTAATTCTGTTTTTGTTTTTCTTTTGGTGTTTTCAGAAATCCAGTCCAAGGTTTAGTGAGGATGGATCGTCAGCAAACCTTTCACTAGTTGCTTTGGAACATCCAAGTCCTATTTCTGTTCTTGACACCTCAATTTACAGAGAGGTGGAACCATCTCCTGTGAAGACCCAAGGTATAAACATATTAAGAACTTGAAAATATCAAAGTCTATGATCTGTACTTAGCTTGCTTAGTTTGGGAAAGTTTCTCTTGTTCAATGTTTTCTCAGTGCAAGGATTTGATATTCAGTTTCCTCATTTTCTGACTCAGAGTTGATCATGTGATAGGTAATGTTGCCCATGACTCTGGTGATGAACATTGTGAGGACCAGTGGAATCCAGCTTACAGTTTCTCAGAAACTACATCAAGCTTTTCGCCAGAGATAAACCGCAAGAAGCTTCAGAATGTTGAGCACTTGGTTCAAAAGCTGAGACGACTGAACTCTAGCCATGATGAAGCCAACCAAGATTACATTGCATCACTCTGTGAGAACGCAGATCCTAACACCGATCACAGATACATCTCCGAGATTCTATTAGCCTCAGGTCTTCTGCTCCGAGATCTTGGCTCAGGCTTAACAACGTTTCAACTACACCCGTCAGGCCACCCTATCAACCCAGAGCTGTTCTTTGTTCTTGAGCAGACAAAGAGCTGTTCTTTGCTACACAAAGAAGAAAGCAAGGTTCTGAAGAAGGAGAAGCTCAACCGCAAACTTGTGTTTGACACTGTTAATGAAATTCTTGTGGAGAAACTAGCTTTGGTTGAAGCCACTACGAATCCATGGATGAAGTCCTCTGCTAAGATGACTAAGAAAGCCATGAGTGCGCAACAGTTACTGAAACAACTGTGTTCATCGATAGAAACATTACAAAAGCAAGCCACAAAGAGATCAGAAAACTTCTTGTTGGAGGAAGAAGACGACTTTCTGAAAAGTATACTTGCAGAAGATGTGATGATTCGGTCTGGGAACTGGGTAGACTTCAATGGAGAAATCTCAGGATTGGTGCTGGATGTGGAGAGGCTTCTCTTCAAGGATCTGGTGAATGAGATTGTGCATGCAGAAACTAGCCGTCTTCAAGCAAAGTCAGACAGACGAAGAACGCTTTTCGCAGACCAGTAGCTAAGGCTGTTGAAGAAACAGTACTAAATATATACAACTGGTTTATCTTCTTTCTCTAACTTCGTTAACTCTCTGGTCTTTCTCTTGCCTTGGTGATTCACATGCTCGTTTTTGGTTCTTCAGTATTATACAGATTATCTTATCGTGTGTTATGTAATAACTACACAGAAATTTGGAGATCTCAGAACTTCGGCTCATTACCCAAGAGAAATTCAGTCCACAGCGTAGAGATACATATAATCAACAGACAATGTATTGAAGTAAACAGCTTGAAAAAGAATATACAAGAACTGAGCTGAAGTGATTTAAAAATGGCCAAATTGCAAAAATAGCACAAAACATGTTTTATCACAAATATAGCAACAAGGAAGAAAAATCATAAAAATAGCACAAAAACATGTTTTGTCACTAAATTAGCCATAACCCTTAAATTTTTATGCCTTTTCTCTTTAAAATAAAAAATGTTGAATAAGTATGATTCCTAATAGATTGGTAGAAAGTGTTGAATATTATTGATGTGTGGAAGGGTTTATATACAAGTTGAAAATCCTAATGATAATAGGAAATATGGCTTAAAGATAAACACAACAATTTTTAAAAATATATCTAAATATGATTAATATATATCATAATATCTCTCTCAAGTTGGCGGAGAAATTTCTTGAATCTCCAACTTGGAGAGAAGATAATGAAAAGTAGTAGCTGATAGAGCCTTTGTTAGTATGTCGGCTGGTTGTTGTTTGGTAAAGGTGTGAACCGTTTTGATCAGACCATCATCAATAACATCGCGAACAAGATGACAGTCTAACTCAACATGCTTTGTGTTTTCATGAAATACAAGATTTGCAGCAATATGAAGAACTGATTTCCTGTCGCAATAGAGAGTCATAGGCCGAGGATGATCAATACCAAAAGATGCAAGTAGCTGCTAAATCCACTTAATCCAGGACAACCTTTTAGATAACGAACGACACGAAGAGCTGCGTGCCAATGTTCATGAAAAGGACAATTCATAAACTGAGACAAGACTTGCACTATGTAATAGAGCTCAGTCCGTGTGAAAGAGAGATAGATGAGCCGACCGATCAGACGATGGAAACGTTCCGCGTTTGAGATCGACTCTCCCTTTGCTAGAGACAACTTGTGATTGAGATCCGTAGGGACTGATGAAGGTTTTTAGCCAAGAAGACCAGTCTCTGCAATGATGTCAAGGGCATATTCCCTTTGGGAAAGAAAAATGCCTTTCGTGTTCTGAGCAACTTCGATGCCAAGAAAGTATTTAAGCTTTCCCATATCCCTCATATGAAAATAACGATGAAGATAGTTCTTGAATCGTTGTAAGGTAGATAGATCATTACTAGCATTGATACAATCATCAACATAGATCAAGATACACAATGAAATCGAGCCTCTTGAGTAAGAGAACATAGAATAATTGGATTTACTTTGCATGAAGCCATAAGCAAGAAGAGCCGTACGGAGATTCTCAAACCAACACCCGTGAGCCTGTTTGAGGCTATAGAGAGACTTCTTGAGGCGACAAATGGAGGACGAATCAGAAATTTTCAAGCTCGGAGGGAGCGTCATGTAAACCTCCTCATGTAGATCTCTGTGTACGAAATCGTTGTGGATGCCCATTTGGTGGATTTCCCATTTCTTAGCTGCGGCAATTTGAAGCATAAGACGCACCGGTGTTTGCTTGGCAACTAGTGCGAATGTATCTATATAGTCAAGGCCTTCTTTTGACGGTTTCTAAGGGCGACAAGACGAGACTTGTGATGAGCTATTTTACCATTGGAGGGATATTTTAGCTTGTACACTCATTTACTCCCAATTGTACGCTTGCCAGGAGGCAATGTAGTGAAATCCCACGTGTGGTTATCTTAAAGTGCTTGAATCTCGTCTTTCATTGAGTTTTTCCAAGTATCGCTTTTAAAAGCCTCTTTATACGAGGTGGGTTCAACATTGGTGGTGAACGCAGCGAGAAAAACTTGATGGGAAGGTGAAAAACAAGAGTTATAAAGAAAGTTCGATATAGGGTAGAGTATTTTACCTAGAACCGTGGTAAGAGAAGCCTGATTGGAGTCGGTAGAAGCTAGAGAAGAGTGTATTACTTTAGATGTGTATGAGACAACATAGTCCTTCAGAAGAACCGAGGGTTTCACGTTGACCCGGACCAAGGAGTTCTGGAAATCCCGGGGAGCACTACAAAAAAAGTCCTCATTCATAGCACATTACCATAGCTCGTTTTACTGAACTGCTATCGAAGATGTTTTAGAAATTTCCAAAGTCTATAATAGCATTGAATAAACGCTATAATAAAGTTTTCATAAGCGGGAAGCTAAATTTAGCTGAACCACCGAACTTTTGGTAAAAATTTAGTGTCGTGAACAACCTAGCTTATTTCCCTCTTCATTTTCCCTCTCTACTTTCATTTGCCCTCTTCATTTTCCCTCTCCACTTTCATTTTTCCTCTTGAGCACAAAATCATCTCACAGAAAATCTCCTACTTTATTTTTTTCGCCGATCATTTTACCCAGAATTTTGTTGTCCTCTCTCTTTCTTTCCTCTCGTCTCTCTCTCTCTCTCTCTCTCTCTCTCTCTCTCTCTCTCTCTCTCTCTCTCTCTCTCTCTCTCTCTCTCTCTCTCTCTCTCTCTCTAAACCTAAACCAATTGTTTTCATTTTCCCTCTTTCAATTCAATTGCGAAAACCCTTAGTGGAACAGATTCACGGAGCAAATCGAATTGTTTTCAGTTTGATAACCGTTTGCAGTTGCGTTAGCCAAATAAATTGTTTGGGAGCTTCATTTACGGTAAAAATCAGTTGCTCCTTCCTCTTTATTCTTCGCCGTTTCTTTCTCTCTTCTTCGATTGAAATCATCTGCTGTAGGTGGTACCCAGTTCGTGGTTTAAAGCTTTTCCGTCGAATTTGATAAGAAAGCTGTGTCTTTTTAGATTTGGAAGGTAAAAGTGAAACCTTTTTGTTGTTATCATATATGGAATCTGTTCTCAGGTCAAAATTTCATTTATGAGATTGCATAATCTTCGTAGGTTTTAAAAGCTTTCATCTTTTGTGTGTTTTTCTTTTGGGTCACTAGGGTTTTGAAGTAACTGATTCCACTCGTTTGTGTTACAGGGAGTGTAATGGCTCTTATACAATTTGAAAGTTCATGTATTGCTCGATGGGGGATTCTTCGCCCTCAGTTTGCAGTAAAAGCTTCTTATTGTCCAACCAGATTGGAATCTCACCAAGATAAGTAAGAGCCTTAACTTTACCATGGCTTAATTGAAGACATTTAATTTGTTGAGACTTGAGATTGCCATGATTTCTATTCTGTCCTTGGAGTCTCAAAAACAGCACCCAAAGGAGATAAAAAGCGGTATGTGACCTAGAATCTCGTATGGTTTTTCTTGTCCATGATTTGAGATTTTTGAGATACCTTACCGTTTTCTGTGATGATTACAGGAGGGTTTCCATAGACATCTTTAAGATAAATTGCCAGTTTCCTGATTCCCCATGGGACAATGTGTAGCCAGCTTGATCCAACCTGATTTCAAGTAAGTTTCTTCATCAGATTATTGCTTACTAGTAAGGAGTAGTGAACATCTTCGGTTTCTATCAGAGAAATACGTACTCTCTCTCTCTTCCGTTTTATGACATTGTCAAGCTTTTGTAGTGGTAGAAGTAACCGTTTGTCTGCTGAGGATTTGATAGAACAAGGGACTGATGATACTCTAGTCAAGGACAAGACCTTCGAGTCTTGAACTCAACTTCTGTAATCAAACCTTTGCCTGTGGACATAACAACATCTCCTTTACCAACCAAGTCACTCTTGTCACCTGAGACAAACAACCCGGTAGAGACATCTCTAACTTCTTATAGTCACATTAAAACTGTTAGTATTGGTTTCTTAGTTCAATGTTTTGATTTATGATAGCTCGTGGTTTGCTTAGGGAAAGGAGGAAGAGCCTGTGTTACCAAAAGCCTTGGAATACATATCGTGCCTTATTCATTTGGCTGTTTTTGGGATTCTTGGGGTAAGTCTCCGAGGCTTTACTCTTGAAATATGCTTAGGTCCCATGATTCTTTCTGGATCTATGTTCGTGTTATGTTTTGGTTTTACTCATTGTGATTGTTGTCTACAAATGAACAGGCTATTACGAGATATTTGCTGCAGAAACTGTTTGGACCAACTGTTGCTCGTGTAACCAGCGATGGGAGCATCTTGTACCTTGATCTTCCCTCCAACATGGTAAAAGTCACGATGCACTCATCTTGAAGAACCTGCCTTTGTTGTAGATGTAATACTCCGCATGATTCCTTACAGGTAGGATCATTCTTCCCTGACGATATACCAGAGCCTATGTTGCCACCTCTGCAGTACCCAAAGGTGCTTAATGATAATCTCGTTTTACAAAGTTTCACTTGGATGACATGAAAAAATGATTTAAAGATTGAGTCTTGAGTGGTTTTTGCATTGGTTATCACTTCTTATTGATGTGGTTTCTCAATGTCCAGGTCGAGTTGCTATGTATTCAACTTCTGTACTAAGTGCTAAAAGACCGACAATGGAGTGCTTATATAGATCGTTCTCCTGGAGCAGCCAGCTACTCTGAGGTACCCACAAGTCATTTAAAAGAAAACCATTTTCGTAAACAGAGAAGTAGACCGAACTGTACCTTATCTAACTTGTTTCTGGTTTTAGTCCAAATCATACAGTTGTTAGCTCTTATGCTAATATAGTAATATTGTTTACCATCGCAGTGGTGCAATGGGATTTTATGTTCTTCTTAGAGCCGTTGACAGATTTACTGCCAACTATAACAAGTTTCTTGGCCAGTTTGATGGGTAAGAAACTCATTATGGCAACAAGCTAAATCCTATTTCTGAACAATTGGTCCTTGTTTAGCTATTATTAATATGCAACCTATGTTTGTAGAGGAATGGATGACGACATTTATCGGTTAAAAACTACTTCCTTGAGTCTTCTTACCGACTTGGGCTGTAACGGCTCAGTACTGCCTGGTGATCTTATCAATGAGATGTGTCGCTTTGGTGCCTCAGAGCTTCATGTGGTTGCTGCCTTTATTGGAGGAATCACATCTCAAGAAGTCATAAAGGTTCATACTTCTTATTGGTCTGAACTTAATTGTTTAAAATCACTAGCTTTAAGAGATGATTGAACTAGTTGTTGTTGTTGTTGTGTGTGTATCTCTCTCTGTGTGTTGCAGCTTGTCACAAAACAGTTTGTTCCGATGTTGGGGACTTATCTTCAATGGCATTGATCATAAGTCTCAGTTATTGACACTGTAGAAGATCTTCACTTACTCATTGGCTTGAAGCAGAGAGAAGAGCTTTACAAACTTATGCACAATATTTAGTCGGTACATAAGCTCATGCATAATGTAATAAGGTTGATGGCTATTGTTGCATAAGTTTGGACTGGTGCAAGAGGATCAGAATGGTGAGGATGGAAGAGACCAAGTGGGAAGTAACTCTAAGTGTTGAAGAAACAATGGAACAATGTTATGAATATGTTAGGAATTTGTAGATTTGTTTTTAGTATTTGTAATGTAATATTACATTTATGTAATTTTTAATAATTTATAAAATATGTTTTTAATCAAATATAAATTTAAATTTAAAATTAATTAATAATGTGTAAAAATAGGATTCAAAACAATTGAATAATACTACTTAAAAATACATAGCACGGATATGAAGCTATAATACAATATATTATGATACATATAATGTGCTATAGTAGCCTAGTAATAGCAAGACGAAAATTTTGCTATCATAGGTAAACAATATGATAGCACTACAGAAAAGCTATCGTAGGGGGGGGGGTCTATTATAGCTGCCGCTGTCAGAGCGTTTGTGGAAACGCTATCTATTACGTACGATAGCTTGTATCGTGTGCTATGAATGTTGATTTTTCTTGTAGTGGAGGTAGAAACATCGGGTGCAATTGGAGATGATGGACCAAACTCAGTTGTTTGTGGAGAAGACGAAGGAAAGACAACAGTAGGAGTAGTAGGCGAACATGGTGAAGATGGTTCCATAGTTGAAGGCGTGGCTGTGAGCAAAGGAGCAAAGTGACGTGAGGAAGATGGTAAAGGGAGATCGTCGTAGAAGAACGAAGTAGGAGAATGCGGTTCATTCCTAGTTGTGGTCTTCAGTAAGCCAGAAAAGTCATCTTCGAGGAAGATCACATCACGGCTGATGAAAAATTTGGCTTTGTCAACATTGTATAAGCGCCAGCCCTTTTCCTATATGGATAGCCGATAAATAAGCATTTGCGACTTCGATCATCGAACTTATCCTTGTCACGAGCTCTCCAATGAGCATAACAGAGGCATCCAAAAGTGCGTAGTGTCACGTAAGATGGAGAAGCAAAATGAAACATTTCATAAGGATTTTTTACGTCTAGAATAGGAGTTGGAGTCCTATTGATCAAGTGAGCCGCAAAAAGCACATTTTCTCCCCAAAAAGTGGTTGGTAAACGAGCTTGAAAGAGACATGCCCGAGCGACGTTGAGTAGATGTCGATGTTTGCGTTCGACACGAACATTTTGTTGTGGCGTGTCAACACATGACGTCTGGTGGAGGATCCCATGTTCTCAGATGTAACCAGAGAGGGCCATGAATTCCATACCGTTGTCTGATCTGATGATCTTGACTGGCTTATCAAAATTGTTAAGGCTCATGGCGCAGAATTTTCGGATAAGACCAGCCACTTTGGATTTCTCGGGCAAGACACACCCAAATGGAACGTGAATAGTCATCTACGATAGTTAAGAAATAGGTTGCACCACAAGAAGCTGTATATCGATAAGGCCCCCATGCCTCACAATAAATAAAGGCAAATGGTGTAATAGCTTTATTAGAACTATCATGAAAAACATCACGCATTTGTTTTGCACGAAAAAAACATCACAAGTAGAGATGTGTTTAGAAACATCTTTAGCATTAGAAAACACCGGTAAGCTAGATAAAACAGTAGAATAAGGATGTCCAAGTCTGCGATGCCAGGTATCTGGGGAAGAAACCTTCACGCGAGAAGACTGATTTGCTCGAGCCACTGATACACCCGTAAAGTAATACACTCCATCCCTCTCTTCACCTGCTCCAATCAATGTTCTCGTGAAACGGTCTTGTAAAACATAAATAGTGTCAGTAAATATCGCAATTCCATTTGTCTCCTTCAACAAATTCGATACCGAAATCAAAGTGCAAGTAAAATCGGGAACATAAATCACGTCCAATAAGGAATAGTCGGAAGTGAGCTTCAAGGTGCCGATTTTGTGGCTCGTGAGTGTTGTCCACTGGGAAAGACAACCGGCGAAGACGTTATGTCCCGTAAATCATGCAAAAGACATGACAAATTGGTTTTACCCGAAAGTCTTGAAGGAATTTCTAGCAGTTCTAATCAGGATTAGCAACCCTAGTCTAAATTCTGAGCCTAGGATCTAAGGTTCAAGTAATTGAATCTATGAGATCTCAGATTTACCTGATGATTAGCAGCGGAAGGTTTACAGATAATCGAGATCACGAAGCACCTCAAACGCTGTGCCTCTACTGGTATCCACACACACACAAACTGGACAGGAGGGATGCTAGTGCCTGTAAGAGATCTAATCTCTAGAGAGGTTTCTATCTCGTTCTGGTGGCTGTGAATTAGGTTAGAAATCAGTTTAGGTCGACCATATATCTTATATATGTCGACTTAAACCGTAACGGAATTAACCAATGATTAAACCGAATTAATCTGATTAATCCGCGAGTTGCATCGATCGATGCACTATCTGCAACGATCGACACTGCCCCAGAATATTGATATCGAATGCATATCAAATATGCATTCACTGGATCATTACATTAATGATCAACCTCGTCTTTAACGCCCAATTTTCTTAGGTGTGTGACCCTGTAGGATCATATAACACTAGCAATGAGTTCTCAACTCATTGATCATAAGTGGCTTCTAGCAAAGCGTTATGACTACCTAGTGTTATGTGATTGTCTCATCTCGACTATACGACTTTCACTTAGAGCAAGTACAATAGATTTCAGGACATTCCCAACAATCTCCCACTTGTACTGGAATCATCTATTCCTTTAATCCCTTTTGTAGCTATATCTCAATCTAGCATAAGGCAAGAAATGTGTCATCCTTATTAAGCCAGATCACGTTTATCGAATCCCGATTTGTACTGATAAAACAAACGAATGACAATCACCTCGTTTGAGCGCGGCCACGCATTTCCAGTATCAAATCTTCGATAGGCCCAAAGATATTTAACTCCTGTTATATAGAAGGTACAAATCCCATCTTGTTCCATCCATGTCTCTTTTATATCTCATGATACGCCTAATCAGTGTCTTTATGATCACCAGTTACGGCTGACGTTTGACAAAGTCAAGACGAACCAATCCATATAAGAGAGGACATGATGAACTCAGGTCTAAGGACTACTCTCTTTAGTCGTAATGAGAAACTCTTATGACACTCATATAACATCTTGTAGAGTTCTCATTAACGGGTCAAGTCCGATCATGTGTTCTCTAACACATATCTATGTGATTGACTTTAATACACTTATTAAATGACTCCATGAAACATAGTCATCAGTCACCTCACATACTAGTCTCACGTGGTTGTTAGTGTCCCATTTTAACAACCTCGACTATGGACCATTTATAATTTATGTCATTTGTTTCTTATAGGATTTCATGATCAAGTCACATACTTGATAACCTATAAAATGTCATAAATTACTTTGGGACAATTATTTAATAACACAATTAAATAATGCTGAAACAATTTCATTAAAATAACATAACCAAATTATGTTTTACGAACATCAAGTCATAACTAAAAACCAAATATAACTCCCACTGAAACCAAGATCATATCTTAAGAAATCTAATGCCTACAGCAGCAGTATGAAATTCATGCTTAGGCCTTAGGAGGGGCTTGGTCAGTGGATCAGCTACGTTCTCATCCGTCGGGACTCTGCTGATCTTCACATCTCCTCTATTCACAATATCACGGATAAGGTGATATCTCCTTTCTATGTGTTTGGATTTCTGGTGTGATCTAGGTTCCTTTGCTTGCGCAATGGCTCCATTGTTGTCACAATATAAAGCCACTGGCTCAGAAATACTAGGAATCACACCAAGTTCAATGATGAACTTCTTGATCCAAACAGCCTTCTTTGCCGCTTCAGAAGCAGCGAGGTACTCATCTTCAGTTGTGGAATCTGCTACAGTGTCCTACTTGGAACTCTTCTAGCTGACTGCACCGCCATTCAGGCAGAAGATGTAACCAGATTGCGATCGGAAATCATCTTTGTCTGTCTGGAAACTTGCGTCTGTGTAACCACTTACTACCAGCTCATCACTTCCTCCATACACCAAGAATTTATCCTTAGTATTTCTCAAATACTTCAGAATATTCTTGACTGCTGTCCAGTGACTTTCACCTTGATCCGATTGGTATCTACTCGTCATGCTTAAAGCACAAGCAACATCTGGATGAGTACAGAGCATGGCATACATAATGGATCCCAACGCCGAGGCATAGGGAATCCGACTCATGCGATCTCGCTCAGCAGGTGTCTCTGGACACTGCTTCTTGCTGAGACTTATGCCATAAGACATTGGTATGAAGCCCTTCTTGGAATCTTGCATTCTGAACCTGTGCAAGACTTTATCGATATAAGTGTCTTGACACAGTCCAATCAACTTGTTTAATCTATCTCTATAGATTCTTATTCCAAGAATATACGCGGCTTTTCCCATATCTTTCATTGAAAAACAACTTCCGAGCCAAGTCTTAACAGACTGTAACAACGGAACGTCATTTCCGAGAAGAAGTATGTCATCTACATACAACACGAGAAATGCAACTGTGCTCCCACTAGTCTTCTTGTAAACACATGGTTCCTCTTCGTTCCTGATGAAATCAAACTTTTTGACTGCTTCATCAAAACGAAGATTCCAACTCCGAGATGCTTGCTTCAATCCATAAATGGATCGATGAAGCTTGCATACTTTCCTAGCTGCATTTGGATCGATGAAACCTTCAGGCTGTGTCATGTACACATCCTCTTCCAAAATTCCATTAAGGAAAGCTGTTTTCACGTCCATCTGCCAGATCTCATAATCATAATGAGCGGCTGTTGCTAAGAGAATCCGAATGGATTTAAGCATGGCGACCGGGGAATAAGTTTCTTCATAGTCAATGCCATGAATTTGTTTGAAACCTTTTGCCACCAGCCTTGCTTTATATATCTTAATATTTCTATCCACATCAATTTTCTTCTTGAAAATCCATTTACACTCAATGGGTCTTGCACCATCGGGTAAATCAACCAAAGTCCATACTTGGTTTTGTGACATGGATCCCATTTCGGATTCAGCGGCTTTCAGCCACTTTTCGGAGTCAGGGCTCATCATCGCTTCTTCAAAATTCGCTGGCTCGTCACTGTCAATGATCAACAAATCATGACAATTGGTCACGAGAAATCCATATCTCTCGGGTTCGTGACGGATCCTTTCGGATCGGCGAATTTCAGGCTCCACAGGCGCCGTCTCTACAACTCTTTGTAGATCCAACTGTTGCTCTTCCTCTATGGGTTGAGCATTTTCCTGCGGTTCTCGAACTTCTTCGAGTTGTGCTTTACTCCCACTGTTTCTCTTGGAAAGAAATTCTCTCTCAAGAAAGACGCAGTTCCGAGCAACAAACACTTTGTTCTCGGATTGGTTGTAAAAGTAGTATGCCTTGGTTTCCTTAGGATAACCAACGAAGTAGCATTTATCAGATTTGGGTTCGAGCTTATCTGTAATTAATCGCTTAACATAAGCTTCGCAACCCCAAATCTTCAGGAAAGACAAACTCGGAACATTTCCAGTCCACATCTCATGTGGTGTCTTTGCAACTGATTTTGACGGAACCCTGTTAAGTGTAAACGCAGACGTTTCTAGAGCGTATCCCCAAAAGGATAATGGAAGAGTTGAGAGACTCATCATTGATCAAACCATATCTAATAAAGTTCGATTCCTCCTCTCGGACACCCCATTCCATTGTGGTGTTCCAGGAGGAGTGAGTTGTGAAACAATTCCACAATCTCTCAAATGATCACTGAATTCTTGGCTTAAGTATTCTCCTCCACGATCTGATCGAAGAGCCTTAATACTTTTGCCAAGTTGATTCTGTACTTCATTTTGGAATTCTTTGAACCTTTCAAAAGATTCCGACTTGTGTCTCATTAAATAGACATAGCCATACCTGCTGAAATCACCAGTGAAGGTAATGAAGTATCGAAAATTTCCTCTGGCACTTTTGCTCATTGGGCCGCACACATCTGTATGTATAAGGCCCAATAGGTCACTGGCCCTTTCATTTGATTTGTTGAAAGGGGCCTTAGTCATTTTGCCTAGTAAACAAGATTCACATTTCTCACATGATTCATAATCAAATGAGCCCAGAAGCCCATCACTATGGAGCTTTTGGATCCGTTTCTCGTTTATGTGGCCCAAACGACAATGCCAAAGAAAAGTCTGATTCGTGTCATTTGATTTGAATCTCTTGGTGTTAATGTTATAGATTGGTGCAGTCTGGTTTAAAACATAAAGCCCATTCTCTAATGGGCTGCTACCATAAAATATATCATTGTAATCAAAAGAACAACATTTATTCTTAATTGAAAACTGATATCCTTCCATATCCAAAACAGGAATGGAAATAATATTTCTGCTTATAGCAGGTACATAGTAGCAATTATTAAGCTTTAAAACCAAACCAGAAGGTAAAGACAAGTTATATGTTCCTACGGCTAATGTAGCAACTCTTGCTCCATTCCCCACGCGCAGGTCCACTTGTCCCTTTTCCAACTTCCTACTGTTGCTTAGGCCCTGCATATTTGTACAAATATGAGCACCACAGCCGGTATCCAATACCCAAGAAGTAGAACCAGAAGTAGTAACATTTACTTCTATAACATAAATACCTGAAGATGAAGTCTCGAAAGTCTTCTTCTTCTTCTTCTTCTCTTCCAATAATTTGTTGCAATTTCTCTTCCAATGCCCCAGCTCTTTGCAGTAATGGCACTTATCAGTCTCATATGGGCCCGGCTTGGGGTTCGGGGCTGGCGCAGGCGTGTCCTGGTTCTCAACCTGGACTGCCTTGCCCTTTCCCTTTCCTTTGCCAAGTTTCTTAAACTTCTTACCCCCTTGTACCATAAGTACATTAGGAGTGCCCTTCTTGATATTAGGCTCAGCTGTCTTGAGCATGCCATGCAGTTCAGTCAACGTCTTCGTCAAGTTGTTCATGTTGTAGTTCATAACAAACTGATCATAGCTTGATGGCAGTGACTGCAGAATGATGTCAGTAGCCAACTCTTGGCTAATGGGACAATCCAGCCTCCCCAGGTTATCAATATAACCCATCATCTTAATGACATGAGGACTGACTGGACTGTCCTTTGGTAGCTTGCATTCAATGAGAGATTTAACCGTCTGGTACCTCTCAGTTTGTGCTTGCTCCTGAAACATACTTTTCAGGCTAGTGATCATCTCCACTGGCGACTCCACGTTCTCGTATTGCTTTTGCAAATACGAGTTCATGGTAGCCAACATGAGACAATTCACATCGACCACATCATTAAAGTGCTTATCCCAAGCACTCCTTTCTGCATGTGGAGCATTGGCTCTCGGTTTTTCAGGGAGAACAGTTTCCAGGACATAGTCCCTTTTCTCCTGCTTGAGAACAATTCTCAAGTTCCGATACCATTCAAGAAAATTCGATCCAGTTAACTTGTCCTTCTCAAGGACGGATCGCAGGGAGAAAGAGTTATTATGAGTGTTAGTCATAGCTGAGAACAAAGAAAGGTAAAAGGTTTAGTTATGATGTTCAAGAAATGAGAAGTCTTAACTTTTAAGAAACTCGCATTATATTCAAACAATGTTTCCTCAGATGAATATAATGATCCAAGACCCATACTTCACTAAATTCAAGTGAGCCACTGGCTATCACTCAACTTTAGCTATCTAGGTAAGCAACAACTTTGCTAGTTATATCCAATATAACTCTTGGTTGTGGATTGACATCTTATGTCCAATCCACCTGATGTCTCTGAGCCCAAAACGATTTTGATGGCCCAGTCAAGTAAACCAATCTTTTTAGTCATGTAATTGTTGACGTCTTGCACTGCAAGTCCATCAACACGATTACCTCTGTCTTACTCATGAAATTGTGGACATCTTGCACTGCAAGTCTATCGCACAATTAAATAGGTCTTGACAGTTGACAAGATTGGAAAGACATCAAGTATCACTTGATATTTGATTGAGGAACGGAATCATTTAAAACGTTCAGTTTTATTATGTTTTAATTCTTATAATTAATTGATTCATCTTGCTTTGGTTCTGTGATTTCAGGTTCAATAACCTAATCAACAAATCTGATGTCGACCGACACTACTATAGTGTCGATCGATGCAGGATAACCAAAAGCAATCCGCGATAACCGATCAATCCAATTGATCCGGTTTTGAATACCGGTCAGCGTCGATCGATGCTACATTAGCATCGGTCAATGCCAACCTAATCAAACCAATCGCAATTAAACCATTCACACTAGGCGAAAACTGAGTTTTATTCGGGCTTTCGCCCTGTGTCGATCGATGCCGGATTGGCAACGATCGACACCATGCGAAAAACCCTAAATTTTATTCGGGTTTTCGCCCTGTATCGATCGATGCCGGATTGGCATCGATCGACACCATGCAAAAAAGCCCTAAAACGTTTTCGAACAGAACCCTAAACTAGGTTTTCATGAAAACGAATTTTAGCAAGTTTGTATCAACCATACACAGATTCAGATTCAACTAATCTAATCATCATGCTACAAATTCAATGGAACCCTAAAGCTCTGATACCACTGAAGGAATTTCTAGCAGTTCTAATCAGGATTAGCAACCCTAGTCTAAATTCCGAGCCTAGGATCTAATGTTCAAGTAATTGAATCTATGGGATCTCAGATTTACCTGATGATTAGCAGCGGAAGGTTTACAGATAATCGAGATCACGAAGCACCTCAAACGCTGTGCCTCTACTGGTATCCACACGCACACAAACTGGACATGAGGGATGCTAGTGCCTGTAAGAGATCTAATATCTAGAGAGGTTTCTATCTCGTTCTGGTGGCTGTGAATTAGGTTAGAAATCAGTTTAGGTCGACCATATATCTTATATATGTCGACTTAAACCGTAACGGAATTAACCAACGATTAAACCGAATTAATCTGATTAATCCACGAGTTGCATCGATCGATGCACTATCTGCAACGATCGACACTGCCCCAGAATATTGATATCGAATGCATATCAAATATGCATTCACTGGATCATTACATTAATGATCAACCTCGTCTTTAACGCCCAATTTGCTTAGGTGTGTGACCCTGTAGGATCATATAACACTAGCAATGAGTTCTCAACTCATTGATCATAAGTGGCTTCTAGCAAAGCGTTATGACTACCTAGTGTTATGTGATTGTCTCATCTCGACTATACGACTTTCACTTAGAGCAAGTACAATAGATTTCAGGACATTCCCAACAAGTCTTTCACTAGAAAGCGGAAGCTTGGAGTTTAGGAGAATGAGAAGAGATGCCAATTGATCAGCAGAGATTTGAGGAGTTGTTGGATTGTCGGAGGAGACAGCTCACAAAGAGTTGACGCAACCACGACCATGTGTAGAAGACCCTCGACCATGCCCACGAGTAGATGAGCCAGTGCGTTATTATTTTTGTTCGTACCACCAATCTTGATATCCATGAAGGAGAAATCATTTAGAGTTATCGTGACCTTTGCGGTTGCAGTGAGAACACGAACGATTTGGATCACGATTGTGCATATTAGTAGCAGCAGCTGTAAGATTTGGTTGACCGTTGCGAACAGTGAACCCAACAACCTCGTTCTTGACCTACTTCGATCGCATGAGCTGAGTGTGTTGCTCCTCACGGACGACTCGAGAATAAACTGAAGTAAGAGGAGGTAACGAGTCCTCGTCGATGATTTGTGATCGGATTGCACTAAAGCAGATTTCATCAAGACCGAACAAGAACTTATGAACCCGAGCCTCTTCTTTTTATTTCTCATGGATCGAAGAGGCGGCACATGTGCATGAGTAAGGCGTGACGATATTGTTATATTTGTCCCACAGTTGTCTGAGACGACCGTAGTAATCAAGAACAATCTGGCCGTTCTACTTACAGTTGTTGATTTCATCTAGCAGAAGGTGTTTGCGAACACCGTTTTTGGTTGAGAACCGTTGTTGAAGGGATTCCTAAAGTTTGTGCGCATCAGATTAATGAGACACCGTAGAACACAGCTGAGGATCGATCGAAGTACGAATCAGGCTTACAATCATGGAGTTGACAGCCGTCCATCGTGAAAGATCGGGATTGGTTGTCGGTTTGATGATAGAACCGTCATTAAGCCCTATCTTTTGCCTTGGTTGTAAAGAGTTGCAGAATTCAGTGTCCATTCTGAATAATTATCTTCATGAAGAACCAGTGGAGTAATGAGAGTACCAAGATTGTAGGAAGGAGGAAGAAAGTAAACGGATTCTGTGGATTCGTCTGTTACGGCTGAAGCCGAATAGGATTTTTGGTTTAGTGTAGAGAACAAAAAAATCGCAGGGTTTCAAGAAGAAATGGCCGTAAGTAGAGCTGATTTGAAAAGAAAAAAAAAGATTTTAGGCCAAAAGATCTTTTATTATAATAGATTGATAGAAAGTGTTGAATATTATTGATGTGTAGAAGGGTTTATATACAAGTTGAAACAGTTGATGATAATAGAAAATATACCGTAAGGATAAACACAACACTTTAAGAGGAGTATATCTATATATGATCAATGTATATCCTAATAATTCCTTTGAGATTGTTGTCTGAAAGATCTAAAAGTCTGATTAAAAAAAAAAGAAGAAAATTTGCAAGTTTAGTGCGCAAGTTCATCCATGTTTACAAGCATCAAAACTGCTGTTTGACAAAGAGGAATATGAACAACCAAGAAAATCTATCTTACCAAGTCAATATCTCATGTGGAAAATCATTCATATCATATGGCATACTTGTGGCATGCTTAGCATTATCAATTTCTTTTTTTTTTTTGCCAACATTTTCATTAGAAAAGCCCATTGGGCAAAAGTTTTACAACAAGGCTGAAATTAAAATTAAAGCCCAAAAGAGATACAACTTGAAGAGGCCCAACAAAGGTCCAGATGAATCCCAAAGGGATAAGATTTCGCCGACCCACGTGTCAGCCGGAGAAGGAAATCGGCATGCAATCGCCGGAAACAAGCCGGACGATGAGAAACCGCCGGAAATCTCCACCTCCAAGCCGTAACTCCGCTCTAAAGGAAAGCCCTGCTGCCGATCTAGCCTTACCACCAAAGAGTACCGCCGGAGAAGACCTGCAAAAGAAATAGCCCAGCCGCGAATATCAAGCCGGAAATCGCCCTCCCGAGGAAGCTCCACGCCGGCTGATGACAAAGTCGAACAGCCTATTGATTCCCAAGGCGGTGGGAGAAGCCATGGAGATATTACTCCAAGAGGAGGGAAACTCCGAAAGAGACATCGAAGAAAAACAGACGACGCGGCGGGATGAAGAGTCGGGCAAGGAGATCGGAAAGGAGCCGGCAACCGCCGGAGCTGGTCCGATAAAAATCGGATGAAACGGATCGAAGATCCGGGAAGATCCGGGTTTATTCGAAAGTAAAACACACAACAAAAAAACGAAGGGAAAAAAGATTTTGCTCGAAAGATAAAGATGAAAACCTAGCAGAAATCATAAAAAAACCCTTCAAGAACGAGGAATCAAACTCTTCTTCTGAAGGATTGAGATCGGAGAAGAAGAAGAGGATGAGAACCTCGAGAGAAGATTCTCTCTCTAAAGAGAGGAGAGAGAATCTAGCATTATCAATTTCAACCAAGCTTTATGCACAACTAATATATATTACAAAATATTTTTAACCACATCCAAGAAATAAATACAAGCGTCGACAAAAAAAAGTTAAACTAGTTACAAATACAAATAGGATCCAATTATTGTATAAATGTCTATTTAATTAAATCGTGAAATGAAGTTGCAAACACCTCCACAAGCATATTCGTAGGGAAGACTTCATAGTCTTTTAGTAACATATTTATTGTGTAGACTTTTAATACTTTAACATATTTAGTTTTATTTATTTATTTTTAATAGAAATTTAATGTTTTAAAATATAATATATGGTTGCTTGTCGAATCAAGAGTCTTATAAAAAATACTTGTACGAGAGCAAAATTTTGTATATAAAAAGCCACCTTCATCTTTTAGCTTATAGACCACCATAACAAGTTCATCATCTATTTCTCTATCTCCTCTACCATCAAAGGTCATCTCTCTCTCTATGAATACCTGCTTATACTCACTCCAATGTTTTAGCATTATATTCTTAAATTGTAAACGTACGTAATGAGCATATATATAGTTTCAGAGCCGGAGCTAAGATTTTGGGGGCCCTATTCATAAAAAAATATAAGTCATAATATTTTTAATATATAATAATTTTGAGATCATCTAATATCTATTATCACCAAAAAATTTATGTTTTCTATCAATCTTTTTTTGTTTTACAATTTTGACAACTTTTATTTCATATTTTTTGTTAACTTTTATTATACATTTAATATTATATATGTATATACATATATTTTTGTAAAAATTGGAGGCCCTTATAAAGTGGGGGCCCCATTTAAAAACATCAAAAAAATGGGTTCAACGCCGGCTCTGTATAGTTTTTATAATTCTGGAGCTTGATCATTTTCTAAGTGTGCTTATTGGACAATAGTTGGAACTTCTACTCTGTTTCTTCCTTCAGTTTAGATCCTGTTTTATCCTTTGCTTGAAATGGTTTTATCTTTCAAAATTCCCAAGAAACACATGTTGGTGTTGATGCAAGTTATTGGCTAATTGAAAGTGGTAGGATTAAAATATGAGTGGGATTATGGATCTGACCATGAAGGTGTAACAAATATACATGCACATAATAACTAAGATTGATTCCTTTTCACACATTAAATTTAATCATCTGCTTTGTCTTTGGTTCTCTGCAAATCGTCTCCTTCTTCCTTCTATTTAGTTCATGTTTGATCCTTTGGTTGGAATGAGTACATATTTTATTTTTAGAAAGGTTAAAACCTAAAGAAACACATGTCACTACAAGAAATAAGGTAATTAGCATTACTTATTTAAGCACTTAGCATTACTTTTTAAGTAATGTTAACAATTTAGCATTACTTTCTAAAGTAATGTATTATGCAATGATGCTAACTATCTTTACATTACTTAAGAGAGTAATGCTAAGTTTAGCATTACTTAATTAGCATCATTTTCCTATGTTTTTAGCATCATTTATCCTATGTTTTTGCATCAATTTCCCTATGTCTTTTGCATCATTTTCCTATCTTTTAACATCATTTATACTATGATACAACTCAACAATGGAAAATGATGCTAAAATAAAATTTAAAATCTTGATTTTGTAATAAAATGAAATTTTATAATATTATTGATTGTTTCACAAACAAATACAATAAGATTCTTATAACAAACAAGACCATTCCGAAATAAACACTTATCATTAGACAAGATCATAAACATGAACAAGATCAGGAAGAAAGAACCATTTGTACCGCAACTCCTGAACCATTTGTACGGCAACTCCTCTAAGCCATTCTGAAGAACCTTAACAAGATCAGAAACAGAACAAGAACAAGATCATATCATTCCAAGCACTTGAGACAAATTCATAAACATGAACAAGATCAGATCATTCTTCCTAAACTTAGCCTTATTCTCTAAACAAGTATGCATCTAGAAACTTACTGTAGAGCATAAAAATACTATTGCTGGAGAGTAGAAAAAGAAACTATACCTTTTGTGAGAGAATCAAGAACTCTACTGGACTCCAAATACTTCCTGAAAGCTTCTTTTTTTACTTCTTTCTCGTGATTAGTGCAGACCCAAAAAGAAAAGTTCAAAAACTAAAACAAAGTATCGCCAGATCCAGCAAACCTGAATAACTTTTTTCCAGGCTTATCAAACTCCAAGCATTGTTATTAGAAAGTCAAGTTCTAAATACCAGCTAAAGCCTGTTGGTCCAGGTAAAATGGGTGGTACCTGTGTGCTTTAAGCGTGTTGAGAGGTTATGGTAGCAAGCTTCACCTGTGTCCAATTATCTTTGACTCACCTGCAGTTTTAGAGGAAAAGATTTTTCAAGGTTTTTGTAATGTTTTCTTAACGCAAATGTCAAAAAGAGATTTCATATAAAACCTCAAAGCATTTGAACTCTGTTTCCCCTGTTTTGTGATGAAGCATTGCCACAAGTTTCACAACTGTTGCTGCTTTCTTTTGCTTGAATGCACAGAGAAATTATGAATGGATCAGAAAACAATAAGACAATTAACTAATAGAGAGATTTAAGCATATGCGAGAGAGTTTTTGTTTTTTTTTACCTAAGAACCGAGCAAGATCACGCTTCAAGATCCTTGTTCCCCCGGCGGCAATAACCAAAAAAGTTTCAGCAACGGTAAGTAATCCTGATCAAAGAAACTGATAATCAGAAGATAACCATAAGGCATTGATTTAATATAAACGCAATAAGAACAAAATGAAACACTACTCTAAATAGACTAAGGAAGAAGAAGAGAAACATTCGGTGTTGCAGAAGAGGAATGGAGACAGACTAAAGAAAGCTATGCTTACGTTAAAGAGTTGGCCAGGGAGTTGCGTCTTTTTGAGGAAATTCTACCTGCAACACAAGCTATACAAACTCAAGAAACCAGTATAAGAAACCTTATCCTAATCAATGTTGGTGTTCTTCCACATAGTATCAACCAAATATACCACATATTCCATCTAAAAACTGAGTAAATTTATGTAACACTCTACAGAGATCAACAACAAGTAATAGATATAGATCTAACCCTAAAAGCTTGTTTAAGGCGGTTCACGAGAGAAATCAGAATACTTAAAATGCACAAATCCACACCAATCGATCGATAAACTCGCGTATACGTTAAGCAAATCCGCAGTGAACATAAAAGAAGAGATAAACCGAAGAAATCTAGCCACCGAGTAAGAAAAAATCGAAACGCGAGTTACAGATTAAAATGGAAAATGACTCACTGAATCCATCTTTGACGAGGTTGTTGAACGTGCGATTCAGATGATGAAGACAAAGGATCTGAGATTCCCGAGCTGAGATTCCCGAGCTAAGAGTTCGCCGGTGACGACGGATGATGAAAGTGTCGATTCAGATGATGAAGACGGAGGATCTGAGATTGAGATATCAAAGACGATGGGAGACGATGATGGTGTCGATGTTGACGACGGAGGATGTTGAGATTGAGATATCAAAGACGATGAAGGTGTCGATGTTTTTGATTCTCAAATTTTACTCACAAATCAGTCTCTTTCCGCATAGAGAGGGGTTGTTTAATTGTCGAAAAACACAAAAATAAATATTAACAGAAGACTCTATTTGTTTCAGAGGGTCTCAAGATGAGATCTAGCATTACTTAAGAAAATGATACTAGTTTGCATCACTTTCATAATTTTAGCATTACTTAACAAAGTAATGTTAATCTAATGATGCAAAACGCCTTGTTTTTTGTAGTGTGTGGGTAATGACGCAAATTATTTACTAAGCAACACAATATCGCTTCACGTCTCAAGATTAAAAAAACGTTCGAGCCGAGATGACGCAAAGGTTGGAAGCGGACGGGTGTAGCTATAAACGTGATCCAAAGTGGGATGATGGATCCGACCATGATGGTGTAACAAAGATACATGTACGAGGTGATCGTCTAGGCATACAGTTCATCAAGTTTGACTATGTCACGACTAGACAATTGAAAGATGAATCATTCCATGGTTTCTCAAATATAGGTTTCACACAGATGGTATGACTTTGAATTATGCTAATTAATTTCCCTTTATTCGTGTTCATTTTGATAGTATTGAATTATTTCTTGTTTAATATATGTATTTTTGCAGTTCAAGATTGATCATTTAAAAGGTGAACATCTTGTATCTGTCGAGGTTCACCACAATGGCGAAGCGATTCAGGGACTTCAATTCAAAACCAACTTGAAGGTCTCTGAAATTTTAGGATATGTATCTCTTGTTCAGTTTACACTAGCAGTCGAGGGAAAGAAAATCATTGGGTTCCATGGATCTGCGAAGTCCAACCTAACCTCGCTTGGAGCATATGTTACTTGGATTACTCCAACTAGAATTGAAGCTCAAGGAGGCAAGGGAGGCAAAGAGTGGAATGATGGAGGCGACTATGACGCTGTAACAAAGATTCATCTATGTGCTGGTAAAAAAGGCATAGTAAACATCAAAGTGGATTATGTTGATAAGGATGGACATCCAAAAGAGGGGCTAGTCCATGGTAACCCACATGGAAGTTTACCACTTGAGCCGGTACGTATGGGTTTTTTTACTAGTGCTGCCATTGTATTATAATTATTGTTTTGGTTCAATATGTGATTTTTGCGTGGGATGGGTGTTGTGAAAAAAAGAAAAGTTCCATTAAATTTGATTATTGAATGTTAATGTAATGTCCTTTTTACCATTCTTTTTTTTTTTTGTAGTTTGAGATTAACCATGTTGACAACGAATATCTGTTGTGTGCTGACGGTTACTACGATGAAACTTCCGGTGTGATTCAAGCAATTCAATTCAGAACCAACGTAAAGACTTCGATACTGATGGGATTCTATGATGAAGAAACGGACACTAAATTTTCACTTGGATGTCACGGCAGTAAGATCGTTGGATTTCATGGATATGCTGAAAAGGCCCTAAACTCTCTTGGAGCTTATATCAAATCACTTCCTATTGTAAAATTGGAATCCAAAGGCGATTATAAAAGCTTCCCTTGGGATGATGGTACTTTTCATGGAGTAAGAAAGGTTTGCGTTTATTATGACGGTTGTTGTATGAGATGTGTCAGGTTTGAGTACGATAACAGTGGCAAAGTGGAAATCCGTGAGCACGGGACGAAAGATTTTGAAAATATACATGAAGGAGAGGTCATAATTTCTATAACTATAAATATTGCTCAACCATATATATCTTAATCTTTTATGTGTTCTTGAAACGTGGCTTATGTGTGAACCCTTGTTATTGCAGTTTGTCCTGGATTATCCAAATGAACTCCTCACATCCGTGGAGGGGACTATCACAACTTTGCAAGAGCAAAAGTTGATTGTATCAATGACTTTCAAAACATCAAAAGGGAGAACCTCTCTTACATTTGGAAATGAGTTTGGTAGTAATGTTGTTGAATTCAAGCTTAAAGAAAATGGTTGTGCCTTTGTTGGGTTCCATGGACATTCTACTTTTGATGCTCTGCATGCTCTTGGAGCATATTTTTCCCCGTTGTCTCCTCTCCACGATGGAGAGGACTAGACGCACAAGGTGGTGATGGTTGGTTTGGACACTGTTTGATCATATTTTTAGTGATATTTTATATGTCTTGTTTATTGTACTTTACTACATATTCTCTTGTGTTGTTTGGTGTGTCTTTCTCCGTCTCATGTTATGAAACATTTACTTTTGTCCTGTAGAATACTAAATTCCATATTTTTTTCACAATAACATTTATGAGATTATATTTTGTACGCAACATGCACAAGGTTTTTTTTGGACATGATCTGCTAAGACTACAAAGAGGAGAGAAAACATAACATGATCACTTTAAGTCTACAGAGAACTGAGCTGAAGTGAATAAAAAAGATGATGATGGCGCTAAGAGTAAGAGGATATACACTGCGGAAGAATATTATCACTGCATTTTTCCTGGAGAAGAGCAAACAACGATAAGCTTTGTTTGCTAATTTTAGTTGAGGAGTTGCTTTGGTAACCATTGAGCTAAGTAAAAGATTCGAAGCTAACACTACAAAAAACCGACATTTGACGTCACATTTCTAACGTCATTCAGTTAAGCGGCGTTAAATAGTTAAAAGTAAATTGGTTTAATGTCGTTTAATTAACCGACCCAAACCTTTTAACTCCTAAACCTTAAATAATTCGTGAGTTGATGCTCTTTAATTCGTAACAATATATCAAAAATTCAGAACATGCGTAAACATCTTGTCATTTTGCAGCTTGTTTTGATTCAATCTCTCTGTGTTGAGCTTCATATTGAGAGGTGAAATCACATCTCAATTTCTTTCTCCAATCTCTTGATTGATTTCTCCGATCTTATATACACATTTATCTTTCGTCATTGGTGAGGTTCAAGATATAGAACGAGCTTAGCTTGGGTGGCCGGAGCTGAACCGTATCTTGGAATCTTTAAGAATCCTTCGTCATTTGGTCGATCTTGTTGAATCGCTGAGTAACGTATCATTTTTTCCTTCAACTGTATGTACACAAATTAAAAACGATTGGACTTGGATATTGTAACTAGCAAGCTTTCAGAGCTGTTTCTCGTGATATTGATGACTGTGGTTTATGTTTTTTATACTTTTCTTCATGATTTGATGTTTTCCAATGAATAAATTGGGTGGTTTTGTTGTCTGGGTTTAGAGATTTAAGATTTTGTCTAATTCGTTTCCTGTGTGTTTAGATATGATTTGTTGATCTCTTACTTTTCGTCATGATATGACTTGATTTTAGATAAAATAATCGTTGATCATCTTAGTTTCCTGTGTTAGTATGGCTCATGATTCTTTTCCAGGCATCGAAGTGATCATTTACGTGTTGATGTGTTGAACATGTATCCCCATTCATGAAACACTATTGATGGTACATTTATGCTTATTATTTCTTGTGTTTTTCTTTCCCCAGGCATTTTGTCAGGCGTCAAGTAAGCAGTCATTCCCTTTATGCATTTTCTTACCTCTGGTTTGGGTTCCAGAGATTATACAGGTTGTAAAGACTAAAAAATTTCGAAATAGCAAAAACACTATACATACAAGACTAATATCATGATTTAAATTCTAGAAAACCTTGATATATCAACTTTACAACCTCCACAAGCATATTCGTATGGAAGACTTCATATAGTCTTTTAATTAACATATTTATCAAAATTCTTTTTGACAACAAGATAAAATAGAACACTATTTTTCTATCATCCATATCGGTGGTTCCTGTCCAATATGTGTGCTTGATGACTGCCTGAGCCTAGCACTTCGTGCTAGCCTATCTGCTGTCTGATTCTTCGTGCGTGATATGTGCTTGAGAGCAAACGTCGTGAAGAATGATCTCCTGCGCTCGTACTCTTCAATATAAACAGAAAATGCTGGCCAGTTCTCCGGGTCAGAGACTATCTTCACCACTTCTGAACAGTCTGTTGCAAAAGTTATATGTATTTGATTGAATAACTCCATACTTTCCATAGCCCATATTAGTGTCTCGAACTCCGCATGGAGCGGCGAGAGACTATGTCTGATATTCCTAGCTCCCATTAATATGTTTACTCCTCCTTCAAAACAACTATACCATCCTTGACTAGTGAACACATCCCCCTCCTTCCAAGACCCATCTACAAAGCACCATTGCCCGTTATGTATCTCTGTAGTCATATCAGAGCCTTGTTTTCCCAGATGCCTCTGAGTATTATCTGCATTACTCTCCTGGGCTCCTTCCAATGACAAGAATTCCGTTTCTGCCAACCGCAAAGTCTCATTTGGATCCCGATCGATGTTATTATATACCATATCGTTTCTGCTTTTCCAGATATACCATAGTATCCAGGGAAACTGGTCATTAGTATCATGTGGTGGCAGCCTCCAAAATAAATGATCCATATTTGTATACAACGCCTCCGTATGAAAACATATCGGGTTCGTAGGAATTCGTGACAAGGCCCATGTTTGCAGGGCCGGTGGACATTCAAACAAGACATGGTTTACTGACTCCTCAGCTCTGCACCTTACACAGTATGTGTCACATCGGATTCCCCTTGATTTTAAATTCTTAGATACAGCAATACATCCTGTAAGTATCTGCCACATAAAATGTCTCAATTTTGGTGGACACTTTAACTTCCATGAATGTGCTTGTAATCCCTTTATATTTGGACCCAAAAACAGACTATGATAACCCACATCTTTGAATTCTCGCTCCGTATGATACCCTGATTTTACCGTGTATCGTCCTGATTTAGTAAAATGCCACCCCATTGTGTCTGGCTTTGAAATTGTACTGATTGGCATACTCGTAATCAGCATTGCATCTTCTGGTTCAAACAATTCTTCAATCAATGACTTTTTCCATGTGCGTCTCTGCTGATCAATCAATTGGTCAACCGTATATACGTTAATAATCGAACAAGGTTTACGGGTTGCTGGTCTCGGGCGATAGGCTGGTATCCAAGGATCATTCCATATTGAAATGGTTGTTCCTGAACCCACCCTTTTAATTAGTCCTTTCTTAACCAGAGATCTAGCTGAGATTATACTTCTCCAACCATAGGAAGGTGAGTATGATCGTATTGGATCAAGTGGATCCGTATTCCTGAAATATCGTCCTTTAAATACCTTTGAGAATAAAAGGTTGGGCTTGTCAATGAGTCGCCAAAGCTGCTTTGCTAGGAAAGCTGTGTTTGTATCATCAAAAGCCCGAAATCCTATCCCTCCATTCTCTTTGTCCTGACATAACTTATCCCAGACCATCCAATGCATTCCTTTCCTTCCTCCTCCCATGCTCCACCAGAAATGGGAGACCACACTTGTTAACTTTGTTGTCACCGTCTTCGGTAATCGAAAACATGACATCACATGATTTGGTAAAGCTGTAGCCACTGATTTAATCACAACCTCTTTTCCCCCTCGAGACAAATATTTAGTAGTCCATCCATTCACTCTACCATGCAGTCGGTCTTGAAGAAAACTAAATACCTGCGTCTTTGCTCCTCCAAGACTTTCCGGAATTCCTAGATATGATCCCATTCCTCCCATCGTAGTGATTCCCAGAATATTTATCATCTCCGTTCGCGTCGTTTCTTCTACTTTATATCCAAATTGTAATGATGATTTCTCAAAATTTATTTGTTGACCTGTTACACTCTCATACTCTTTTAGGATCCCTAAAATCGTCTGACATTCCTCTTTCGTAGCCTTACAGAAAAATAGACTATCATCCGCAAACAGCAGATGAGAGATCGCTGGACTTTTCCTTGCTATCTTTAGCCCTGTTAATCACTTCCTTTTTTCCGCATATTTTATGTTTGCAATAAGAGCCTCTGTGCATAGTATGAACAAGTATGGTGAGAGTGGATCTCCCTGTGTTAATCCTATTTCTGGAACAATATGTCCTTGAGGTTGGCCATTAAGTAATACCTTATATTGAACCGTAGTAATGCATCACATGTTACGTTGTATCCATTGTTCAGCAAAGCCCATCTTTCCTAGGACCTTTTCCAAGAACCTCCATTCAATCCTGTCATATGCCTTACTCATATCCGTTTTGATTGCCATGAATTTTCCTTTGCATGCTGGGTTTGTCCTTAATACATGAAACATCTCCTGTGCTATTAGTATATTATCCGAAATTAACCTTCCTGCCACAAATGCTGATTGTGTCTCTGATATAAGATTAGGCAACAAAATCTTTAACCTTTGACATAACACCTTTGAAATTATTTTATATCCCACATTGCAGAGGCTTATTGGGCGTAATTCTGTCATCCTAGTAGGTCTGTCCGTTTTAGGGATCAGACAAATGTTTGTAGTATTTAGTCTTTTATCAAATTCACCATTCGTCAAGAAATCATTCACCACTTTGATTAAATCCTTTTTGACGATATTCCAAGCCTGTTGGTAGAAGAGAGCTGTCATGCCATCAGGTCCCGAAGCTTTCTCCGGATGCATCATAAATAACGCTTTCCTTACTTCCTCTTCCGAGACTTGAGCCATGAGCTTATTATTCATGCTGTCCGTTATCGATGTGGGGACTTCCTGTAGGAAGCTGTCAAAATCCGTTGGATTTGTTGTTTCAAAGATTTTCGTAAAATAATCTACTGCCACACCTTTAATTTCCGCATCGTTGGTCACCCACTCACCCCACGAGTTGTGTAAGCCCACAATCCTATTTCTTGCCCGCCTCTGTTTTGTCAGTGCGAAGAAGAATTTGGTATACCTATCTCCCGATGTATGCCATTTGGTTCGACTTTTATGTTGCCAATAAAATTCCTCATCTTTATATGCTTCCTTCAGTCTATTGGATAATTCCCATATTTCCTTCTGTGTTTTTTGGTCATCTTTTTGTGCTGTATCTAACTCCCTTTGTAGCTCCATAATTTTCTCTTTGCCATATGGTAAATTATTTTTCCTCCACTTAGAGATCTCATGTCTGCATCTCCCAATCTTTGAGAAAAGGTCATTCCCCCTATTGTCCTCTTTATCCTCCCATCCTTCTTGGATTATGTCCATTAGTCCTTCCTTTCCTATCCATCATTTGTCAAAGTGAAATTGATTCCTTCTCTTTTTCTTTGACTCCTCAATCGTCGCAACCAAGGGCCGGTGGTCTGAGGCCACCATTCCTAAATACTCCACAAATGAAAAAGGATATAGAATGTGCCAATCCTCATTTGCTAAATCCCTATCAAGCTTGCATCTTACAACTTGTTTCCCCCTGCGTCCTCTCCAAGATAGTGAGTCCCCTAAGTGTGGAAATTCTATCATGCCACAGTCCCGAATCATATTGTTGAATGAAAGAAACGTTGAGGTATGCCTTAAACTTCCCCCTTGTTTCTCATGATTGCCGGTAATTTCGTTTAGATCTCCAATAATAAACCAAGGGGTGTCTCTGACAATGCCAAACCGAGGAAGTCTTTCCCAAACTTGATCTCTTAGTTTTTGAACTGGCTCCCCATAAACAAAGGAAATAGCAACCCTCTTTCCCTCCACATCTGCCTCAATATCAATGATTCTGTTATTTGAATAGAGAATGTTAACATTCTCTGTATTATTGTAGTAAAGTGTCAATCCTCCACTTGATCCTCTTGGCTCCACCGTATGTATCTTATCATAACCAAAGTGACCTTGGAATCCTTGTGTAAATGCAAATTCTTGTTTTGTTTCAGATAAGAATAGAAAATCAGGTCTATGATTGTACCATATTTCTCGAAGATAACCAATTGTCCATTTACTCCCCAAACCTTGACAATTCCAACTCATGATCCTCATATTATCATCCTTTCAACAATTCTGGTTCGTATTGGTATATTATAACATATCACATACAAACCTAAGCTTCTCACCGGCCTTCTTCTTCCCTTTATAAATACAATCTGAACCAACCTTCTTCCCATATTATAGCTTGTTTCCTTAACACCATAAACTTCTACACATTGATGTGGATTCAACTTTGAGGTGACAATCCATAATGTCTTTTGTCTCATGCTGTGGCAATATTCCGAGCAATTGTACCCCCACAAATAATATCTCTTTATCCCAGCCTCCTTATTCATTAATAAAAACACTCTGTGTGTGTCCACACTATACCAAATAACTCCACTCTTCCGTGATTCTTCTTTACTCGCATAGTGCCACCAATGCCTTACATCAATACCATATTGATGATCCCATGTGCTAGACTCAATATATCTTCTCTCAGAATAATTGTGTGCTGATATATAATTTTGTTCCAAAGTCAAAATAACATCTGCATTATAATACAATGTTTCTTGTACCTTATGTCTACAAACCACTATAATAGTACCATAATTTAAAAACATTGCCCAAAAACATCCACCCAAAGAGGCTCCATAAACATAACAACTCCAGTCTTGTTGCAAAGACATCCGTTGTATATACCACTTAAAATGGTATAGTTCAAAAATGCATTTATCCGAGCAATATTGCAACACACACCACCTTAAATCTTTGCCTTGACTACTTCCTAACCATAATATATGAGACCATAATTCATGATATCGAAAATTCCAGATGCTCTGATGCTCCTTATATCTCGGCGGTACGAGAACTGTAAAAATATTTAATTTCTTTTTTTAATCAAACTTGATGTTTTAAAAGCACAAATATAATATATGGTTGCTTGTTGAATCAAGAGTCGTATATAATATATTTGTACTAGAGCAAAAGTTTGTATATAAAAGACACCTTCGTCCTTTAGTTTATAGACCACCATAGCACTTCTTCTATTTCTCTGCCACCATCAGAGGTAAGCTCTCCATCTTTCTCTCTCTCTGAATATTTGCTTGTATTTATTCATGAATATTAAATTGTAAACGTAATGATCATATATAGTTTTGATAATTCTGGAACACTGAAACTTGATTCTGTTTTTTTTTTAACGGCCTTCTTCCTTCAATCTAGATCTTGTTTTATCTTTCAAAATTTCCCAACCCAAAGAAACACACCTTGGTATTGATGACCCAAATGTCTGAAGAAGCACTGAGCTACGGCATGAGTTACAACAGGAGTTGAGTCAACTAGCATGTGCAACAGTGACTGAGTCAACGATAGAAGACGTGAGCTGGAATGAAGAAAGATGGACCTACTAGGAACAAGTAGCTGACAAGGACGAACCTAAAGATGAGTAGCTGAGCTGGACATGAAGATCAGTGAAGATACTCAAAGGATGAGCACCGAAAAGATATTAGGAAAATATGCTTTTTACAAGATGAAGAAAAATGGAAATATGCCTAAAAAGAGTTTAGGAAATATGCCAATAGAAATAAGGCAATTGTACGATGATCTATAAGTATAAATAGATCATCTAGGGCATCTGTGCTTGGTGCGCCTTTAGAGAGAGAGATTACTTTTAGCAAAAGTTAAGAATTCCTAAGAGAGAATTAGACTTGGTGTTAAGGGTGAATCTAGAAGGCTTTGAGATCATTGATAGATCGAGAAGCAAGAGAGAGACTAGGTTGTTAAGGTGAAACTTTTGTTTGCTTTGCAATAAACAGTCTTGAAAAAGAATACCCTTGTGTCACATCTTGTATTACGTTGTGTCTCACATTTTCAATTGGTATCAGAGCGGACACTTGTTGCTCATATATACAGGTGGGATCCTGCGGAAAAATGGAGAACTACAATGAGCTGATCAATAGCTCTAGAGTAATACTGGATGCGACGAACTATGGTTTCTGGAAAGCACGGACAAGATCACAAATCAAAGGTATCGATCCGCTAGCTTGGAAGGCAGTTGAATCAGGATGGACAGCTCCAACAATGAAGAATGAAGCAGGAGTCAATATACCCAAACCTGAGGAACAATGGACAGAAGTAGAACTAAAGCTCTCAAAATTCAACTCCAGAGCTCTAACTGCGATTCACTGTGGAGTCGCTAAGAAACAATTCGAACTAATACAAGGATGTGAATTGGCTAAAGAAGCTTGGGATATTCTTCAAATTCACTTTGAAGGAACAGAGAAAGTACAAAACTCCAGAAAAGATCTACTGGCCACCAAGTTTGAAGACCTAAAAATGGAAGATGATGAAACAATTTCAGATTTCAGCGCCAAAATCAGCTCTTTAGCTCAAGAAGCATCACTCCTTGGAAAGAAATACAAAGACAAGAAACTTGTAAAGAAATTCTTAAGGTGTCTGCCAGCCAAATACATGCCATACAAAGCGGCCTTGAGTGTATCAGCTAACACTGAGGATATGAGTTTTGATGAGCTAGTCGGTATGCTGCAAGTCCATGAGCTAGAACTAGATGGTACCAAGAAATCCAAAGGCGTCGCACTCATCACTCAAGCAAAATCAAATCAGGAAATCGAGGGAGAAGATCCGGTAAGCCTCATTGTTCGAAGATTTGATCGTGCGTTAAGAAGGGTAGAACAAGGACAAGGATCGTACAAAAGCACTAAACGATCAACTGATGGTGAGAAAACCACAAAGAAATCGGAAATGCAGTGCCATGAATGCAAGGGGTTTGGACACTTCAAGAGTGAATGTCCGACCGTCAGGAGACGAGAGATGAAGTGTTTTGGGTGCAAAGGAATTGGGCACACTCATCTGGAATGTGTCAATGACCAGAAACGAAGACAAGAAAAATCCATGATAGGAGTAAACCATGATGAGTCAGATGAGGAAAGTGATGAAGAGGAAGTCAACAACTTTGTAGCATTCCTTGGAATTGCTGAACTTGAAGACAATGAATCTGACTCAGATTCAGAAACAGAAGCGGATCTTGTCAGTAGTTATAAGGAGGTAAGGGATACTCTCATCAAAATCGGACTAGAGAATACTGCATTACTTCAAGAAAAGCAGCGGCTTGAGTCACACATTGAGTTACTTCAAGAAGAACTGGAAACCGAACGGAAGCTAAGCAGAGAAAGTGTCAATTTAATCAAAGAAAAATTGACACTGGCTAAGAGATCAGACGAATTGGAGCAGATGTTAAAGAAAGAAAAAGAGGTAACTAAACAGCTACAATCTGAGTTAGACCAACAGCATCGCAAAATACACATGTTTGCCGGAACAAAACAACTGGATCAAATTCTGAGCTATGGAAGAACAGAATACACAAAGTCTGGACTTGGGTACACAGGACGTTCTGGAGTCACATTGGGAAAAACTACATTCGTACGAGCAAATTTGACAAAACCAACTCAAGCAGTGTATAACTCACCATCGAGAAACTGTTACTATTGTGGAAAAGAAGGACATTACAAAGCATATTGCTACAGATTTCAACAAAGGATCCGACAGCTCAAGAAACTGGGAAGATTCAACTGGAACAAGGACAGATATCAAATCTGGGTGAAAAAGGCGGACCTGTATGAAATAGGAAGTAGCACAGGGGGTACCTCACAGAAGGAGATACGCTGTAGCATGGCTTTTGTTACTGAGAAATCAGAAGATGGAAATCAATGGTACTTTGATAGTGGGTGCTCAAGACATATGACTGGGACAAGAAGTCATCTCAAAGACATCAAAGTGATCAAATCTGGCAAAGTAACATTTGGTGATGGAGGACAAGGGGCGATACAAGGCAAAGGTAAAACACTTGACTCAGATTTACCTAAACTAATGAATGTTTTCCTTGTGAAGGGTCTTAAGGCAAATCTGATCAGTGTGAGTCAGCTATGCGACGAAGGATTGATGGTGTGTTTCACAAGCTATGACTGCAAAGCTCTGAATGACACTGGAGATATCATCCTACAAGGGAAAAGATCAGGCAACAATTGTTACATGTGGGAAAACAACTCTAAGTGTCTTAGCGCAAAGTGTCTAAGTGCCAAGAATGACATTCATTTATGGCATCAACGACTTGGACACATGAATGAAAGGAACTTGACTACTCTTGTCAAGAATGAGATTGTCCGAGGAATACCTCAACTCAAAGAGGTGAGCAAGACGGTGTGTGAAGCATGCAACAAAGGCAAGCAGGTCAAGGTCCAACACAAGAAAGTACCAGATGTTCAGACCAAGAACAAGTTGGATCTAGTGCATATGGACCTGATGGGACCAATGCAAGTTGAAAGCATAGCTGGTAAACGATATGTGTTTGTTCTAGTAGATGACTTTACTAGGTACACATGGGTAAGGTTCGTTCGAGATAAATCAGATACAGCTGACAGCTTTCGAATCTGGGCGCTTCAAATGATCAATGAACAAGGAAGGATTAAGAGGGTTAGAAGTGATCATGGAGGAGAATTTCAGAATGAAACCATGAAAGTGTTCTGCGAAGATCATGGTATAGCTCATCAGTTTTCAGCACCAAGAACACCTCAACAGAATGGGGTAGTTGAAAGGAAGAACAGAACACTTCAAGAAATGGCCAGAGCTATGATTCACGGCAATGATGTACCGCTACGGTTCTGGGCTGAAGCTATCAACACAGCATGCTACATCATTAATCGGGTGTATGTGAGAAGAGGAACAACCATGACGCCATACGAGATGTGGAAAGGAAAAACCCCCAATCTGAGCTACTTTCATGTCTTTGGAGGAAGGTGTTATGTATTGAATGACAAAGATCATCTTGGAAAGTTTGACTCAAGGAGCGACGAGGGTATCTTCTTGGGATATTCAGGAACTAGCACAGCTTTCAGAGTATATAACACAAGATCAAGAACAATTGTTGAGTCAGTGAATGTCGTATTTGATGATCTATGTCAAATGAAGGTTCCCGATGATTCAGACAGTGAATCAGAACCGGTTGAGCATCAAAAATCTGTGACTGAAGAAAAGATAGATGAAGTAACAGCCTCAGAGACTACTCAAGATAAAGAAACAGGATCTCCAGTGAAAATCAAGCTCAGCAGAACTCAGAAAAACCATCCTGTCTCAAAAGTATTAGGAGATGTGAATGATGAACGAATGACAAGAAAAGTACATCTGGACTTTAAGGAGATGGTACGATTCGCTTGTTTTGTCTCAGTCATAGAACCCACAACGCATATTCAAGCTTTGGAAGATGAATTCTGGATTGAAGCAATGGGGCAAGAACTAGAACAATTTGTGCGTAATGATGTATGGGAACTTGTACCACGACCTGATGGAGTAAACATTGTGGGAACCAAGTGGATCTTTAAAAACAAGATTGATGAGAATGGAATAGTGGTACGAAACAAAGCGCGACTGGTGGCTCAGGGATACTCTCAGATAGAAGGAGTCGATTTTGAGGAAACATTTGCGCCTGTTGCACGACTTGAGTCAATTAGATTGTTCCTTGGAATGGCGTGCATCATGAACTTCACAGTATATCAAATGGACGTGAAAAGTGCCTTCTTGAATGGTTTTCTTCAAGAAGAAGTTCATGTAGAACAACCAAAAGGATTTGAAGATGCATACAACCCTGAATATGTGTACAAGTTGAAGAAAGCTTTGTATGGTCTGAAGCAAGCTCCCAGAGCATGGTACGAACGACTTACTAGTTTTCTTCTAGAAAAAGGATATGCAAGAGGGGGTGTAGACAAAACTCTCTTTGTTCTGGAACAAAAGAGAGAGATCATCATAGTCCAGATCTATGTGGACGACATAATCTTCGGAGGCACATCTCAAAAGCTGGTTGATATGTTTGTTCAAGACATGACTCAAGAATTTGAAATGAGTATGGTAGGAGAACTAAAGTATTTTCTTGGTCTGCAAGTTAGCCAGAACAGTGATGGTATATTTATATCTCAAAGTACATATGCCAAAAATCTGTTGAGTCGATTCAAGCTAGATCAATGTAAAGAAGCTAGAACACCAATGAGTACTACAACCAAGCTATCAAGAGATGAGGATGGAACAGATGTGGATATAAAGCTTTATCGCGGGATGATTGGAAGCTTGCTGTATCTTACAGCCAGTAGACCGGATCTGTGCCTAAGTGTGGGAATATGTGCAAGATATCAAGCTAAACCGAAGCAGTCTCATCTTGAGGCAGTTAAGCGAATCATCAAGTATGTCAAGGGAACGATCAACCTAGGGGTCTGGTATTCAAAAGGATCCAACAAACACCTAGTTGGATACTGTGATGCTGACTGGGCGGGAAGCTTGGATGATAGGAAGAGCACAAGTGGAGGATGTTTCTTTCTAGGAAACAATCTAATTGCATGGATGAGCAAGAAGCAGAACTCTGTGTCATTATCTACTGCAGAAGCAGAATATATTGCAATGGGTAGTTGCTGTGCTCAACTTCTCTGGATGAAACAGATGTCAGCTGACTATGGAATCGATTCAGGACCACTTCTTGTTCACTGTGATAACAAGAGTGCTATAAGCATCTCAAAGAATCCAGTTCAACACTCTCGAACAAAGCACATTGATATAAGACACCACTTCATTCGTGAACTAGTGGAGGAAAAACAGGTAGTGGTTGAATACATAGTTACTGATTTGCAACTGGCTGATTTCTTTACAAAACCTCTTGATTTTAATCGATTTATCACTTTAAGAAACTCAATTGGTGTTTGTGAGATGTAAACGACTACAGGGCTGACACATGCACTGACTCATGAAGTACCTCAAGTTCTGATTTGGTTTGGAGTCAAGAAGTCGAGTGGAAAAGAGCTGCCTATTATGCCGTCTTGTCTCATATAAAGTACAGGTTTCTCGAGTGAGGTTCAAAAAGCCAAAAAGAAAGAAAAAGCTAGAAGTTGATCTCCTGAGAAGTCAAGTGATGGAATCAACTCTAAGAAAAGCTAAGTTACTAAACAAAACAAAAAAAAAAAAAAAAAAAAAAAAAAAAAAAAAAGAGGAATGTGTGGCAATCTCACTCGAAGGATAAAGGTTGAAAACTACATTGAGACAAGATAAAGGCATAAGAGTGTGAAAGCTAGCCACTTGGAGAATGATGGCCAAACGCAGGAATCATGCAAGCAAGATGTAAAGACTGAGTCATGTGAAGTGTCAGTTCCTGACTCACACAAGAGAAAAGAAGAAAAGGTACAATTTAATTTTCTTTAAAACAAAAACCGTCAGTTGCTTCAGTAGAAATGTGGTCAATTCACTATCAAGTTTGTACCCATGAGTGACTGAATGGTATGTGGCTGATCTAATATTATAATGCATGTTGAAGAACTAACCGAATGGTACAGGGAACAAGGAGAATGGTCTAAATCGGTACAAGTTGGTATGACAAGAACCGATATCCGAGATTATTGGCACTAAAAGGGAAAAAGGAATTTGAAATTTAAAATTCAAATATTTGCCCAATAAAATCGCATGCAAAAAGGTAACAAGATATCTGACACAGATTCTGCTTCAGGCGTTAAAAGGAAAGAGAAAGGGAAAAAGGAAATCCATTGCTCTTAAAATCCGACGAAACTTATCTCTTTCTTCATCAATCCAAATTTTTCTCTGCGTCAATCGATCGAAAACCAACCATGGTGCATGCGACCAGAAGAGGAAAAGTGGGGGCTAGCTCAACTCACCCAGCTCAGGCTCCGCCGGAACAGAAACCGCCGCAATTGATTGATGATTCTAGTTCTGATGAGGAGGTACCACCACCCAGAAACCCTAATATTGTGTCTGATCAGATCTTGGGTACAGACCACCAGACCAGCACGAATTCATTTGCAACGGCTCAAGAGATAGCAAATACGGAGCCAATTGATGAAGATCTAGTACAAGAGAAGGGAGAGGATGAAGCTGAATCAGGTCGTAGATCTGTACCAGAAGAACAGCCTCCAAAACAGCCGTCTGATCCTGAAACAGAAGAAATCAAAACCACAGAGTCACCAAAAGAAGGTAACAAGGAAGGTGATTCTATTCGTGTAGATAATCAAGGAAATCTGGAGGAAATAGGAGAAAAGGAGAAAGATGCAGTCGATGGTCTAGGTGGATTAGCCATGATTGTAGTAGATCCAGTAAATGTAGTTGAACCAACTGAGACAAATGTTCAACCTGAAGAAGTTCCTAAACCTAAGAAGAGGAAAGCTAGAAAGCAGACGGGATCAATGCCGCATGTTAAGAAGGCTCGTGTTGAAGGGTCTGAATCACAGAAATCTGTGCAGATGAAGTCCAAAAAGAGCACTGCTGCTAAGACTGGAACATCTAGCACAACTGGTGGGTCAGGAAAAACCAGAGTCAAACCTTTTGTCTCCAAACGATTTCCATCTCGCGAAGTCAAAGAAAGGTATGCTCTATTCAAGGAACGTGGAATTTTAGCTGAGAGGGTAGTAGATTTTGATGAAACCGATAAATGGGGATACCTTGGTCTGATAAACATAGGAATGCTGAGAAATTCTGTTGATGGGTTAGTCAGTTTTGTTCCTGAAATTGTGAAAGAATTCTACACTAATCTGCCAGAATCCACTACTGATGATACTGATAATGGGGTTCGTGTGTTCTTGAGGAAGCGAATGTATGAGTTCTCACCAGCTCAGATCAATGCCTGTCTAAGTATGGAACCTTTAAGCAATAATGAGATCAAGAATGATGCAAAGATTGATGGAGTCTCGGCTGATTCAATTGCTAAGTACCTTACTCAAGGTCAGAAGAAGACTTGGGCAGGGATGAAATCTGTTGATCTTCCTCCAAAGTATGCTGCACTGACTATATTAGCTGCTTCAAACTGGTTCCCATCTACCCACAAAAACCATATATCTGAAGACAGAGCAAGATTGATCTACAAGATAGCTCATGGCATCCGGATTGATTTTGGGAAACTTGTATACAAACAAGTGATGAGCTTCACTACTGATCCGCAGAATGATCGACGATGGCTGATATTTCCAAGAATCATCTCAGCAGTTCTCGAATCACAGCATCCACCTCGCACATTTGATGGAGAAGAACTTGTTGGTCCTGTGCTATACAAAAAGGATCCTCGAAGTGGTGAAGCCTTCCTCAAGAAAGAGGCTGAGAAAAAGAGACAGGATGTTGCATCTGGTAAACGCAAAGTAGGCTCATCATCTCGCACAAAAGGTAGATCACAGACCACGACATCAACAGAGGAGGAACATGTGGAGATTCTGCAACTTGGCTCAGTCAGATTGCCAATCAAAACTTCAATAGATCAACTATCTGTTCAAACTGCGCTACAGGACATAGCTGAGGGAATTCAGAACCTGAGTGATGTAGTCTTCCATCTACGGGACAGAATCCAAGGTAAGTTTTTCGATTCTTTTCTCGATATGAATTGCTTAGATATAAGTTTTTAACTTGTATGCTCTCAAGCAGGGGGAGAAACTGAAGAGGTTGACGAGTCAAATCACGATGAGGAGTCTCCTGCTGCCACAGGAGATGATGACTCAGATGAGATGATCTCGAGTGATGCTTAAATGGAAACTTAGGATTATGGGGGAGTATGGATTTTGGGGGAGTTTCTATTTGTGGGGGAGTCCTTGTTATGTTTTTTTCTTGCAAACCAATTTGGATAATGGATGTATTTGTTTTTGTTAGAATTGAACTCATGTTTGCTTGGTATGTTTTGAACTCATGGTTTGATTAAGAAATGATATTTTGACTTATGATGCATGATCAAACTGTTTTGCTTCGGCTATATGCACGTATAAGTTTTCTTTTGAAGTATAGGTACTTGAGAGTCATACAAGCTAAAAAGGGGGAGATTGAAGAAGCACTGAGCTACGGCATGAGTTACAACAGGAGTTGAGTCAACTAGCATGTGCAACAGTGACTGAGTCAACGATAGAAGACGTGAGCTGGAATGAAGAAAGATGGACCTACTAGGAACAAGTAGCTGACAAGGACGAACCTAAAGATGAGTAGCTGAGCTGGACATGAAGATCAGTGAAGATACTCAAAGGATGAGCACCGAAAAGATATTAGGAAAATATGCTTTTTACAAGATGAAGAAAAATGGAAATATGCCTAAAAAGAGTTTAGGAAATATGCCAATAGAAATAAGGCAATTGTACGATGATCTATAAGTATAAATAGATCATCTAGGGCATCTGTGCTTGGTGCGCCTTTAGAGAGAGAGATTACTTTTAGCAAAAGTTAAGAATTCCTAAGAGAGAATTAGACTTGGTGTTAAGGGTGAATCTAGAAGGCTTTGAGATCATTGATAGATCGAGAAGCAAGAGAGAGACTAGGTTGTTAAGGTGAAACTTTTGTTTGCTTTGCAATAAACAGTCTTGAAAAAGAATACCCTTGTGTCACATCTTGTATTACGTTGTGTCTCACATTTTCAATGTCGAAAACAGTAGGGTTAAATATGAGTAAGATTATGGATCTGACCATGAGGGTGTAACAAAGATAATAATTAAGGTTGCTTCCTTTTCACACATTAAAATTAATCACCTGCTCTGCAAATCATCTCTTTCTTCCCTATATTTAGCTAATGTGTTATCCTTGGTTGGATTGAGTTGATATTTTATTTTTAAGCAACGTGGGTAGCGATGCAAATTATTTACTAAGCAAAACAATATCACTTCACGTCTCAAGATAAAAAAAAACGTTCGAGCCGAGATGACGCAGAGGTTGGAAGCGGAAGGGAACATCAAAGATACCCAAAAGTGGGATGATGGATCCGACTATGAGGATGTAAGAGCAGGTCCAGCAAGAGTTTGTAATAGGTTCTTAGCACTAGTTTTTTTTTTTTTTTTTTTTTTTTGTCAACAAAACAAGCTAAGGAACTAAATGTCACTAATCCAGCTTGGTGGCTCCGATCCAACGTGGATTGAATATGAAGGTCTTAGACGCGCACTCCGTGCTAGTCTATCTGCACTTAGCACTAGTTTTTAGAAATAGTTAACTAAAGTAATGATATTTTAATTGAATAGTTAAGAAGAGGTTCTTATTTAAGAACCTGTAACCGCTAGGATTCTTCACTATTTAGCATATGTGGCACATTTTGATAGGTCTTTTTTTTTTTTTGATTTTTGATTTTTTTTTACCATCTACAAAAAAAAATATTAAAAAAAGTTTTAAGAACCCTAAGGAAAGGTTCACAATGGTTTTGCTCTAACAAAGATATATGTACGAGGTGATCGTGATGGCATACAGTCCATCAAGTTTGACTATGTCAAGACTGGAGAACTGAAAGATGGATCATTCCATGGTTTCTCAAATCAAGGTTTCACACAGATGGTATGACTTTGAATTATGCTAATTAATTTCCCTTTATTCGTGTTCATTTGGATAGTATTGAACTTTTTTCTTGTTTATTATTATTATTTTTTTTTTGCAGTTTGAGATTGATCATCTAAAAGGTGAACAACTTGTATCTGTTGAGGGTTACCACAATTGCCAAGTGATTCAAGGACTTCAATTCAAAACCAACTTGAAGGTCTCTGAAGTCATAGGATATACATATCCTGCGATAAAGTTTACACTAGCAGTGGAGGGAAAGAAAATCATTGGGTTTCACGGATCTGCTAAGTCCTACTTAACCTCGCTTGGAGCATATTTTACTTGGATTACTCCAATTAAAATAGAAGCAACAGGGGTGGTTCATGCAGACTATAAGGTTTGGGATGATGGAGGCTACCATAAGGCTGTAACAAAGATTTCTGTATGTGCTGGTGAAAAAGGCATAATAAACATCAAATTCGATTATATTGACAATGATGGACATCCGAAAGAGGGGCTAGTCCATGGTAACCCGCATGGAGATGGAGGTTTACCACTTGAGCCGGTATGTATGACTGCAAAAATAAAACTCAATTCCATTTAAATTTGACGACTATAGCTAGCTTAATTATTTTTAGTTTCTACTAGCACTGCCATTGTATTATAATTATTGTTTTGGTTCAATATGTGTTTTTTTATATTATTGAATGTTTATGTGATGTGATGGCCTTTTTACAATTCTTTTTTGTAGTTTGAGATTAGCTATGTTGACAACGAATATCTGCTGTCTATTGAGTTTCGCTGGAACCATAAAGGGATTCTCGCAATTAGATTCAAAACCAACATGAAGACTTCGGAACTGATGGGATTCAGTGGCCATATATCATCGATGAATGCACTTGAATGTAACGGCAATAAGTTCCTTGGATTTCATGGACATGAGTCTGAAGAGAACCTAAAATCTCTTAGAGTTTATTTCCCAACACCAGTTCCTATTGTAAAATTGGAATCCAAAGGCAAAGGCGATTCTGGAGGCTTCCTTTGGGATGATGGTACTTTTCATGGAGTAAGAAAGGTGTGCGTTTATTATGATGCTTTTTGTATGAGATGTGTCAGGTTTGAGTACGATACCGGCGGCAAACTGGAAATCCGTGAGCACGGGACGAAAGAAGTAGGGAATACACAAGAAGGAGAGGTCATAATTTCTACAACTTCAGATATTGCTCAATCATATCTCTATCTATCTATCTATCTATTTATGCGTTTTTGAACAGTTGCTTATGTGAGAACCCCTTTTGTTTGTTGTACAGTTTGTCCTGGACTATCCAAATGAACTCCTCACGTCCATGAAGGGGACTATCACACCTTTAAAAGATCTAAAGTTCGTTACATCTATGACTTTCAAAACATCAAAAGGGAGGACCTCTCCGAAATTTGGAAACCAGTTTGGTACCGAAGTTGTTAAATTGAAGCTTGAGGAAAAAGGTTGTGCTATTGTTGGGTTCCATGGACGGTATACTTTTGATGCTCTTCGGGCAATTGGAGCATATTGTTTCCCGATGCCTCGTCTTCATAATGGGGAGAACTAGGCGCACAAGGTGGTGATGGTCGTTTGGACGGTGTTTGATCATGTGCTTTAATGATTTTTTTTCTTTTGCTTTAATGATCTCCTATATAATCTTGTCCTCTTGTGTTATTTGGTGTGTCGTTCTTTATCTCATATTATGAAACATTTATTTTCCTAAAGAATCCTAAATTGAGCAATATGGCTTTGTGACACTTGTTGAGGGTGTTATTGCCTCTGTGACACAATTCGGTTGTGTCATAAAGCATGTGACATTTCTAAAGTGGCAAAATCTCTTTTGCCCCTATGAAGCCACATCCGCAAGTTTTGTGTGCCTGAAAGTGAAATTTAATTGTCCATTAATTTTTTTTTTTTTTCGTTTTTCATAGTTTTTACCGGTTTTAGGCCATGATATAAGTATGTTTTAGAGTCTTTTATGATTCTTTAGAGTCTTTTACAGGTCTTATTAGGTACACGCACGTTTGGAACAGAAGTGGAGATTATGGAGCTTTTTGGAGCACTTTGGAGATTTGACCCGAGAGGAGAAGCTCACTGTCCAGAACAGACGAGTGCGTCGATCGTTGCACACCTGCATCGATCGATGCAAGGCGCGAATGGGCCAGGCTCGGCGAGAATTAATGAGTTATGAAATATTGCAGACTTGCCCAGAAGTTCCAGATATTTACATAGAAGCTCCAAGACGTGATTATACTATTTAATTAAGTTTTTAGATCATATTTTAGATACGCTTACCAGACGCTTTCAATGCGCAATTCATACTTTGAGCTGAGAGTTTTAGAGAGATTTTGGGGCTGATCTGAACCTGTACTTCATCTTGATTTTGGAGAAGATTTCGAACCCCTTTACTTCTTTTATTATCTTATATGCAATTTATTCATCATATGATTATGTTTTCATTATCTATGTCTGAGTAGATTCATAGTTAGGTTTAGGGTTTCTCATAAAGGATTTCATGACTTGTTAGATTAAATTAATTTAGTTAAGGATTCATAACTTATTTGTTCTTCAATCTAAATTGTGTTTAATGCTAGTTCTAACCTGATCAATTAGAATCTAGATCTTAGGTTGCTAAATACGACACGACAGTGTGATTTAGAATCTGAACTATTTAGGTTGAGCAATTAAATTACTCGCAAAGGAATTTGGTTTAGTTTAATTGTGAACATATCGAACTTGGAATTAATGCTGGTTTAATCTGTTAGTAATTCCAAAAGAATTTGGATTGCTGCACTTAGACTTAGAGAATTCTCGCAATGACAGTTGGTTAATTCTATATCTGTGTTTGAGTTCTAGAACTGAGCTTAATTAGATCCTTACTGAATGATTTATCTGCTTGTCTGATTTCCTGAGAACGCTCTAGACCTAGCGCTTTAAGTTAACTGTTTTCACAACCAATCTGCTATCTGATTTACTTTATTGCTTGCTTTTAAATTCATCACATTGCTTTTATTCTAGTTTAACCTCGACTGTTCTAATTTCTATTATTGACCGGAGTCTCTGTGGATTCGATACCTAAATACTACATATGCATAACTGTGCACTTGCAGTAGTATATGATTAAAACTTCTAGAGCATATTAACCTGCGCATGGGAGAGAAGTTTCACAAAGGCTTTTGTTAAACCTATAATTTAAAAAAAAATTGTAAAATTTTGAAATCTTCGTCGGGTTTTGTAGAATAGTCAGTGTTCTTCATCGAAGATAACATTTCATCTGTTAGGAACCAAGGCACCATATCTGACATAAATGGCGAGTCGGAGAAATAATAGTGACGCTGTCACCGATTCTTGTAAGAAATTTCCCAACTTCGAGAAAAATCATTTTTCGAGTTAAATGTGAAAGTTGTATGGGTTTGCAGATTGTGGGAAAGCCCAGTTGATATCAGAACTTGAATTTTGTTTAATCGAATTTCGTGCATCTAATTGAAGTCAAAGTTTTTTCGTTTCGATTTGTAACTTGACCGATTTGGTTTTCTGTTAGATTTTTGATCGAAGGAAATTGAAGTAAGTAATAATTTGTTCGATTGTCAATTGAGAACCTAAAGCTATGATACTGATAACAAAGATTTTGCAATCCTTCGAGGTACCAATTCCTCAATCTTATCGTGTAGCTTTAATGTATCGAACATTTTTGGGACGGATAAAACCCATAAGAACACACCAACCTCTAGAGTCAAATCACACAATTGATTTTTGTTCTAACAATCCTAACGAAGACAATTCAAATAGAAGTAAATAAAAAGAAGTAAACAAGTGAATTCAATCAATGATAAGGATAAGGCCTAAGGGTTAAGGTCAACGGATAGGTGACTCGGGATGATCAAGGATCCTAATTCAAACTTCAAAGAAGCTAACCTCCTAGCAAGGAACACAACAAGTTGATCAGTTTAATCTCTTAATACTAATCTCTTTACTCAATCCTAATCAAAGATCAAACTCTCATTTGTGAATTAAAATCAAGCAAGCAATCAAACAAGTTCCAAACAGCCAACAATCACTCTAAACATCCATTTTCATGTGCTAGAATGTGAAAGTTCTATCAAAGCTAAAAACTGGAATTTCATCGAACACATGGTGGGCAATAAATCCTAAACATCCTAATCAACGTGATCAAGGCTAATTAGGCACTAAGCACACTTTGATAGAAGAGATTTTAAACAATCAAACATTAGAAATCCATTGATCACCCTAATCAACCTAATCCTACCTAACCCATAAGCCCTAGGAAGAACTACTCACTAATCATCATGTGATCAACAAAATCCAAAGAGTTAGTGTTAATCATAGGAGATTAGAGAAAGTAGAAATATTTTGACAAGGAATCTCAAAAGAAAATACTTAGATAACTCAAGAATCAAACTTGTTCTTACAAAAGGGGTTTTAGCAACAAAACAAGCTTAAGAAACAAATGAAAATATGTTTTTAGCTTAAATAGTCAATATGGGGCGAATCGGGTCAACCCGGAACAAACCAGGTATTGACCCGGATCCAAGACAGATTCTGGGGTCTATATCGGCTAGCCAGACCGATATGCTGGCCGATACGAGCCCTCGGATTTTCAAGTCGAAGGTGTGTATCGGTTGGCTAAATCGATACGCCAACCGATATACTGGTACTGAAATTAATCCGAGAGGCTGTATCGGCTTATGGGTCGATATGCATCCCGATATGGTCTCCTGGGTTTTGGTCGAGGAACTGTATCGGCTTGCCTGGCCGATATGCACACCGATACGGCTTCCAGCTGGTTCTTCCTTAGTCCTTTGAGCTCTAGACTCCACTTCCAAGCTCACCAATGCTCCTAGACACCTCCAATCACCTGCAAAACACAAGAAACACTCCAAATGCAAGCCTAAAATGCCTACTCCTAATCCTAGACACCTCTATACTCTAGATGCAACAATGATGGACAAAATGGTATGAATGATGGTGAAATGAAGTAAAAAAAAGAACTATATACAAGTCTAAATGCATGAAAATGTATGAATATCAATTCCCCCAAACTTAAGCCTTGCTTGTCCAAAAGCAAGCATAAGACCATCAAAGCAAATTGGGAGAAAGTTTTGAAGGCGGAAGCTCATATCCAAAGACAAAATCGAGATCAACAAGTTCCAATTCGAGTCAACATCACCAAGATGTAACCAAGTAAGGCTTACTCCAAAAATTTAGCCATGATCATTAAGACAAAACTCTTAGGTCAATTCTCAACCTAGACAAGCATTCCTATCAACTATATATTTAACATTCATTGGGTTTTCAAGTGGATCTTACTCAATGCAAGGTGATCAAACTCATTTGGCAAAGGGACAAGGTTTTGAGATTAAAGTGATCTCAATCAAAAGAGGGGTTTACTCCAAAAGCATGAAGGTTCTCTCATAAAGAAGTGAATGAGCTATAGTAAAATGCTAAGAGTTAGAGGCAATTGGTGCATATTAGGTTGATTTCCATCTACCCATGCCCCAATTACTTATTCTCCTAGTCTAGCCCACCTAAATGGATACTACCCTTGACTAAGGCTGTTTTTGCCTCATCCCCATTTCTCAATCAAACACTTTTCGTATAAACTCCCCAAGGATCAATAAAGACTTTTCAAACAGTGGCAAATCTTTCTTTTTAACTTAGCTCAAATCTTTCTTTAGCAATGGTCTCTTTCCTGTCTTTAAGTTGAGCCTTTGGCTTCTTTTCATTTCAAAATATGAGACACTTTTCTTTTCTTTAAACGCATAAGAGCTTTTCTTCTTTTAACACACTTTGCCAACAAACATAAGATCCCAACCAAGATCCCTTTCATTCTTCCCTTTCTTTACTCTCTTCTTACATTCTCAATTCCTCCCCCAAACTTGGATTCTAGCCTATTGCAAAGCTAAAGGTGCTGAGCTTGCACTATATGGAAATTTCCCCTAGTCGCCTCATACTCAACACTTTTTACCTAGATCATTCAAAAAAATAGGCCTACCTCTCAACAAGAGTGTTTATGGTTTGAAAGAAGGGTGGTGAAAGGTGTGGAGTCTATTCAAGCAAGCAAGAGTGGTAAAAGGGATAAGAATGCTTGATTTTTTTTAGAGTATCCATGATTTTAGCACACAAAGCATGAGTAAGATAATTAGATGTCATCATTAAAGTTCTCACTTAGGTAGAGCTAGTGTCAATTCAAAGCCTATTTCAGTTTCAAATCAAGTTTCAAAGCAAGCAATCCGAGCATGGTTCGTCTTAACTTTCTAGCCTTTCTTGAATTGCAATCTTAGGACAATCAACTAGGTCAAACAACTAGCAAAAAGAACAAGTCATCACACAGTCAGTCTTACAAGGAAATCCAATCATTGCTCCCTATGCATGTGTCCTATATGATGCAACTAGACTCGATCCTATGATGCAAGTGCAACTACATGCTTTCTTTTTGAATTTTTTTTGAAATTTTTCAATTTTTTGGTTTTTTCTATGCCATAAATGAGATGCATGAGACTCAAGTGATAGAAAAGAAAAATAAGATCAAAAGAAAAATAAGATCAAAAGAAACATGATTAGCAACTGGTCTCTCCCCCAAACTTAAATCACACGGTCCCTTGTGTGATCTAGGAAAGGAAAAGAGACCGAAGACACACAAAATGCAAACAATGAAAAGAAACTAAATATGTACAAGGGAGGAGTGTTACTTGGCTGGGCGAAGAGGGCGTATCGGCTTGGCCGACCGATACGCCAACCGATATGATGGCTCGGATTATTTCTGGGAAGCACGTATCGGACTGGCCAGCCGATATCATGACCGATATGTGATCTCTATTTTCCAGCTTTTCAATCCCAAGAGGCCGTATCGGTCTGGCCAACCGATCCGGTGGCCGATACTGCTTCACTGTTTTCCTTTCGACCACTTTGTCCAAGATGTTTCGGCCCTTTCTTAATTCCAATGAGTCCATAGCTTCATTTATCAACCAAAACCTGATAAACTCAAAGCAAAACATCCAAAATGACTAGCAAAAGATCATATGTATAAGGATAAACATGGGAATGTCTCCCAAGTGCGCTTTTGTTTAAAGTCGGTAAGCTCGACTTTTGCAAACCGGTTTTTAGGCGGTTGAAGAGCGTGGCCTGCCCTCGAGAGTGATGGCTATGACCTGAGAAGTCAGCTCATTGAGATTGACCGAGTCACCTTGGAACCTTGGACTGATCGAAGCCTTTACAACCTTCGGAGGCATCTTTGTCACCATATCCACACCCTTTTGTTTTGGAGCTTTTTCCTCATCGATGCTCAGCTTCTTCAAAGATATGGACCCAACATACTCAGTCCTTATGGTCATAGAAGGAGTTCCAATAGCTCTATCCACCCCCTCCGTTTGAGCACGTCCCATGTGCTCACGGAATGATCCATAAGTAGTGGGTTTAGGCCAAACTTCCTTGCCTACATTTGCAAATAGCCTTGCTTCCTCTAACACATCATCCTTATTTGGTGATAGGATGACACCACAAGTGTGGAGAGTTGTGCTCCTCAAAGGATAATAGACCTTGTTGTCAACATTATTCAGCACAGCCTGTTTCTTTTTGAAGTCCATACAAGCTCCAGCGGTGTTTAGGAAAGAGGTACCAAGTAAGAGAGGTAGTTGGGTACTCTTCTTCATCTTCATGACAATAAAGTCAGTTGGGATAGTGCACTCACCAATATTCAGTGGATAGTCCTTGATTATTTCCATTGGAGTTTTTAAGTAAGAGTCTCCAAATGTAATAGAAGATGGGTACCTTTCCATGCTCTTAATCCCAAGAGATTCCACCATGTCAAGAGATATCACACTCACAGTAGAGCCGGAGTCACACAATGCATCGTTAATCTTCAAGTCTCCCAAAGTACAACTGATGGTAAATTTACCCAGATTACCAAGCATGGGAAGTACCCTTGGTGTTGTTTGGACAGTAGGCGCAATATCTGCAGCAAAAATAGCAGTAGTACTCATCACCTTAGCTAGTGCAACATAGGGAGGCGTAACTACAGTGGGCTTCATCTCTTTGAGAGGAACATGTGCAGCAGGAGGGAGTTCATAACCATAGAGAAGTGCTTCAATTTCATCAACCTCTATTTCATGGTCTGGTTTCTCATGATCAACAGTAGAGAAGATTGCATTGCAGTAGTCTTTCGGGTTCTTCTTCGGGCTTCCGGGCAAGGTACCGGTACGTTGAGAAGTGGAAGCATGCGTGTTTTCAACATTAATCAATCGAGAAGTCAAATGTTGCAGCTCATTATTTAAGTTCTTGACTTCCAATGCCCCATTTGCTTGTCCTTGGATGAGTTGTTGCATCATTCCCTTTAACTCATTACCCAAACCCAAAGAGGAAGAAGCTAGTGGCTGTTGTTGCCCAAAACCGGGTGGATGATATTGTTTCTTGGGAATATAGCCTTGTTTTCCTTGAGATTGAGTCTGAGAGACAAACCCTTGTTGGTTGGTGTAAGGGACAAAAGGCTTTTGTTGTTGTGATTGTCCTTGAGGTGGAGCTTGGGGATAGACTTGGTCTTGAGGGTTTGCCACATTGGGGTTGCGATATGAGAAGTTTGGGTGATTTCGGTAGTTGGTGTTGAAGCCTTTGTTGAAACCACCTTGCCCCTCAATGAAGTTAATCTCCTCTTGTGTCATATCCTCTTCTACACTATAGAGCAGGGGCTTTGCATCCTCATAGTTGCCCACAAAGCTGATTTCTTTTTGGCTTGAGGAGATTATCTTGTCTATCTTCTCATGTAAGGATTTGATTTCCTTCTTGTACTTCTCATCCGTAGAAGATGATCCTCTATTAGTCCGCTCGTAATCCTCATTGTAGTTACCATCGCTTGTTGCAAGGTTTTCAATCAACTCCATAGCCTCATCAACTCCCTTTCCTAGGAAGTGTCCATTGCTAGAAGAGTCTAGCATCGCCCTCATTCTAGGAAGCACTCCGCGATAGAGGTTACTGAGTAGTGTCTCCTTAGTGAAACCGTGGTGGGGGCACTGAGTAGTTAGCCTATTGAACCTCTCCCAAGCTTCAGCAAAGCTCTAATTGTTGCGTTTCACAAAGCCGGATACCTCATTGCGAAAACGGGCAGTCCTAGTAGCTGAGAAGAACTTCTTCAAGAAAGCCTTCTTAAGGTCTCCCCAAGTAGTAATGGATCCCTGAGGGATGTTGCTTTCCCAATCCTTAGCTCTATCCGCCAAAGAGAAGAAGAAGATACGCATCTTCAAACCATCATCAGTCACACCATTAAGCCTTGTAGTAGCACAAATCTTGTAAAATGTATCCAAGTGCTGCAAGGGATCCTCAGATGCAAGCCTATGAAACTGATTGTTTTGCACCATGTTCATGACCATAGCCCAGATCTCGAAGTTGTTGTTGTTGACCGGTGGTGGAATGATCCCTTGCCGGTTTGCATTTGTATCTGGTGCATCTCCATCACCAATGGTCCTAGCTGGCCTTTGTTGCTCTTGCTGCTGCTGTTGATCCTGATGATCCATAACCGGCTTCTCAACTCCCACAAAGTCTTATAGAACCTCAACAATTGGTTCCAACCCAAGTCTCTCTAAGTGAACAGCTCTCTCAAGCGCACGTCGCTCTCGTGTGCCTTGATGTCGTCAACTCTTGCAACTAAGTTTGTTGTCCCTTGGCTGCGCAAATTCACACACTTAACATCCAAGAGAGGGGAAGAAGCAAAGTTAGTAACAAAACTTGAACTAAAAAGGATTAGAAATCGAATTGATCTATCCAAAATCCCAAAATGGCAATGGCGCCAAATTGATAACAATATTTTACAATCCTTCGAGGTACCAATTCCTCAAGCTTATCGTATAGCTTTGAGGTATCGAACCTTTTTGGGACGGATAAAACCAATAAGAACACACCAACCTCTAGAGTCAAATCACACAATTGATTTTTGTTCTAACAATCATAACAAAGACAATTCAAATAGAAGTAAATAAAAACAAAAAAACAAGTTAATTCAATCAATGATAAGGATAAGGCCTAAGGATTAAGGTCAACGGATAGGTGACTCGGGATGATCAAGGATCCTAATTCAAACTTCAAAGAAGCTAACCTCCTAGCAAGGAACACAACAAGTTGATCAATTTAATCTCTTAATACTAATCTCTTTACTCAATCCTAATCAAAGATCAAACTCTCATTTGTGCATTAAAATCAAGCAAGCAATCAAACAAGTTCCAAACAGCCAACAATCACTCTAAACATCCATTTTCATGTGCTAGAATGTGAAAGTTCTATCAAAGCTAAAAACTGGAATTTCATCGAACACATGGTGGGCAAGAAATCCTAAACATCCTAATCAACGTGATCAAGGCTAATTAGGCACTAAGCATACTTTGATAGAAGATATTTTAAACAACCAAACATTAGAAATCCATTGATCACCCCTAATCAACCTAATCCTACCTAACCCATAAGTCCTATGAAGAACTACTCACTAATCATCATGTGATCAACAAAATCCAAAGAGATAGTGTTAATCATAGGAGATTAGAGAAAGTAGAAATATTTTGACAAGGAATCTCAAAAGAAAATACTTAGATAACTCAAGAATCAAACTTGTTCTTACAAAAGGGTTTTTAGCAACAAAACAAGCTTAAGAAACAAATGAAAATAGGTTTTTGGCTTAAATAGTCAATATGGGGCGAACCGGGTCAACCCGGAACAAACCGGGTGTTGACCCGGATCCAAGACAGATTCTGGGGTCTGTATCGGCCAACCAGACCGATATGCTGGCCGATACGAGCCCTCGAATTTTCTCGTTGAAGGTGTGTATCGGTTGGCTAAACCGATACGCCAACCGATATGCTGGTACTGAAATTAATCCGAGAGGCTGTATCGGCTTATGGGTCGATATGCACCCGATATGGTCTCCTGGGTTTTGGTCGAGGAACTGTATCGGCTTGCCTGGCCGATATGCACACCGATACGGCTTCGAACTGGTTCTTCCTTAGTCCTTTGAGCTCTAGATTCCACTTCCAAGCTCACAAATGCTCCTAGACACCTCCAATCACCTGCAAAACACAAGAAACACTCCAAATGCAAGCCTAAAATGCCTACTCCTAATCCTAGACACCTCTATACTCTAGATGCAACAATGATGGACAAAATGGTATGAATGATGGTGAAATGAAGTCAAAACAAGAATTATATACAAATCTAAATGCATGAAAATGTATGAATATCAGATACCATGTAGAATTCTATGCGGAAGAGTAGAAAGAAGATTGAGAAGAAGAGAGAAAATTGTATAAGAGAGAAACTGTATTTATTATTTGTCTTAATTTGATTTGTACAAGAAGATATAAAATATATAGAGAATAAACTAGCTGTTACAAGAGAATAAACTAGCTGTTACAAATAAATGAAGAGAATGCATGGAGGAGGAGGAGGAGGAGGAGGAGGAGGAGGAGAGAGAGAGAGAGAGAGAGAGAGAGAGAGAGAGAGAGAGAGAGAGAGAGAGAGAGAACTCATTGGAAAAACCATAGCATATCACAGTATTTAAGTGCATGTTAGCACTATCTATTTTAGCGGCTTATGTTAGCTTACGATTCTTGTTGTATAAAGACGTTTAGTCAACAGTCAATGACACTTAATCAGAATTTCAGTTTTACAAGTTGTTGAGCTCTCTCTCTCTCTCTCTCTCTCTCTCTCTCTCTCTCTCTCTCTCTCTCTCTCTCTCTCTCTCTCTCTCTCTCTCTCTCTCTCTCTCTCTCTCTCTCTCTCTCTCTCTCTCTTTTGTTTACTCTTCCGCCATTGTTAAGCTGAGTTCACGAAGCTTGATATGGTATCAGAGCAACACGATTCCTGTGTATGATGAGTGCTCCTTCTGATTCAATCCTTCTTGTATCAAGCTTCGTGAACTCAGCTTAACAATGGCGGAAGAGTAAACAAAAGAGAGAGAGAGAGAGAGAGAGAGAGAGAGAGAGAGAGAGAGAGAGAGAGAGAGAGAGAGAGAGAGAGAGAGAGAGAGAGAGAGAGAGAGAGAGAGAGAGAGCTCAACAACTTGTAAAACTGAAATTCTGATTAAGTGTCATTGACCGTTGACTAAACGTCTTTATACAACAAGAATCGTAAGCTAACATAAGCCGCTAAAATAGATAGTGCTAACATGCACTTAAATACTGTGATAGCCCTCCTCAAGCCTTTCAATCCGGAGCAGGAGAAGGAGTAGAAAGGCTTGCCATAGACATGCGATCAAGTAAAGAATGAAACGGGCCAGGATGCAGAGGCTTTGTGAGGATGTCCGCCATTTGATTCTCAGAGGAAACATGAAGAGTATAAAGCGTACCAAGCTTGAGTTGATCTCGAACAATATGACAGTCTATCTCTACATGCTTGGTACGTTCATAAAATACCGGATTAGAAGCAATGTAGAGAGCAGACTTATTATCACATAACAGTTTAGCCTTCATTGTGACTGTGATTCTGAAGTATTTGAGTAACTGTTGGAGCCATATAAGCTCCCTTGTCACATCCGCCATACTTCGATACTCTGCCTCCGTGCTACTCCGGCTCACCACTTGCTGTTTCCTTGATTTCCAGCAAATGAGAGAGGTGCCCAGATAAACACAATAGCCACTGGTGGAACGTCTTGTATCCTGACATGAAGCCCAATCCGCGTCTGCAAATGCATTTAAGCAAAGTTCAGCATCTGCATCATAGTAGAGACCAAGACCTGGATTCCCTTTTAAGTATTTCAGGATACGGTGAGCTGCTTGAAGGTGAACATCAGTAGGAGCCTGAAGATATTGGCTAAGCTTGTGGACGGCAAATGTAATATCTGGCCTGGTGATGGTTAGGTAAAGCAATCGGCCAATTAGCTCTCGATAAGGTCTGGCAGAAGGAAGCAGAACACTTGAATCTTGGCTCAGTTTGACATAAGGATCCATCGGAATGGAGCTCGGCTTACAAGCCAGAAGGCATGCATCTTCTAACAAGTCTAAGGTGTACTTTCGCTGACAAATGGAAATGCCTTTGGAAGTCCGAGCTATTTCAAGGCCTAAGAAGAATCTCAGGGGGCCTAGATCTTTGATCTTGAATTCCTTAGCTAGAACAGCTTTCAAGGCACATAGATCCTGAGCATTGTTGCTTGCAATAGCGATATCGTCAACATAGACAAGCAAAGCAATGAAACCAGCCTTTGTTTCCTTAGTAAACAGTGTTGTATCAGACTGAGACTGAGTAAAACCATCAGCCAATAAAACATTGGTAAAAGTCTGATTCCACTTCCTAGAAGCCTGCTTAAGTCCATAGATGCATTTACGAAGTTTGCATACAGGATTAGAAGGTAAAGAAGTAGTGTTACCCGGCGTGTAACCCTGTGGAAGGCTCATGTAGATTTCCTCATCCAGTGTACTATGCAAAAAAGCATTGGAAACATCCATTTGTGTAAGTTCCCATCCCTTGCAAGCTGCTAAAGCAAGCAGTAGCTTCACACTTGATAGTTTGGCAACAGGGGAGAAGGTTTCTTCAAAGTCCACACCCTCCTGTTGTGTAAAACCCTTTGCCACTAAGCGTGCTTTATGTCTCTCTACAGTTCCATCAGAGTTATACTTAATAGTATAAACCCATTTGCAGCCGACTAGGTTCTTATCAGGAGGAAGAGAGACAACATCCCAACTTTGATTCAACTGCATAGCTTGAAGTTCATCATTCATAGCACTAGTCCATACAGGAGATGCCACAGCTTGTCTAAAGGTTTTCGGTTCTGTTTCTTGGGAGTAAGAAAGAAGACACATGTAAAAGGGTGTTGAAAATTTTTGGTATGAAAGGTAAGAGGAAATAGGATAAGGAGTGGTATGTTTTGGTGATGGTAGTGTAGAATGAGATTGCAAGAGAGCACAATGATACTCAGACAAGTAGTTAGGAGCTTTAGTCTTGCGTTGTGGCCTTTCTTTTCGAAGAGAAAGATGTGTATCACCAGACAAAACAATATCATTACACGAAGACAAAGGTTCAGGGGGAAGTGATGATGATGATGTATGATGATGTGGTAATGATGCATGTTGTGGAGATGATAATGATGAATGTGAAGATGATACATGCGAATTAGAGTCAGGAATATAAGGTGCATAAACAGGTAACACTGAATGTGAAAAGAAATCAGGTAACTCATGAGATGCAAGCTTGAAAGGGTAAAAAGTTTCATGGAAGATGACATTGCGAGAAATGGTGATAGAGTGAGTTTCTAAATCTAAAACCTTGTACCCTTTGTAACCAGATGGATAGCCTAAGAACACACAAGATCTAGCTCGTGGAGAAAACTTTGTCCTATCTTTTTGCAGAGTGGAAACATAACACAAGCACCCAAAAGATCTAAGAATAGTGTAATCAGGTACCTTTTTAAGCAAGACTTCATAAGGACTCTTATTATGCAGCAAAGGAGATGGGGTACGATTTATCAGAAACACTGCAGTTTGAATACAATCAGTCCAGTAAGCAATGGGAACATTAGATTGGAAAAGAAGAGCCCGAGCTATGTTTAACAAGTGTTGATGTTTCCTTTCTACAACAGAGTTTTGTTGGGGAGTATATGCACAAGAATAGTAGTGATGAATACCATGTTCCTTAGTCAATTCAGTAAACTTAAGCTCAGGAGCATTATCACTATGAATTGATTTGAGTTTAGCATTGTACTGAGTATGAATGTACTTTAAGAAAACTGGAAAAATATGGGAAACATCATTCTTATTTCTCATTAAGTAAATCCAAGTCACCCTAGTACAGTCATCTACTAAGGTAAGAAAGTATCTATGACCATCAACAGATTCAACAGAGAAAGGTCCCCAAGTATCTATGTGAACTAGATCAAATGGACTGGCAGACACATGATTATTAAAAGGAAATGACAGACGCTTTTGTTTAGCTAATGGACAGACATGACAATGAGACTCAGAAGACAAACTTGATTTAGGAAGAGATAAAGTACCAGACAAAGCTTGTAACTTGGCAGTTGACATATGTCATAGGCGTTGATGCCACAGAGAACCATCAACCGACAAGGATCCACAGAATGATGGCAATGCAGATGGAAACAAAGAAGAGACGTCAAAAATTTATAGATTGTTCAGGAGGTCACCCTTCCCAATCATCAAGTCCTGAGTACACTCCTGAAGAAAACATGAATCAGGATAAAAGTGAGCTGGACAGTTATTATCACGTAAAAGAGTACTAACACTGATCAAGTTGAAGTGGAATGATGGAACATGTAAGACATTATGAAGAATGAGAGATGCAGACAAACGAATATCACCAATATGCATGATCTGAACCTTTGTACCATTCAGTAAGGTAACCATTATGTCTGTTGCTAACCGTACTTCTCTAAAAAGAGAAAGGTCAGAACAAACATGACTAGTTGCCCCTGTATCTATTATCCAAGAATCTTTTGGTAAAGTGTAAGACAATGTGGAAAGACATTGATGATTAAAAGTGAGAACATTATGTTCAAAACGAAGGTTAGAAGATATAGGGGTACCCGATGAAGATTGACAAGCCATGACACCATGCTCTGTGATGGAAGAAGCAGTTAGAGAGTTGGTATTATCAACTGTATGAACATGAGTATACAGCTGTTGGATAAGAGACTGAATCTGGTCAGGAGACAACTGAGCAACATTCAAGTTTGTTGCAGTCTGAGCTGGGGAAGGGATATAAGGAGTTGACATATCACTTCCACTTGAGACAACATGAGCAATGGTCTTTTGTTGAGGAGCCAGCTGAGGCTGAGGAGGAAACTGAGGTCGAGAACCAGAATGAGTTTTTCCTCTTGGCACAAAAGTGTTCTGGTTTGGAAAATTAGTTGTAGAAGGCGGTTTATAACCAGGAGGATATCCATGAAGACGATAACACTTCTGGATAACATGGCCTAATTGACCACAGTGAGTGCATAAAGGTCTATTGCCTCTTGGTCGATATGTGTTGTAAGCAGCAGCATATTCAAACCGATCTGAAGACTCCATTGACTGATTACTGGAAGTCTGAAAAACAACAGTATATGAGGTGACAACATGTTTAACCATTCTTTGCCTCTCATCTTGAGCTATCATGTTGAAAACCTCCTCAATCGTGGGAAAAGGCTTCAACATGAGAATATGACGATGAATTTGTTCATAAGAGTCATTCAAACCCATCAAAAACTTTGTTACACGACTACGCTGTTGCAATTTTTCCCACAATCCAGCTGCATTACACTCAAATTGGCCACAAGTACACACCGGAAAATCGATGTAGTTCTTGTATTCTTCCCACAATGTGATGAGTTGAGTGTAATACGTACTAACATCATGAGACCCTTGCTGGATAGTACTAAGTCTTTGTTCAATTTCATAAACACGCGGAGCATCATCTTGCTTTAAACGTGAGAGCAGATTGTTCCAGATATTCTCAGCAGTAGAAATGTATAACAGACTAGCACCAATTTGCTTAGAGACGGAATTCATTAGCCAAGTAGCGACAAGATCATTACATCTAGACCAAGAACCTGAATCTCTATCATTATCAGAAGGTTTTCGAATCGTACCGTCGATAAACCCTAGTTTGTTGCGGACGTTCAAGGCCATATGGACTGATCTTTTCCAAGAGTGAAAATCGGAACCAGAGGTGAGACGATCCGTAACGAGCTGAAGCCCAGCATGATCAGTATGATGAAGGAAATATGGATTATCATAATGATCCATAGGATGTGTCTCAACAGTACGATGATGAGAACCACCATTCAGTGTATGCGAAGAAGGAATCGATTGCGAACCCATCGAGTGAGACGAAGATGAAATCGAGAGTAAAGAAAAGAGAAATTTGTGCTGATTTGAACAGAAACAGCAACAAAGAAAGATCAACGAACAATAGAATCGCAGAATCGCGAGAACAAAGAATCGATATACGAGACGAATCCAAGAAAGAAATCAAACAAGAAGGATTGAATCAGAAGGAGCACTCATCATACACAGGAATCGTGTTGCTCTGATACCATATCAAGCTTCGTGAACTCAGCTTAACAATGGCGGAAGAGTAAACAAGATGTTGTGATTCAGCTCAACTTCGATTGGCTCTTGAACTCACGAACTTATAACTTGCACTCTCAACTCAAGATCAAACAGTCTCGATTAACAAGAACAAACTAGAAAGATTTAAAACGAAAGAACACAGAGAATTTTACGAGTTCAGGATCACGGAATGTGAATCCCTACGTCTCGGCCTGATGATCAAGCAATCCACTAGATAGATCGATTACAAGATGAACTCTCTCTCTCTGATTTTACAACTCATGAACCTTAATCAAGAGAGATGACTGAGCTACTTAAGTATGATCACCCTCGGATACAACTTACTCACACACACACGCCTTAGCTAGAACTAAGAATTAACCAAGTGAAAGAAGTCGGTTTAAGACTTAACCGTAAGCCTTGAGAGATTGAACCATCAACTCAATTGAACACTACCGGCTCTGGATTAAGCACCTGGTTTAGTAGAACATTCATCACTGAAATCAACAAACTCCACCTTGATGATGATCAACTAAACCTGCTCCTTCTTTACTCAGACATGTGCATCATCAGGCATGGCCAAGCTCCTTAGCTTCTGGCCAGATTGAGAAAACTTAGAGCCTTCTCAAACTTGTCCACCGGTAACACTTTAGTCAATATATCAGCTGGGTTCTTCACTGTTGGAATCTTCAACACTTTTACATCCCCTTGAACTATGATGTCTCTGATAAAGTGCAACTTCCTGCTGATATGTTTAGTTCTCTCGTGATGAACATTGTTTTTGGCAAGACAGATTGCACTTTGGGAATCACACCAAATGTTGATTGTCTCCTGGTTGAATCCAAATTCCTCTGATAACCCCTTTAACCAGATTCCTTCCTTTACAGCCTCTACTAAGGCCATGTATTCAGCTTCAGTAGTCGACAATGCAACTACATGCTGAAGTCCAGATTTCCAACTGATAGCACTTCCACCTGCAGTGAACACATACCCAGAAATTGACCTTCTCCTGTCCAGGTCTGATGAGAAATCTGAGTCGCAGAATCCCTCCACCTTAAACTGATCTCCCTTTCTGAATATTAACTGCAGATCTTCAGTGTTCTTCAGGTATCTCAGCAACCATTTCACAGCAGACCAATGTTCAGTGCTTGGGTTGCTCATAAACCTGCTAGTTAGACCCACAGCATAGGCTAGATCAAACCTGGTCCCTGTCATGGCGTACATAACACTTCCTATGGCATTCATGTAGGGTACACATTCCATTTCTGCATCTACTTCTCCTTCTTTTAGAGCAGATAATTTGAATTGTGCTCCTATAGGTGTATTCACTCCCTTTGCCTTATCCATGTTAAACACATGCACCACCTTCTTCACATAACTAGCTTGAGAAAGAGACAAGGTTCCTGTGTCTCTGTTCCTTACTATATCCATTCCTAGGATTCTTTTGGCTGGACCTAAGTCCTTCATCTCAAATCTGTGACTTAGCAGTTCTTTTACCCTTTTGACTTCAGCTATGTCCTTAGATGCCACCAACATATCGTCTACATAAAGGAGTAAGTAGACAGATACGTCATCCTTGATCTTCTTCATGTATACGCAATGATCAAACTCACTTTTGCAGAACCCATGGCTTGTGAAAAACTGATCAAAACATTTGTTCCACTGCCTTGGTGCCTGTTTAAGACCATACAGGGCCTTTTTCAGAGAACACACATAGTCTCCTCCGTGAGCCTCGTCCTGATCAGCGCACATATAGCTTTGTTTATAATTTATATTAATATTGGGCTTTTAATATTTTGGGCTTTTAAATTGTTAATCATTAGGTTTAGGTTTTACGTTTATTGCGTTCGTATATAAGTGAGCCGTATGGCTTATTGTACATCATTGATTATTGAATATATTGAATTTATCAAGAGCTTTCCCAAGCGCTGTGAAGAGCATTCACAAACCTATTGTTTCATCGAGAGTATCGATTAGACAAGATCCCAATTTGACTCCGTTTCTTCGTGGAAGTCTCGTAGTCTTCTTGGTTATAGTTTCCGCTCCCCATCAGTTGGTATCAGAGCCAAACGATCCTTTCGTTGTATTTGATTCAACGATATCATGCCACCAAAATCTACCAAAAACACACCAACGGACTAGACCGAGCTGCAGAACACTCTCCTCGTGATGCAGGAGAACGTTCGAACAACCATCCAATCCTTGATCTGGGAATTGACTGAAGCTTTAACACATCAATTGCAGAACCGCAGTCCCCGTTACGGTCACAACCTTGAGGAAAATCCATTCACATTTCGTGGTCATGGTGGAGTAGATGAACAACGGCGGCGTTTCATTTTCATGACCAACGATTCGACGAAGAGAAGTTGGAGGAATACAGATGATTTTTTTTGGCGAGAACAAGACGGTCATCGACGGATCAACAATGGGCATCGGCATTGCGATCAAAATTTAACTTTCCAAGAGAAAGAAGATATCAGTATCGAAATCCATGGTGAACCTATATTTGATAGCTACGATGATATATATGCCATCGTCCATACCTGCGAAGCGGCAGTTCCGGTCTTCGATGTCAGAGTTGATGACGCTCACCAGCAAGAGATATGTGTTGATCCAGTTCTCGACATCTATAACAATATGGATCGTGAGGAGAATCGACTTCAAGATCGTGCTCCAATCTTGTTTCTTCAAGTGGAAGATGACATCTTTGGAGAGAATTGTGGTGCTTCAACTGTTGATATTTATGATGGCGATGACGAGCCGCCAGATCGTGACAATAATATTATTCGTAGTAAGGAATATGTCACAAAAGAAATCTATGATGAGCCAGTGTTTGACACATTTTTAGCTGACAAGCCAAGTTTTATTATTGATGAAGAAGACATTGGCACGATTGTTGTTGCTGCGTTTGATGATGCAATTCTTCTTCAATGGGGAGTAACAAAAATAGAATTCCATTGGAGCTACAAGAGAAATGAAAGAAAGGAAGAGATCTACGTGGGAACTTTAGACTTAGATGTTACTGCTGAAGCTTTTAGTGAAGAAGGGACTATACAAAAAAATTTAAGCTGTTATCTTGTGTCTGCTCCTAGCTTCGAAAGAGCAGCAACCACCACTGTCGATAACCAAGAGGAAATTTTTCTTTCTGGGAAACAAGAGATTGAAGAACTGGGTTCAAACATGTTGGTGTTATTCAGTTCTCACTCTACTTTCAGTCTTGATGTTCAATGTACGAGTGTGGAGTTGGTTTTCTTTAACACCTCTGCTTTTCCACCTATATTGTTATATGGGCTGACGACATTGGCAGCAGACACTAATGTTTTCTTACTCATATGGCAAAGGAAACTATCGGAGGTGCTGGTACCACAACAAATTTTTACTAGCGCTTGTCAACGACGTAATGGCGGCATCGATTGGATAGTGCCCTTGTGTTCTATGGTACTGTTAGTAGGGTTTTCAATGGAAGAACATAGTTATTGGTTTGCCGTTTTTATTGAGTGTCCTATGATTACTTGTAGTTCCCTCTTGTCATTTATCTTCGATGAAAAAGGGGAAACAAAGTGTATGTGGCCACTGTGGACTCGTCAAACCATCATGACTGTTATTCAAGAATTCTCAACCATGTTGTTCTATCATACCACTATGTTACACAGCGGGTTACATGGTGGAGCTTCTAAGCGGAGGTTCACAGCTTTGGTTATTCCACAATTTGTTTCTAACAACTCGGTCATGACAACTTCTTGGATTCAGTTGTCTCTTTTTCCATGGAAGATAACATATGGAGCAATTGAATTTCAAGACACATGGTGTAAGAAGATTAAGTTGTTAGTGATGGAGAGCTCTCCTTGTGCACAGCTTGGTCTGAAGGTGCACCCAATTAGTCTTCTTCGTTCTCTTTGGCTGGTGCAATTCAGCTTGGGCATCATGATGCACGTCCCGAAGTATGGGGACCACCAACTCTGTGACTTGTGTAATTTTAGACATCTATTTAAGTACTTGTCGAAGTTCACGTTTGGCGTCGAATGGAATTTCGTTTCTCATGGTGTGGTCTCGTATGGTTGTCATTTGGTGGACCAAATGGCGTGGCAGCTTGTAGATATTCGACGCTCTCCATATTTTGTTTCATTGTTTTCATGTCTTGTTTCTCAATGGCATGATTTCATGATCCACACTGTTTCTAGAGCGGAGGAGGCTATTCCACTGTGTCCAACATGGAGGATCAAGCTGATGGTGTCTCGTCATTTAATATCAACAAAATATCAAGGGACATTACTTACTCTTACTTTGTTTGAAGTGAAGGTTGATTATGTGTCTTTCGTGTGTAAGCTGAAGCATGAGCTCATGGCGAAGTGGGATATTCTCTTACGTCAAAAGAAGTTTGCCAAGAATCTTTCAATAAGTTTTGGTCACGTACAAATTTTGGAAGTTACACTTGGGTCATCTTTGGTCTCTTCTGTTCGCCGCGTATTGTCACGCAAGGACTGTTGTGTGAGATTGAATTATTTTATGTGGCCACCATGGGTTCACATAGCACTGACCTCTAGTCCTCATCTCTGCTTGTTTGTGTATAAGATGTTCACCATCGATCCAATATTTTTGCTAAAATTGGAGTTGCAACATGGAGATTTTTGGAGAAGATTTGATGAGGTGTCCTGGTTCCATTTCAAATCTGTTGTTGTCATCAATACAACTTTTGATTTGGGAGAAACTTGGTTTCCGTCATACATGAGTTGTCTCATGAGAGAATATTCTTTTGAACTATTGTGGGCTTTTTGTCTTGTCCTTGTCCTTTTTCCTGCTGCTTGTGGCTTTAGTCTTCTTGTTGAAAGTGGTCATGAGGTGTGGAACATGGTCATTGTTCATGTAAGGAAGTCCTCTTCTGGCTATAACAAAGCTGATGATGAAGATTCAAAATGCTCTGTTTTCTGTTATTGTGCTGAGAGTGTTATGAGAGAGCAAAATCCCATACAGCTATTCAAAAGAAGCTCGTGTCTTGTTGGCTCCAAGTTCCTGATTTTTGTTCACAAGGAAGGATTTATGGGACTACAAGTAATACGTATCAAGATTTATGAAAGTCTACACCAAGGAGAGATTTTCATTCTCAATGCCAAAGTGAATTTTTTTGATAACTTTGTTAATTGTGACGCCTTGTTCGACGACACGATCTCTCAACACCGTATGCCTTTGATCACTTACTACTGGAGCATGCTGAGCTTAAGTTCTTATGCGCACAATGGGCTCCAACAACTTGGGGGTTTCCTCTCATTCCGTTCTACACCGGCTTCGTCATGACCTTCCCGATCGTGTCAATTGAGTGGCACCGTAGGGTTTCTATGAGACGAATACGAGATGTTTGTTGCAGACAGTCGAGGTCCACGTCATATCTATGATACTTTTTATTGGAGTTATGTTACTTGGGCATGAAGAAATTTTTTTTGGTATCATGTTTTGGGTGAGGAAAGTGTGTTACAACCCGATTGTAACAGAGGAGAAGAGTTGAATTTTCTTGCCGAGGGATAATCCAGATTCAGGGACGAATCTTTTCTAACCCGGAGAGACCTGATGCAGCGGATCTACATGATCACGCCTCCGTGAGCCTCGTCGTGATCAGCGCACATATAGCTTTGTTTATATTAATATTGGGCTTTTAACATTTTGGGCTTTTAAGTTGTTAATCATTAGGTTTAGGGTTTACGTTTATTGCGTTCGTATATAAGTGAGCCGTATGGCTTATTGTACATCATTGATTATTGAATATATTGAATTTATCAAGAGCTTTCCCAAGCGCTGTGAAGAGCATTCACAAACCTATTGTTTCATCGAGAGTATCGATTAGACAAGATCCCAATTTGACTCCGTTTCTTCGTGGAAGTCTCATAGTCTTCTTGGTTATAGTTTTCGCTCCCCATCATAAACAATGGTATTTTCCGTTTAAATAAGTTTAACATTTATACAAAAAAATTCCTAATCATATATATATTTAAGAAGTGATTTTAAAGTAATGAAGCTTTCTCATTCATTCTCATATTAAAGTGTCATAACTACCTTTAATAAATTTATTATTCAATTGATTTTATATATAGATATATATAAATAAGAATATTAAATATATTAAAATATATGTATATAAAATATGTTTTAAATATTATATATCTATTTTGTCAGTAATTTAAATAATAGTTTAAATTTACTTAGCTTATAACATACATTTTAGTTAATTAATCTATTTAGAGATAAATTGACTATATATATAGATGAATATCTATGATTTTTCACTTTAAGAAATATATATATATATATATATATATATATATATTTATTTCAAATTTTAAAATATTTTAACAAATATATTATATAGAAATTTTACTTTATCTAATAGTATAGATTATTATACAAATATTTTATAGAAATTTTGTTAACCCTATGCAACCGACTCAAACTTCGTTAACTCCATGCAACTGACTCTCACACAAATATATTATATAAAAAATTTATTGTATCTAATAATATAGATTGTTATGCAAATATTTTATAGATTTTTTTAATCTCATTCGAGATGTCCATCATATCACATCTATAAATAACTAAAACCGACTCACACAAATATAATAATTTAAATATATAGCTACATATATATAAATAACCATAGCTATTTATTTAATAACTGCAAAACACTTTTCTTTATTTTATGCAGTAACCATTTTTTAATTTATGCATGCCAAATTCATCTTAATGAGAATTCATAATAAAAAAGTGTATGAGATTGGAAAAACATATGCTTACCATCCATCCATACTATATGTTTAGAACTGTTGGGGCAAACTTTTCTTTATCCTCACCAAAAACTATAGATTGAACGGCTGATATTTTTTATATGTAGATATATACAAACATCTATGAATATTTCACTTTCACACACACACACACATATATATATATATATATATAAAGGAAATTTAGTTTCAATAAGTTATATATAGCTGTGTTATTTTAATATATATAGATATATACTAATATCTATAAATATTTCACTTTATATATTGTTCATATAATCACTCATGAGTAAATACTAGCTTTGGAAGATATTTAATTTAGTTTTATATTTCAGTTTCTTTCGATATGACAATTAATAAAAGTCAGAAACAATTTCTTAAAAAAGTGTATATCATTCGACGCCATGGTTTACTCATGTGCAATTATATGTAGCTCTTTCAAGAGTTACATCAGAAAAGATTGAAGATTCTAATAAATGATAAATATGGAACATTGCAAAAAAAAAAATAACGAATAAATATTGTCTACACGGAAGTGTGTTAGAATGTGAAATATGATTACAAATTTTAATTTACTTATTTTGTTGAGAATATTATGTGTCTAATATGTTTCATTTAATGGTTTATTTTTTCGACTAAAGGTTTTAGTGTTTAGTATTTAAGAATATTTACATACGTTTTCATAATAAAAGAATATAAATGAAAACCATAAAAATAGGTTGTTAATGAAATATATTACATATCTCATTGTTTAGTGAAATAAACAAGTTTTCATTTTATTATTTTTATGAGTTTGAATTATAAAATATAAATTTTACAAAAATAATTTTATAAAATGAAAAAGCAAACCTAACATAAAATATAACATATTTAATTTAAATTTAAATAAATTATATTAACTATTAATTTTAAAAATATAATTTAAATATTTTTTAACCTTGTGTGGAATCACCTAGTAGTTCTTATATAAAGGCAAAACTTAACCCTCAAGAAACATATACTAGTTTTTTTTAAATGTAAGAGTTATGGTAAGACAGTAACAGTTGGAGCAGATTAGTTCGCACACAAACAACACTACTTTTATTTATCATTTGGTCTACGACGGTGCTGCAGATAAAAAGAAACAAAAAAAATCTGTAAATCTGTTGCATACCAGTTTATGAACAAATAAATTTAATATGTAGTTGTTCGTTCCAAAATAAATGATTTAATTTGCCTTAATTTAACTTAAATTAGTTCACTATAACCAGTGCTACCATGTAAACCTTAAATGTCTTTAAATTTCAAGTTTCTCAAGTAACTCTGTTGGTTTGCCAGTGTGTTTTTTGTTAGAAAAAAAAAATCCACAAGGCATATAGCTTTTTGCTTGCAAATTGAAACCAAAATGTAATAACAACAGAGTAAAATCTGTTTGTATTGCAGAGCTTCAAAAACAAAAGCCCTTAACAAATGAGTTAGCTTCTTATACTCATCCTCAACTTTCTTCTACGTCAGCTTTTAAACCAAACCCTGTCTCAGCTACTACTATTGTACACGCCAAAAAAAAATCCTTCCATGTACTTTGCCATTACGGTTTTGGCTCTGCGTTTGCATCTTCTGCAGCAACTCTTCCCTCATCTGTTCAACATAAAGGAATAAGTTAAAACTTATTACTCAATGGTTAAGAAGGATCTGTTCAATCATGTCTGTTCATGAATCACCTTGCTTTTGTGGGGATGAATCTCCTCCAGGACCAGCTTTAGCAGCACCACCAATGTCTGTAGATATCTCATTTCTCAATGACTCTACATTCCCCTGATCAAGTGTAACCGGTGACGGTTCAGCGTTCACAATGTCCTGTAGAGTATTCCGTATAAAATAGCAGCGGTTCACATTATCCTGCAGAGTATTCCGTAAGAAACAGCATCATTCAAAATAGCCATCTCTCATTGTTTATATGGAAAATTTGTAGATATTTCATACAATATCGAGTTGAGAAGAATCTTGATCTTTAACATCAGAGGCAACAGCAGCGGTTTCTGCCTCCTGTGATCTCTCATCGTTTATACTAGCAACCTTCTTGTTAGTATGATCAGAAGGATCGACTGGATCAGCTTGTTGGCTACTACTTGCTGTATCCTTGTTCAAAGTTCTTTGTGTCTTTGCTCCATGATCACAATCGGCATCAGCAGGCCTTTTCCCGCTGACAATCGACAAATCAAACATGCTTTAGAACAAATGCGCTTAAAGAAGAAGAAAGAATAATAACCAACACTTGCCTACTACTAAAGCTTGGATCTGCTGTTTGAACAGAGCTGTGTCTGTTTGAAACCAAAACACCGCGAAGCACCCTTCCATCAATGATCGTCTCTATAGTGCAACCTAAAGGGAAGTTTTCAGTAACCCTGGCTTGAAAAACCGTTTTTCCAGCCACAGATACTTTCTGCTCTTGGCATTTTAGCTTCATTTGTTTCCTTAAAGACAACCTCCCTGGTGTTTGAGCCAACCGTGCATCGTATCCACCATCTGTTGGCCATTAGCAAGGTAATTAGCAACCTTGCACAAAAGGAAATGTGCTATAACAATCGAAAGGTCTAAACAGACCTGTGTGTAGGTAGTAGACGTCATCCAACGGCTCAAGATTCTTATTGCAGCCACCAACAAAGAAAAAAGAACCAGCCCTGTAAGGACCTAAACAAACTGCTGCAGTAGAGAATCTAGCAGATGGCCCTTCTTCCATGGCAACTAACTTGGACCATACACCCGTTTCTACAGAGACAAACCAATAATAATACCAACATCAAGAACATAGAGATCATTGTAAAGATTCTGAGAATATGTAAACCCTCCAAATAAAGCAATTGAAGCTTTGAGGTCACAGTTACATACCAACATCGAGCACATAGAGATCATTGTAAAGATTCTGAGAATCTGTAAACCCTCCAAATACAAATAAGTTCCTCTCAAGTGCAACAGTGACATGACCGGCTCGTGGAGTTAACAGCTGCCCTGAAGTTTTTAACTGCTTCCATACAAACGTATCTAAAAATACAGAACCAGAATATATCAAAAGACATACACACGCAAGCATTAAAGAATATGTGATTCAAGAGAGGTTTTTGGACCTGTATCAAGGATATGAACATCAGAGAGATAATAGTCATCCAAATCTTCACCACCTACTACAATGATCTGATTCTTCCACGTTGAGCAAGTGTGGCTATCTCGTGCAGATGGAGGGTTCCCAGTTGTTACAGCTCGTTGCCACGTAAGAGTCTCTAAACAAGATTCAAGCCAATTCAATTACAAGCCAATCTCACTAAGATTACATATCCTGAAAGCGTAGCCTGAAGCTGTACCTGTGTTAAGTATGTAAAGGTCATTATAGAATACTTCATCATCCGAATCAGAAGATTTCCCACAGCCGCCAAATATAAAAATGCGTTTGCCAACAAGCGTTGCACTATGAGCCTCTCTTGCCTCGGGTCCTTCGCCTCTAACTTCCAGGCATTTCCAAGTATGTGAAGCTAACAAACACACACACACAAAAAGAGAAACAAACCGAAGCAAATAGATTCAAACTCTAAAACCTCATACCAGGAACAGTTACACAAGCATTTTCTTGATCTAGCAGACAACATAAGAAGAGATGGAAGAGCTTACAAGTATCTAGCACATGCAGATCCTTGAGATGATTTTTCCCATCAGTACCACCAAACACAAAAAGGTTATCCCCAACTGTTGTACAGCTGTGACTGTCTCTTGGAGAAGGCGGGACCCCGTTGATTACCGGCTTAGTCCATATCTGCGTCTCTGCAACAATAATTTGCCACAAATGAGTCTGTTCCAACAACGAAGATTCTGAAAACAGAACCAAGCAACTAAGCAAGTAACCACAAAACAGCATCCCAACAAAAGAATCATAAAGTCGCAATCATCCAAGTAGCATACAACAAGGAAAGAAACAATGGATAAGTACAAAAGAACAAAGATCAAGATTGGGGTCTACCGCACGAACGAACAAAAAGAAAAAGGAAAACCCTAAAGATTGGAAAATAATCGGTACACAAATCAAACAAAGATTGAGACTTTTGTAAAACCCACTACGAGAAATAACGTACACGAACAACATTTAGAAAAAGAAAAAGAAAAAACTCACCAGCGTCAAAGACATGAACTTGATTGGTTAAGCAATCGTCTCTACCGAATCCACCAAATACGTAAACAAATCTGCCTCCTTTAATGGCGTTACAGGTGTGTCCCCATCTCTTTCCGGGCCCGGAAGAAGAATCACCTAGACCCACTTGTTGGTTTTGAAGTCGGACCCTCTCCCATCTCATTTTTTCCTGGGAAAAAAGAATCCTCCGGGTTGAGAAAGTGCGGGAAATTTTTTTAAGGGTTTTGCAAAGAAGATTAAAAAATGAAAATTGATGACGGGAACGATTCTTACAGCGATACAGAGGAAGTGAGAGGATAAAAGTGAACCTACAAAAATTTACCGAAATTAGATTAAAAGGTGAGACGACACAAATGACGAATGACTGAATGAGCAAACGGGATACAACGGAGCTCTTTTCACGATTGCCGTTAAATCCGATGAGTAATTAGCCACACTTTGATGACGTCTACCATATTAACAGATTTTTAATTTTGTGTTTTCCTTTTATGTAAACTTTATTGCAAATTGAAACAATTAATAGTCCAAACAATCAACAATTAAATTTGCAGATTACCGACTTTTCTCTCCCTTCTCTCTATCTCGTTGTCCAACCATCGAACATCGCATTTCTATCCAACCACCGGTCGTGGGCTTCTCTAACTATGCTGGTGGTTTGGATCTATGTATATTTTTGTGGTTCTGACTTCTGTCACATTTTTGTTGCGGATTTTCGCCTAATAACGCTTCGATCATGTCATCTGCCGATTTTTTTTCTATATGTGTATTGGAGGTTTGATCGATTGTTTGCTTCTGGTTGTTTCACCGGACTCGGTTTTTGTTTTCTTCCCGAACTCTTTGTCCGTCTATGAAATCTATGTCGGATGATTGTCTGTTTCGATGACAAGGCAGACTCTTTCTTCTCCTCGATTTACTTGTTGTGTAAGTACAACTTTATAGCTTGTGTCTCCCTTAAATGTTGACGCGGCGGGCATCGTCGGAATTAGTAAGCTTAGAAACACATTTCCGAGGTCAATAAATTAGGTCTCTTTGGCGGTTAACATCTCCCCGAAGCTCTGGTGGATCGACGATTGAAGATTACACCTTATCTAGCTTGTGGCCATCGTTTCTTCATCCCGGAGTTAGATCGGCATAGCACTTGTTATGATTATCAAGCTATCCATCGTTGTTGGTGAATCATGGCTACTCCGGCACCGGTGTGCATGCAGTCGACGCGTGTACGTGAGTTGACAACACGTGGCTATCGAATGACTCACTCGAACTAACTAGCCCATTTTTGGGCCACATCCAAACCGTTTAGTTTTTCAAGCCCAAATAATTACTTTTTGCTCTGTTTTGTTGTAATGCCCATTGGGCCAACTCTTTAACTTTCAATTGCCGACTAAAAAAAACAATCAAGAGTACTAATTTGATGGGCTTTCAAGATTGGGTCAGAATACAAAAGAGAGGAGAAGGATCATAAACCCAACCAACTCGATAATCCAACTTTGGATTTCGCTTTAAATTGGCGGCAACGACGAGCCTAAAAAGAAAAGGGAAAAATTCGCGATATTGAAACTGAGAGGCTTGTTTCAAAATAAGATAATACTTTGAGGATAGGAGTGTAATTATTATAATCTTATTTCTCTTTACACGACATCGTCTTCTTCATCTCATTTGTTAACAGTGAGCTAAAAATCAGAATGGCCTCAAAACTTAAAACCTTCATCAATCTCCGCGGCTACACATCAACTCTACTCAACCAGAATCGATCACTATCTTCAAATCCCTCTTCACAGATTCTCGCACCTATCAACCACTCGCAGTATAGGAAGCGGATTTTGCTCGCGAATCTCCTCCATAGGTATGGATTCCCTCCCTCTACTCTCCAGAACTTCCTCTCAAGGAACAACTTTCTATTGAATTCGGATTTAGTAGAAACCGAAACCTCTCTCGGTATCTTACTATCGTTGAAAATCCCTCAGAAATCACTCGTTTCGTTGATTTCCGATTGCCCTAATGTTCTGCGATCGGAGTTCCTGAGAAAATGGAGAGTCCCCCTTTCGGAGTGCGGTGTCTCGTCTTCCGCGATTAAGAGCGTCCTCGAACATTCTAGTAGAATTGGGATTGGTCCAGATAAGTTTTATGAATGCACGAGGGTTTTGAGAGATTTAGGGTTTTGCGATAGTACTGTTAGTAGGATTCTAGATGCATTCCCTAGCGTTCTTGTAGTGAACGAGATTGAAATTATCAGAAAGATTGAATTTTTGGTTGGACTCGACATTCCTCGAGGTAACATTGAGAGGTTCTTTCACATTTTCCCAGAAATTCTTGGGATTGGCACTGAGACCAGACTTAAGCCATTGCTTGATGAGTTTAAGAAGATGGGATTTAGCAATGATGAGATAAAGAAAGAGATTTCTAAAGAACCGAGAGTTCTTGGGTTAGAGTTAGGGGAGCTTCCACGGTGTTTGGAGTTGATCAACACGTTGAAATGCCGTGAAGTGATCAGAGTTAGTATTCTCAGCCAAGGACTATTCCGTGCTGGATTTGAAGTGAAACTCAGAGTTGATTGTTTATGCAAATACGGGTTGATCCGTAGAGATGCATTCAAGGTTGTGTGGTTAGAGCCGAGGGTGATCTTGTATGAGATAGATGAAATAGAGAAGAAGATTGAGTTTTTGACAAACAGAATGGGATTTAACGTCAGTTGTTTAGCTGATGTACCGGAGTATCTTGGGGTTAATCTCCAGAAGCAGATTATTCCGCGGTACAATGTGATTGACTACTTGAAACTGAAAGGCGGGCTTGGCTGTGATATTGGATTGAAAGGTTTGATCAAACCAAGCATGAAGAGATTCTATAATTTATACGTGAAGCCATACCCGGAGTGCGAAAGAATCTTTGGAAAGAGAAAAGAGAATGTCCGAGAGAAACAACGACATCCTGCTGGGCTTTGGAAGCTTATGAAGCCGCCTAGTCATGTAACAACAAAAGAAGATGTGGTGAACATGAAGTCCTTTGTAGAGTCGCTTGCTTAGTTAGAATGCGATCTTGCACTGTTTGGAAACAAATACTAGATTGACACAGATCGGCCACCCCCAGTGGATTCTTCCTCCCTGACTTTATTTACTACGAGCTGCTCTGAGTCGGTATGGGTTATCTGGAAACTTCCATGAGCTATCGAATCCGATTTCATTTTTGCTTGAGTTCATGGCTTGATCATTCAGAGGACAATGCATCATCCTTGGAATTGTAGTCATGACCACTTCTCGTTCTGCATCATGGAGTGGAGGCATCAAACATCTACCAACGGCCCATTGCATTTTGTTTCAATGTTATTCTGTTGTTAATTAATTTAGGTGCATTTCTCGGTTCTGGTTTTGATAAAAAGTGATATAAGTTTTATTCTATATCGAGATGGTATAAGGTTTAATTTGTTGAGTTTTATATGGAGTAATACTTGGGTTCACCCTTAGAGGTGAACCCTTTTGTTCACCTCCACATTTTCTAACCAATCAAATAATTCCACATAATCTAATATTAAAAATAAATAAAAATTTAAAAATGTTTTAAAAATAAAAAAAATAAAAAACGAAAATAAAAAAAAGAAAATATATTTTATTTCAAACAAAACTTAAAAATAAATTTTTTAATAAAAAATACTAAAACCTAAATCTTAATCTGTAAACCCTAAATTCTAAACCCTAAACCCTAAACGATAATTTGAACCTAAAATATTAAAATTAAAACTAAATCCTAATCCCTAAATCCAATATGTAAATCTTAAAAAATAAAAAATTAAACCCTAATCCCTAAACCCTAAACCCTAACCCAAAAAGCTTAAACCCTAATCCATAAACCCTAAACCCAAAGAGCTTAAACCCTATACCATAAACCCTAATCCCTAAACCCAATATGTAAATTTTTAAAAATAAAAACTAAACCCTAATCCCTAAACCTTAAACCCTAACCCAAAGAGCTTAAACCCTAATCCCTAAACCCTAAACCCAAAGAGCTTAAACCCTATACCATAAACCCTAATCCCTAAACCTTAATTTTAATTTTATAATTTTATTTAAAAATAATATTACATGGCATATTTTTATTGGTTAATAAAGAGGGGGTGAACAAATGGGTTCACCTCTAGGGGTGAACCTAAGTATTTTCCTTTTATATGAGTGTCGGAGTCATTACGTTATGGTCGGATGCATAAAATAATAAGTATATGCATATACGAAAACATTATAAGATTGTATGCTAGATAACTCAGCCTTATATAAACATTAGATTTTTGTTAGACATATTTTTTTTAAACATTTGTAGAATAAGAATTTGATAAAGCTTTTTAAAACCACATTTTCTTGAACCAATGAATGTGCTCCGCGTACACAGAATGTCGTGTCGCTTTAAATCTTACGTGTGTGTCTCTTTGATAACCATCATTTCTTCTGCTTTAAATATAGTATATATTACTATCACTCTTCACCATTATAATTTCTTCCATTTCCATCGATTATACCAAAACTTCAATTTGTTTCCTGGGTTTTTCTTTATTCATAAATTAAACATGCAAACATGTTCATCATTTTTCTTGAGTTCGAATCTTTGTCGACTTCCGGAGTCATGCATCATGGAGTTCGTCGTTGAACTTATGGTGTTTTTGCTAAGAGGTAACTCATCATCAAATAGATCTGTCTTGATGGTTCCTTTCGTTTGTCGCCCTTCCCAACTCAAAGGCGACGCTCATATGATCCATTTGGATAGATATGATGCGTCGTTAATTTCAATACCATGCTTTGGTCCGTTATTCCTAGATCGGTTGCTTTCCACGTAAGTTATTTCCTTCTTTATATTTTCTTTTTGGATAATCGTAAACGAAAATCCTGATATATTTACTTTTCTTTAGAGCGACCAATTGTAAATCCGAGTGGACCCGTCCTGGAAGACATGGAACAAATTGCTATCTAGGAAATATGTTCAAAGGATCTACGTTGGTCGGGAGATGTATGTTCTGGAATCGTTGTCACGCCGGTTCAGAATTTTTTTTACCCCACGACGATCCTCTGACCAGTGTTGTTTTCATCACGGTTGTCATCTGTGCAGCTGACTATGAGGAAAAAGTCTTGCCAAGACGACAAACGAAATTGTCTTTGAAGAAAGACCAGTCGGCGGCGAGATGATTGTTTGAGATCGATTCCTCTGAGTTCATTAATTTTAAAGATCCAGTTGGTTTCGGGGTTGATCTCATAACAATTTCTATCTCATTGCAGTCTGACTAGGAAAAGACTACAAATGTCTGTCAAGGAAACTGTTCGGTTTCTGGCTGAAAGAAACCAATATCACAAGTCAAACTTCGGTTTGGTCGAACTTGTTTGAAGAAATTATTTATTGCTTAGAATATTGATTAGTCCGATTTGTAATATCATTTATTAAGATAAATAAAACGCAGGAAAATAGCTAAACAATTTATAGACGAAGGATAATAGCTAGGAAAAGTTTATTTAGTCCGACTTGTAATATCTTTTTTGCATATGAATAAAACAGATGAAAATAACTAAGAATATTCATAACAAACCGCTTAACTTACCTATCCAAAAATTCGAACTATAAAAAGGAATATTCTATGCTAACATATAAATTTTAGAATATTAAATATTCTTGTTAATAATTGCTATCTTCGTTACTTGAACATGGACATCTTGAGGATCTATAAATTTTCTGGACCAATGAGCTTGTTCACACATGTACTCGCCTATACAAAAAATGTCAACATATATAGACCAGAGTTATGTAGGCTTTTATTCTTTGTTATCCTTTTTAAAAATTGGTTATAGTAATTTATAGAGTAATTACCTTCATGAAAGCTTAGAATCCCAAATTGTATGAGACAAATTACTGGATAAGCATGGTTGCACTTAGACCAATTGATCAAAAATTCGGTAGCAAAATCACATGCATACGTATCAGTCAATTTTCACGGTAAAATATCACCTCTGCAATAAATGTCATGACATAGACATTATAATAAAATACCTGAATCACACCATTAAATTATTATCTACTCTATAACACATAAAATAAGCAATGTATCTAACCTGCTATCCATCAAATCAAAATGAATATTTTTCCAAGAGAAACTTGATGGAAGGTACCATCGCTGCATAGCACCAACATTAATAACTCTTCCGAAGACATCTAACCAAAAAAATGAAAAAAACAATTAACATTGCGTACAAATTAATCAAAGAATTATATATTTTTAAAGTAAATTTGTAAACACACTTACCAAAACTTGTATTAATTTTATGCTCGCCCATGTAAATTTTTGTGAATGGGACAAAATGAAAGAAAAAACTATCAACTCCACCGGCAGCCATTTCTACGGATGTTTGCTCAGTAAATAAAATTTCCCGAGGATGAGATGTTTCGGGAAGATAATTCGTACAAAAAAGAACCTTAAATGTTTGAATGATAAATGTAGTATCCTCAAGAATAATTCTCGTCCAAGATGGTTGCCAAAATTTCTTAGGAATTATCGCATGAATTTTAGAACCTTGCGAGGAGATTTTATAATACTCCCTCCGTTTCTCAATATAGGAGGTTTTAGAGTTTTAGATTTTTTTCAAAATATAAGAGGTTCTCACATTTCTATGCAGATATTTATGTTATTTTAATATTAAAAATTAAAAAACTACTCATACAACTAAAAAGTTTCTTGGAAATATTGAAAAATCAAATGATTAAATGATACTTTTTGTTTAAAAGTAAAGAAAGTAACTTTTCTTAATATGTGTGCATTACCCTAAAACCTCCTATATTGAGAAACAGAGGGAGTAATAAAAAGACCTTACACAAATATAGCATGCAATGACTTCTAAGAGCTGAATATAGATTAGTAATCGATATCTGAACACTAACCCGTTCGTCTACCAATATGAGATCGACCGTTGGAACGGATGGGGAAATAAAATTGCTCCACTTTCTAAGAATTCGACCTTTGATTCGCCATTTAGCTAAAGCACACTGTAAATTCTAAATATTTGTTAATTCTCTGCTATCAAGAAAATCTGTACCTTCTTAATCCATGATATCATAATTGGGATTTGCAAATTACAAATTATATATATAGAGATTTTCCATTAATTTATCTCTAAGTTAGTAAAGTGAAATATTTATATACTATGGAATATTTCCTTATCTACCATTTTTTTTTTTGTAGTTTTTAGATGAATATATAAAAGAATATCTGATATAAGAAAGTATGTTGAGAAATTTTAGAAATAAAAATTTTAAGTAAATATTAAGGTATCCAAATTAATATCTAAATCCGTAACTATACATATATTCTAGGCGATACTAATGATATATTATCACATTTCTAGTAATTGATTAATATGTACTATTACAAATGTATAAGTGAATGATATTTATACATATATCGTTAGACAGTTATCGTCATGTATATTTATAAAAACAACATTAAGAACATGTAACCTTTCATTATTAAAAATTTCTTCAATGACCCCGGTTATGAATGAGTTGGTATTACGATATTTGGTTGTATGATTTTGTATGAGAATTTGTATAATCAAATAAAACTGGAGACACTTAACGATAAAAATCAAATCAAATAGTCTTTACATCAAAATAAAATATAATCAACGAACTAACTATCGCAAATCATTCACTTGTCGAATAATGATCTTAATCATGGTTTTAGATTCTTCAGAGATGCCACTTGTACCTGCAAATGATCGGAAAACAATTCAGAAGATTTATATCCAAATGATTAATATTATGTTGGATTGATTTAATTTAAAACTTACATAAAATAGTCCCACTTCGTAATGGCCGGAATATCATTGTCAATAAGCACTTCAGTTATTTCGTCAACAGATGTGACAAACTTTTTACCTATGTATAAAGTGTATAACTAAATACAATTAGAGGTGAGTCGCTAGAAATTAAAATATACAATACATAATAATGACATAGATCATGTAGAAAACCTGGGTAGCCGTCAATCTTACAGAAACGCATAACACAACACTGAATAGAATCATGTCCAGGTTTGATTGCCTTGTACAACTGCTTTGCATGGTTACCAAACAGAACGCATGGGATGACATTGCCACTGCACATAAAACAGCCAAGACATTTGTCTTAACTATATACTCATAAACATGGTATCTTATATGTTTAGCGATTATTAAATACCTTTCATCAATAAGTTGGAATTTAATCTTAAATGGATTTGGACCGGTTTTATGAATAATTTCCAAATCTTCAACACGTTGGACTAAGCCAACTAAATCTATACGATATGAAACATTATATTAAAAGAAAATTATATTGTATCAAATACAAATTCGTAAAATGATATGAATGGCTCACCGATCAAGCATCTGTCATCCTTTGATTGAATGTCATCAAATTTTGTGAATTCACAAAATAATCTTTTCCTCAAACTATCAGTAGGGGTCATCAAAGTTTCATGTTTGAACACAACTCTAAGTGGATTTTTAGTTGTACGATTAATACCGTTTGCGGCTGAAGCAAGAACTTTGTAATACAGAATGATTCGATGCTTTTGGTGAACAACATTTCATATTGAACTTTGGTTGGATATTCAATCTTTGCTTCTATCTTACAGCCCTGAGAAAGACAAATTGAATCAAAACGTTAACTCAATGATAACAATAACATATTATAGTTGTTTTACTTAATCGGTTTTATATAGTATGTGCGAAAAGAGTTTTATAGCTCTTATCAGGTTGAAATAACTTACGGATTCATCTGCCAAAACCAAGAAGTAGGTTTGCTTCCCATCAACGTATGAAATCCATTTATGAACAATAGTGACACAAATAGTAGGATTAACCTTTTGAAAGGATAATTGGTTTAATGGAACAAAATTCGCCATTAAGAAGATATCTATCTCACAAATCGAGAAGCAATAGGTTTATTTTTATATTCTTTTGGGGCTGATGAAATGCTCATTAGGTTATCCTAAAATTGTATATATAAAGGATTATAGGCGACAATAGGGTTTTCGGCAAAACTACCGTATAGAAATTACCTATTAAAATTGGAAAGTGACCAAATACTAATATATATATATATATATATATTACTTATTTTTATTTCTTAAATGTGATCTTTACAAAAGATATATAACAGTTTTGTTATGTATAAATACTGTATCTAATAGTTGTGATCCGGGATATTTAATTTTTACCTAGTTTAAATATTCGATTTAATAACTAATTGATGAAAACAATTTCTATTAATTCAGAAGTTATAAAATACTTTTATATTTAGGTACATAACTATGAATACTTTTATATTTATGTATATAATTTAATATATGTTAATAATAATTATAAATTATAATGGTATTATAATCCATATATTTAATGGTTTCCAGATGTTAATAAGTCAGTTTTACGGTAATAATATTAAGGTAATAGCTAATAGTTTAAATTTCGTACTCTATTAATATATTTAGAAATATTATATTATGTAGACATAAAATGGATACACAAATAAAACAATCAAGCAAAACGTATAAAATAAAACATGTATAATAAATCATATTAAAATAAAACCAATAATAAAATATGGTCTTTATTAAAAAACCTAACAAATAATAGACTCAACAAATCCAAGAGATAATCAAATAAATTCTGAAAGAAGAACAACCAAAAACCCAAACAAAAAAAACAAACGAGAAGAAAAATTGCATGTAAACACAAAGACAAGGTAATCATTCACTATCCTCCTCGTCAAAAACCACTCTCGATCTTTTTGTTGTGGAAGACTTGTCATCTTCTTTTTTGATTACCACATCTCTTTTCTTAGACACCGGGGTAATCGAGTCACAAAGTGAAGGATCTGAACTCTCAAATGAATTAGTCAGCATAAGGGGATGAGATCCAGAATTGTCAGTTGAGTTCGCGAGTAACTGAATAAGATAAAATCACAAAAGATAACATAAAAACAATTATCGATTAGATCAAATAAATAAAAAATTAGTCAAATTAATACCTGTTCAGTTTCAGACAAATACTGATTAACCCTCTCTTGATCAGCCCAAGCATGTGTCACAACAAATGATTGGTTCTTATTCTTTCTGTTGTCTTCAGAAATTGTGATTTTGAATAAAACCTTTTTACCGATCAAATCGGTAAGGCATTGAGGTAAAGTTTTGGAATCTTTGGACTACAATCATCATTTAAAAATAACAAATAATTATCTATACATTTATAACCAAACCGATAGATAAGATGTTAAACAAAATATGTAAATATATACCTCATTAAATTCTTTAACCACAACATTCGCAGTGAGACAGATAAGTTTTTCAACGGGTCGATCAAACATCAGAAACTTAGTTTCTGATTCAGAATTGTCATTAACTCGAAGAAGAACAAAATAACTACAAAATTCGATTCAAGAAAAAAGCCGATGTTAATATAAATCAATACATATATACCAATTAAGAAAATGTGATGTTTGTATTTTACCATGCATTCACGTTTATAACAATATCGTTACATGTCGTACAATCAAACTCAGGTGGCTTTCCATCGTCCTCATCATTACTTGAATCGTACACCTTCTTGTTGCATACAGCACATGCAGCATAGTACCAACTTTGACTCAAATCAATTGAATCAATGGTGGCACATGTAATGCATTTTCCATGCTTAAATAATTAAAACACATTGACATATCAATAAATCAATTAATTTCAGATATTTATAAAAAAACAATTGATTATGCTTACCTCGTAACCAGCTACAATCTCTGATATTGTAAGTTTCTTGTTCTTTTTGCCAAAAAAACTCATCATACAAGGTCGTATTCGATCCAAGCGAAAGTTGACTTGATTCACCATTGGTAATCATTAGTTTATCTGATGTAAGCTTTTTATAAAAAAACACACATGTCCATATCTTAGTTTAAAATTTTTTTTTATAAAACAATATATTTTTAAGACAAAACTCTTACCTCTTGTGAAACTTGTTGACGTAAGAACTGTTTGGATTGAGAAGAACTTTTGTTGAATTAAATCCACTGGATATGGACCATTCATCTTCGTTTTAAAAGAATACATGATTAGTATACCAGATTATTTAGATCTAAATTAAATAACTGTAAGCAAAAAAATATAAATGATAAACCGCGGATAATTGACTTTGATAAGATTTGCAGCTTGCAAATCTCATGACAAAAATGATTTCACCTCCTTCATTATTTGCATTGAAATCAAACACTTGTTGAGCATATTCACCCCACAGTGTTCACTTTAAACGCAAATCTCTGCAAATCAATGAGATACAGTATATGAATAAATAAAAATACTATATAACATAATTTATGTACACTTACGATTCGTTTCTGAGCTCAAGGTTTAATCTTTTTGTTCTCATTCCATTTTGTTTCTTGACATTATCTAGCGACCCTAAAGCAACGATTTGACCAATAACGTCTGCAAACAATTGTTAAAAATAATGTATAAATACATATTCAAATTATTTTATAACAAAACTAAGCAGGTTAAAGATAACAAACCGATCAAGACATTTTTCTCAAAATCACCAGCGAGAATCTCATCAAAACCAACAAAATATTTCTCTTCCACGTCTTCATGAAAGTCCTCACATAATGTGATTTTTGTCTGATTTGTAAACGTCATTTTAAAAGGCAGATGATTAGTCTTATATTCATTTGAATATGTGACACATCCAAATCTTTCAATACAAATTGGCTCATCTTCAAACAACGTTTGACCAAATTTCCTTGCCATGTTCTGATCGAGAGTTGCATGTATTCTTGTACCCTGATTACCGAGGTTTACAAAAATAAAGTTAGTATATCATATATCCGAATATAAATGTGTAACAATTTCAAAATGTTCAATCGTTACAAAAATACTTGATGTTTAAAATAAGATTATAGTAACTAAGAATAATACCTCGGAATCAACTAAAACCATCTCAATCGCTTTCAAAACATTGGAAAAAATAACCCTCCATGAAGAAAGTATCTTCACATTAAACTTGTATTTCTCCAAAGAAGCGGAGATGATTTCTTTGATAGTAACCTGCTTTGTTTTCTTTTTGATAAAAATCGACATTTTTGCTGTAGAATAATATAAAAATGTTTTAATAGTATTCTTCTCTAATGAATAAATCTCCTTGTATATATAGAAGGTGAGAAGTATATTTAAGATAATATCGAGTGGAAGTGGCCGCTTGTATTTGCGTGGGGTGAAAGCAATAAATAATATATGTAAAGTGTCATATATTTTTTACTTTTAGGATATATTATTGTTTAAGTTTGTAAACTACAATATCGTTAAGATATATTATTGTTACATATAGTTAGAGTATCTATAACCAAAATATTTATTTGAATGTAAAATATTCTCTTACTTTGTGAACAATAAAATGTTCAAGTTACACAAATATATGGTAATAATCCGATATTTAAGATTGTCAATCTAAATTATTGCTAAATCTGAAAACTACAACTATCATCTTATTATTAATCTAACGAACAATATTTTGTTAGATTGAATTAGGATATTTTGTTTAACATTAGACTTACTCGATGTGAAATATTGTCGTACTTTTTCAAATTTATTCATTTTATAGACATCAATGCAAATACAAAAATTTGTTAAGATATTCAGTTTAGCGATATATTTTCTAATTTATTCTCAAACCGATATACAAAGATGTTAAATTGCAATATTGTCTTAATTTCTTTGCGTCTACATCCAGGGTTGTGTCCAAATAATTGTAACCATATTTCTCCAAAACCATAAATACGTTTTCATAGTCAAAATAAGACAATAATAGGATTTATACCGTATCATTTGATTAAACTTCAATTCATTTGGAAGAAAACTACTATGTACTGGAAAAATAAGTATAGATTTACAGATAGAGGATTTGATCAGGCTTCATTCGGACTATCGGGACTGTAACTCATATGAAACTCAAAAGAGTATTTACCAAAACAACTATTTACAACCAATTCAATTTCTAGAGTACCAGAAAAGAACATTCTGAGCTACAGGCTCATTAGATAAACCGGGACATGTGATGTGAACTTACTATGTCTTGATAAAAACAATCAATCGGACTTTTACACCTCATGATCCTTATACGCTTATTAGACCTTATCTTTGTGATTACCGATCTTATTCTTTCATGGGACCAAACGAACCAAAAAAAAAAATCATTTTAGAATGGATAAGAAAAAAAAAGCTAAAGCAGTATTTACGAAAAAATATATGATCAGGCTTTATCCAAACACATCAGGACTGGACCTAAAAAAAGTATTTAGCGAAACCATTCTTTACCACCAACTCCTTGTCTATAGTAGTAGGCAACCATTATTCGGACCATAGGCTCATTGGGACAAAAGGGTCATGTGATGTGAACTAACAACGTCTTGCCAACAACATCCAATCGGACTTTTAAATCTCACACTCCTTTCTAGATACAACCTCAACCGTTTGTTAGTTCACATCAAATCATTAGATCTTAGCTTTGTGATAACCGAATTTCTTCTTCTTTCATGGGACCAAACCGACAAAATAGAATAAAAAAACCAAAAACATAGGAATCATTTCAAAACCGAGTAGAAGAAGAAGAAAGCTATAGAAATAACAACGGATCATTTGACCAAAATCTTGATGATCCGGAAGAAAACTTCCACGACCAATGAGAAAAACAAATGAGACAGAAATGTTTTTAATAAAATTTTGGAAGATGCAGACGATTGTGTTTCTAAGTCACTCCAAGCTCCCCTTATATAGGATTTCAAAACTTCTCTCGAAAGCTTGAAATATGCTCTAAAATATCTTATTTTAAACTCGAAATAATGAGATATTCAGAAAGATATTATGGTTTTTTTTAAGAAAATGAATTAATTAATTAGTTTTAAATCGACCCGATGGCATTTCTGTGAATAAGTCGAACCCCGAACCCTATTGTTTATTTTTGGCCTTGCCATGTCACACCTCCACGTCGTCATTATCGGCTTCTAAAGCTCTCTCGTGATGACACGTCAGCAATCGCCCAAAATTACTTCTCATTTAAAAGTATAGATGACCGAAGGATTTGCTTTCAAATGTAATGACTTTAGTTCTTAAAAAAACTCGAGCCTGTTCCAACTGTAACTACTAGTTTGAAATATTTCGTGGGCCGGACAGGCCAGTGGCCCGTTTTGCAACTTTGAAAAAACTAATGCAGGTCCAGGCCTGTATTAATTATAGAAGTAGGGAGGATCAACGGTTTTGAAATAAACAAAACTATAATACAAAAATGTCGATCGACCGACGAAACTTGTTAAGAGCAAACCGACAAGTTTGTAGAAACTTAATGTGGATAATAAGAAGCATCTACAAAACAAAACAACAACTTTGAGAGACTGACGCACGAGCAAGTGTTAGACTTGGATGCAAAGAAGCGACAGTTGGTCAAATAACATATTTGAGTTGGTCAACGTACTAACAACGGTTTTCTGTTAGAAATGGAATCTACTTTGTAAGACCCACACGATTTGTGACATTTACTTTCTTCTTAAGCATCATCACAGCTTAAAATGTCTCCGAGTTAGACAACCTATGACCATACATTATACATACACACATATACATAAACCGTTGCTTCAACTTTATATGGCATATGTATCAGTGTGTGTGGTATCAATGTTGAGGAGACAATTTTGTGGTAAACGAGGTCGAGGCTATGTTTGGTCAACACCCTGCATCATGCATTGGCCACCATATAACTATGTTTTCGTGACGTAATTGGTGACGTAATTGGAATGTAAATCATGCTAGATTATATGACATAAAATATTTAAGTCGTTCATTGACGTTGTTTTCTGTAATAGTCCAGCATAAATAAAAGTTAGGCAAAGGATTGATCTCCATCCCCGATTTTCCTCCCTTAATATAAGTTTGCATGAAGGACCGACACTATCCACTCATGTACAGTTTTCTAGACACATTGAGGAAACAACGACTTTTTTGGTTGGGTTGAAGGGAAGCAAATCCATCTGGTTGATTAACGATTCATTATTAATTTGGTTGGAGCTCCAGTGGAATATCTAGGTAGAAATCACGTCCATATATTCATATTTAATTAGTAGAATATAAGTTTGCATGGAGGACCGACACTGTCCATTCATGTGCTTATTTTAGAGACATTGAAGAAACAACGACTTTTTTGTCGGGTCGAAGGGAAGCAAATCCATCTGATTGATTAACGATTTCATTATTCATTTGGGTGGATTTCAATGGAATATCTAGGTAGAAATCACGTCCATATACTTATATTTAACTATTTATGGGCGTTTTGAATTCAATAATTAAAAAAAATATCCTCTCATATTTCACTTGTAACTTGTAAGGATTCAAATTTTACTAAGCAAAGCTTTACCTATATATACGTGGCTTGTAATGATCAAGATATAGGCTAAGCTAAGATACCATTTTCGTAGGTTTATGACACTTTTTGGATATAATAGGTTTATGACTGTGATAACCGAGGTTGTCACAGTATGAATGCGCATCCTGCTCGGGAGTTGACGTGCTCGGGTCCGAAGGAACTAAGTTAATCTTAAAAGAGGACTGACTAGGTTTGGAGATAAGCGTGAGACGATTTATGTTCGGGAATGAACGAGAGTTGTGAAATGTTCGGGATGACTGTTGAAGAGAACAGTATGCTCGAGCGTGATTTGTATTTAAGTGCCCGAGCCGGTCGAAAGACGTGCTCGGTTTACAATTTAGGAAATGTTGACTCTTAGAGAGAGAAAGTAGTGAGAAGTGCACAAATCCCCAAAAGTTACATTAATGTACAGTGACGACTCCTATTTATAGTAAAATACGGTCGTACTTTTTACAGGCCGTTGACTGCTTGTCGAGCTCATGCGGATGGGCCGTACTTGGTGACGAGATGGGCCGAGCCGTACGTTCTTTTGGATGTTAGTGAAGCCGAGCTGACTTGTTGTCGTGGGCTGAGCCGAGCCGAGCCGATAAAAAAGGGCTCGGTCTGGACATGCGCGTTCGGGCTTTTATCTTGTTGGGCCGAGTTTGTTTCTGTTGGGCCGACCTTTGTGTAGAGAATAGGTATTGGGCATTCTAAGTGGATGGGGTGCTAAACCCATATATAACAGTAAGCCCCCCAGTTCGTCGGTCTTCGTAGTATTTCGAAGTCGGCGGATTTGCAAGTGTTTTAGTTGGGTTAATACCTATTCGGTGTAGATTTGGTCGGCTCGCTTTTGTTTGCTCGTTTTGTCGTTTCTTCCTCGGGAATCTCAACGGGTTTCTTGGGAAGAGGCGGGATGGTGAAGAGTCGCGTCAGTGTAATGATGATGCCTATAACCGCTGGCAACTGAAGAGTCGCATAGGTGTCATCATTGCGCTTGCCTCGAGAACTCCCCGTTTTTCCTATAAATACCCTGCTTCGCTCTTGCTCCATTTTCATTTCTCTCCTCCCACAGATATTTCGCTCTCCCTTCTCTCTAGATTTTACTCTCTCTCTAGCTTTGTTGTTTGTACTAGTTAGTCATGAGGATTGATTCCCATTCAGCGTCATCTTCCGACCACGATCTTTATTCGGTAAGATTATCTCCGGGTAATTCGGCGCAATCAAGCTCGTCTGTTGCGCAATTGGCTTCTGCGAGCTCGGAACGAACAGAAATAATTCCTCCGAGCATTCACGACGACCGAGTTCGTTTGGAGACTTCGGGTGGTTTTCCGAGCATTGTGGTTCCACATCTGATAGATTCAGACGACGAAGGTGTTCGTCCTTGGTTAGTTTCCTCGGGGAATCATTTGGGCCTTCTTCCGGTGAAGGAGCGTCTTAACGAGGGTACGTTTTTCGCTTTAACGAGGGTACGTTCTTCGCTTTTCCCTTTTCTTGTAACGATGTTTTTCCCTGATCGGGACTTTATTTCTGTTCAGGCTGTCATCTCCGTTCGGTTGAATCTTTAGCCGAGCTTAACAACAGGCCGCTTGTTCCGATTGTAAAGAAGGGCAGAAAGACATGTGATATGGATCTCGAAGTTTATGACTACGTTGGGGAGAATCTCGCCGACCCACGGGTTCCGGACGCTCCCCAAGGCGAGAAGGTAACTCCCGTCAATCGGGATCCCAATCGTCCATTTTCCCCGTGGATTGGGCCGGTTCCTCCCGCGATGGTTTTTGTAGATGAGTATCATCGGGATTTGTTTCGTCAGGTATGCGTTGCGATGGAGGCCGTTGATGCTCAGAAGAAGAAAAAGAAGAAGAAGAGGTCGCGGACCGAGGATGTGACTGCCACCGAGCTGGAACCTACTCGTGCTCCGGAGCAGGATCAGGGGACCGAGGATACCTTGGAGGTACCTCCCTTGGAGAGGAAGAACAAAAAGAGCAGAGTTGCTGCTACGACGGATGGTGGCGATCAGACGACCGAAGCTTAAGAGCATACCGAGGTTGGAGGTAGGGAACTTGTGGTTCTCCCGGTATTTCAGATGCTCGGGTTGAATCTCCTGAGTACCATGATGCTGATGAGACCGCCAACTTGGAGGTTCAAGACGATCAGATCGTTGAACGAGACGAAGTGGATGGTCGGGAGGAGGACGAGGTTGCTGAGCCTCAGGGTGGAGCGGTCGGTGATGGAGATGAAGTTGCTGGGCTTTATTTTCTCGGGAACCGTGAGGCAGATGTGGTTACCGATTACGGCTTCTCCCTTAAATATGAGGGCTCGAAGTCGATTATCCGTGATGAGACGGTCTGCGCGGATTTGTTCCGGATGATGAGGGATAGTCCACCGAGGCAGCTTCCTTCGGTTAACCACACGCGCTTTCCGCAATATAAGAAGGCAGCCGCAAAAGATATTGTTCGAGTAAGATTTTTTTTTGTCCCTCGGTTATCTTTTTTTTTTGATCGTTTAGTCCTAAACCTTGCCTTTTTTTTAGGGGCTTGCCAACTACAACCTTCTCTTTGATGAGTATGAGAGGCATCAGGTTGATCTTGAGAGGAAGGTCAGTGGGCTGCAGAGGGATCTTGCCAAGGCTGAGAGGGTCATAGCCGAGCTCGAGGGGTGCCGCGAGGAGGTGGCTGTCACGGAAGTGCTTCGCTCATCTCTCAAGGCTGAAGAAGAGAAGACATCCCTTCTGGAGAAGAAAGTCGCTGACCTTTCTTCCGAGAAAGCTCGGTTTGATACCGAGAATAGACAGTGCATGGCTGACTGTTCGAACCTTCAGGCCGAGGCTGATGAGCTGTCTGCTCAGGTGGCGAACCTTGAGAACAAGCTGAAATCGGAATGTGCTCGGCTTGAGACTGAACGAAGGCTCGAAGTTTTAAAGGAGAGAGAACGTGTTTTGAGCAAGGCGCAAGCTCGGCTTTCTAAGGTTAAGAAGACCAAAGAAGAGATGGAGCTCGGGAGGAAGAAACAAATAACTATGAACCAGGCCGCCGCTGTTGCATCCATGCTGAAGGCGCTTGTCGAGGAAGGTTTTAAAATTCCTCCCGAGAGGATAGCTAGAGCTAACTCCGACTTTGAGCGGCTTAGACAGGAAATAAGTGAGAATCCTCGCACAGAACTGGTCGAGGAAGACTTCGTCATGACTCCTCCTGATAACCAAGATCGTACTGGGGAAGGCTCGGCGGTGCCCGTTCAAGATCAGCATGGCTCGAATCAGGCAATTGTGACTTCGGCGGTAGTGGATGACCTTTGGGATGCAGGGAATCAGACCGAGGACCGTTTTACCGATGCCTCCTAGTTTAACTTCCTTTTGTTATAATCGGGCTCATGCCTTGTTCATGTTAGTGCTTAGTTCGGGTTCCTTGTATGACCGAACATGTTTTTTTGATTTTTGCTGTCCTCTCCCTTTTTTTTTTAGTAATATATAAATTTGGATTATCCGTTTATGACTTGCTCGGCTTTTCCGCGTACTTAATTTTTCATTCTGCGTACTTGTCCTTGAAGTGCATTTCGATTTCAGCGAGTGGTATGCTCGGTTTAGATTAGATAGTTAACGAGGAGCGAGCAAGGTGCTCGGCTTACCCGTAGAACGGACCGGGACAGTTGTGAGAAACTGGGTTCGACTAATTTTTTTTGTCAGTCGTCCTTATGCGGGAACTGGGCCCGGCTTACTTGGTTGTGGGATTCAAGGCTATGCTCGTTATCCCACAGGTCGGGTGCGAGCGAGTGCTCGGCTTACCCCTAAGGTCTGATCGAGACATTATGCGAAAGCTAGGTTCGGCTTATTTACTGTCGATCAGCCTTGTGCGGGAACTGGGCCCGGCTTATAATGTATCGAGCATTTGGCCAGAATGCCGATTTGTTCGGGTAACTGAAACAAGTATACTTAATAAAATTTTATTATTGATATAGCTGAGCCTCGTGAGAGGTTGCCTACGTACCCCGAAAGGGGATCAAGCCGATCGTAGTTCACTTTACATATTACTCGAGCTCGTGTATAACGAGCTCGGCTTTTTTTTTTGAGCGCAATGCTGGGCTTTTTTTTTTTTTGTCGCCTTGTCCTGCTGCTGCTCGGCTGGACTTAGTAGAGCTCGTTTTTTTTTTTTGGTCGCCTTGTCCTGCTGCTGCTGAGCTCGTTTGTTCATGGCCGCCGTGTTTGCGTCGATCTGCTCGATCTCCTCGGCGAAAGCTACTTGCTTCTTTCGTTCTTCCTGGACGAGCCTGAAGCGCTCATCTTCATTTTTTGGCTGTGTTACCTGATTGATCTGCTTCGGGGAGGCTTGTTGCGATCTAACACCAGCTTCTTCCCATCTTTTTGATAGTCATCATAGAGGAGAGCCTGAAGGTTCCTGCAATCTTCGGTGCTATGACCTCCTCGTTGATGATACTCGCAGAATGATTTGCTTTTATCACCTCCTCGGGTAGATCTGTTCCACGGCTTATTCAGGTTTTGACCTTGGTATCCCTGCGGTGGTCGGTCCTGCTGATGATTCTGTGGGCAATCGGGGCGATCTTGGCGATGGCCTTGATATGGAGTCTCCTCGTCTTGTTGACGGTCTGGTGATCAGTCGCTTACGTAGTAGGATGATTTTCCCTTTCTTGCGATTTCCTCCTCTTTAGTTTTCTTGTAATCCTGGTCGTAATGTTGTCGTGGTTCATACTGCTCGGTGATTTTCTCGACCTTTTCCTTTGAAGTCGAACTCTTTAGCCCGAACTTCTTGGCTAGAATTTCCTTTTCCTCCTCAAGATCGATAAAGATCGATGCTCGGTGGAGAGCATCCTCCAGTGAGCTTGGTTTGTTCTTCTTTAGTTCCTCTCAGAAGTTGGATTCATACCACAAGACATTTCGGAGCGCGGGCAGACCTTCGCTATCAGTGATCGTGATTTTAGCCAGAATACTTTTGAAGCGGGTGATGTAAGATCGGAGGCTTTCCTTCGGCCCTTGGGAGATAGCCCACAGGTCGGAATTCGACACTTCCTCTTGAATATACATCGAGTAATGTTTGAGAAAGGGGTGCGTCAAGTCGTTGTATCCGTCGATCGAGTTCGGTTCTAAACGAGAAAACTAGTCCAAGGCCGAGCCGGTCAGATGCTCGACGAACAGTTAGCAATAGCCTGCATCGCGTTCTCCGATGCTAAACTTTGTTCGTCCCATCGCGATACGGAATGCCGTCAGAAACTGCCTCGGGTCGGACTTGCCATCGTAGGTCATCATCTTGATTTTGACCGCCGAGACAGGATGCTCGGCTTGGATATCCATGAGGCGACGAGTGAAAGGTGTGTTCTGGGTTTCCTCCAGTACGCGGTCGATCTCGGGTGCCGAGCTGATCGCTTGGTGAACTTTGGATGTCATATTTTTCAACATCAGCTTCAAGTCTTTGATTTCGCTGTCTCTGTGCGCGTCGAGCGTTGAATTGGCCGGGATTTCCGTGTTGGTAGGTTGTTCATCAGTCTCTTCGGTCTGCTGCGAGACCGTTCGGTTTCTTGGATTCCGAGGTGGCGTTTCTTCGAACAATGCTCGGTGGAGACGCGTTCGGGGGGGCAGACTCCTGCTGACTTGACATTCGTAAGTCATTGATTTTCCCTTGGCAGCCGAGGCGAGCTGGTCGAAACGAGCGTTGCTCCCTTGAGAAAGCTCGGTGACTTGAGTCATGAGAGTCTTGAGTAGGGTGGACATATCTTGCTCGTTCGATTGAGTGCTTGCGACTTGCTGAGGTTGTTCGGTATTTCGGGGTTGCTGCTCGGCGCCAGCCGGCTGAATGATTGGGTTTGCAACCTGAGAGGCATGTTGAGGCTGGGGTTGGCCCTTCGCTTTTGGGGCTGTTCCCGAGCTTGTTTTATCCTGTACGAGGATGAAATCCTTGTTCGGTGGTATTCCTGCCATCGTTGAACCTGCCCGTTAGTGAAGAAAAAACTTAAATCCCCACAGACGGCGCCAATTGTGATAACCGAGGTTGTCACAGTCCGAATGCGCGTCCTGCTCGGGAGTTGATGTGCTCGGGTCCGAAGGAACTAAGTTAATCTTAAAAAAGGACTGCCTAGGTTCGGAGATAAGCGTGAGACGATTTATGTTCGGGAATGAACGAGAGTTGTGAAATGTTTGGGATGACTGTTGAAGAGAACAGTATGCTCGGTAACGAGCGTGATAAGTGCCCGAGCCGGTCGAAAGACGTGCTCGGTTTACAATTCAGGAAATGTTGACTCTTATAGAGATAAAGTAGTGAGATGTGCACAAATCCCAAAAAGTTACATTAATGTACAGTGACGACTCCTATTTATAGTAAAATACGGTCGTACTTTTACAGGTCGTTGACTGCTTGTCGAGCTCGTGCGGATGGGCCGTACTTGGTGACGAGATGGGCCGAGCCGTACGTTCTTTTGGTTGTTAGTGAAGCCGAGCTGACTTGTTGTCGTGGGCTGAGCCGAGCCGAGCCGATAGTAATGGGCTCGGTCTGGACATGCGCGTTCGGGCCTCTATCTTGTTGGGCCGAGTTTGTTTCTGTTGGACCGACCTTTGTGTAGAGAATATGTATTGGGCCTTATAAGTGGATGGGGTGCTAAACCCATATATAACAATGACTTATGAGATGGTCGGAAGATAACAACAATATCATACATTTATATATTTACCTATACGTATATTACTATTAGCTATGAACATTTGGATTCGGGTTGGGATCAGAAATTTTAGGTTTAAGATTTAGAACCCATTTGTGTATTTTATAGTAGGGTTCGATTCGGTTATATTTGGGTTCATGTATTTTGTATCCAAATTATCCAATTTAACTCCAAAACACCCTAAATAACCAAAATACTTGAATTATACAAAATTAATTTATATTTTCAGATTTATAATTATAATTTTTGATATTTAGATTATTACAAGTATTACTACGACTAATATTATATTTTATATATATTGATATTTCAGGTATTTATGGATATTCATTTGGTTTCTAAGACCATTCATATATGACTAGTTAGGCTCGATTCAATATCGCTAATCCGGATCGGTTGTTGGTTCGATTCTTTGGAACCGGATCTGAAAAATCGGACACGTGCCATCGAATAAAAATAACATGAACAAAACAGGATATTAGTATATAAAAACATATGCAAATTCATATGGTTTTTTTTGGCATCGTAATATTCATATTGTTTTAAAAGAACACTGGCGCAATAAATGAGATTCTGCCATCTTTAGAGCATGTACAACGTAGTTTGTTAGCAGAGTTTCTTAGGTTTTTTGCATTAAAAAAAATTGAAAAAGGGTGAAAATGCTAAGGATCGATCCTTAGCTAAGAAACTTAAGAATCCCGGTTTTAGCCACGTGTCACTACCGTATTGGCTATTTTTTTTCTTTTTTCGGGTGAAACCCTCTTTCTGAGTCGGTGTGTTCTCTCCCCGATTTTCATTTGTCTGTGTTTCGTTGCGATTTGAGATTGAGAGAGTTGAGTGTGCGATTTGTAAGTGATAACAGTGTTCATCGAGAATCAGGTTCGGTTTATGTGTTTCGATGGAGTAATTCATGTTTATGGGTTCTATTTTGGCTAGGTCTTCGATTTATGAAACGATTTAGGGTTATTGGTTAGGGTTTTGGGTGGTGTTCGATTTAGGGTTGGGATTTATCGTTTTAGAGTCTGATCAAATTAAACTGCCTGCCAAGATAGTGGGATGATTTATGGGTTTGACGTGGTTTCACATAGTGTCGAGCACTTAAAAGCTCTCCATTTAGTTTGCGACGATGATTTCAATCAGATACAGGGATCTATCGAAGGTCAGTTTTTTCGATTTGGGTCTCTTGAAAACTTTGGAAAGACATACAATTTACCATGTAGCTTTAGCTGGAGTCAGTCCAGTCACTGGGATTTGAGTGATAGTGTTCCAGTCAGTGAGGAATTGTGGGTTTTTTAAATGCAGATTGTAAGAAGAAACTCGATGCTTGCAAGAAGAAAACAGAGGAAGCATATTCAGATGTTTCGACTGGAAATGACGTTCAACGTCTTCAGAAAAAGCTTGACGAAGAGATGGAACTAGAGTGCAAGCTAAAGGACGAGCTTAGATAAGTATAGTTTAATTTCAGTGAAATTATTATATTCAGTGACATGAAAAATCTTTCTTCTTTATTTGGTTTTCTGTCAATACAATTGTCGCTGATGAACTCAAACACCTGAATGCACAATGGACATCCATTGATGAACAAAAGCAATCTATAAAGAGAAAAGAGCGTGACAACTTGAGAGCTGAGTAAGATCCACAAACCCATTATTGCAGTTTCATCTGCTGACTGTTGGTAAATTTTGTTTTCTCATTCTTTGTTCTGTTAACCTCTTTTTATTTGCAGGAAAAAGCTCTGTATGTATGCTTCTGTTACAAATGTTATACCAGACATTGATGATCCATCAAAGATCTCAGGCTGTATCCTCTTCTTTCACTATCTCTATACTTGGTTGTTTTTTCCTTGAGTGTTTTGATTCCTTGATTTAGATATTCAATAGATATGGTAGATCATAAAAAGGTGATTGAGAAGTTCCAATTCAAGACAAATAATATGACGGCCTATGAGACATGCAAGAGTATCTGGAGCATCATAAACAAACAGTAGACAGATGTGGCATGAGTTCATTTGTTTGATGTGTCTGAACAGTCTTGGTTTTAGCTTAGCAACCAAAACCTCTTTACCCATCTAGGTTCCTTAGATGTAAAACCTTCATCCTTAGATTGCGTTGGCCTTTTGTAACTTGATTATGAATCTTCTTTTCCTGTAATATCACCATCTATGAAAATTTCCCTTGCAAGTTTCAATAAAATTGTTTAACAATTAAATAATTTTTTTTTTGATAAGAACCCCATATTGGGTTCATCAATGGATTAACATAACAATTTAGAGTTCTTATCTATCTAAAACTAATTAAAAAACTATAAAAAATACTTAAGAACCCCAATATGGGGTTTAAGGATGTGCATGGTCTTATAGTATACAACAAATTTACCAAAACATGGTTTTTTTTTAGCTATTACTCTAGTACTAAGCAGTTTTAGTTATTGTGAGAGTCGAAACTCGCACGGTCGATTCTTGTAGAGTAACTTTTAGGGAACATAAGATTCTAATGTAAACGATACGAAAAGAAATCCAAAAATAGTTTTATTGATGTGTTTGATAGAAAACAGAGTACAAAAGCATAAGAGCCAAAGAGAAAGTCTAAGTATTTTTGCTAGGGTTTTCAGAATGATCGTAGGAAATCCTTCATCTTATATAGTCGCGGCGAGTCGGTTTAGAGGATATCCGCATGCAAGATTTTCGGAGATCTTCCTGTTATCACATATTCTATTTTTGTTCGGATTTATTTTTCTGCTCGGTTTTTTTCTCTTCTTGCTCGGATTTATCTTCCTCTTTTCTTCTTAAGGTTTATCTTTTCGTTCTTGTATTTATCTTTCCGCGATTTAACTTTATTTTACGAATGGGACGAAAAGGGACGATCCGAGTCCATTTCAGTATATGTCTTCTTAATCCAGCACAAAGTATATAGAATACGAAACTCGTGGACTCGTGGGTTTGGCACAAGTTTGTATTTCGTATAGTTTATTCGGTGATTTTGTCAACGGCTAGTAATGTCTAATTAAGTTTTCGTTACGAAGATGGGTTGTGGCTAGTCACACATTCGGAGGAAGATATTGGCAATTATCCGAGCAGTTAGTCTAAGAAAAGTGAATGTTCAGAAGATTTAGGAAATATGTTCTGCTCGTAACTTCTGAGGAAGTGTTATGTTTGGAACTTCCAAGGGATGTGTTCTGCTATTAACTTCCAAGGGAGTGTGTTCTGCTCGGAACTTTCGAGGAAATGTGTTTTGCTCGGAAAGTCCGAGGAATGTGTTATGCTCGAAATTTACGAAGAATGCATCTTGCTCAAAAATTCCGAGCAGTGCATCATGCTGTCCGAGCAAGTTGTCCGAGCGTATGTGCTTGTCTGTGGATTTTGTTGAGTGATATGCCTGTTAGAGTGATCCATCCGAGCAGTTTTGATTGCTCGGAAGTTCGGCTAAATGGTTTAGTACGTTTTATAGAAACGTTATTTATAAAAAACGTTATCCATACGAAGTGTTGTTTATATGAAAATAGCTATGTCCGATTGCATCCGCGTTGACTATTGATTTCGTCGAGGAAAATTTTGACCCCAACAGTTATATCCTTCTTCTAGCTACTTAGGCTTTTGGTAAGCTCAAATAGGTAGCCAACTCTATAAATATAAAACTCGTTCACATTTGGGTCATAATAAAATTACCGGCCATGTTGTGTATGGTCTATCAGTTATCATATACTTACTTAATATTATTTTTTTTTTGATAAAGAACTTACTTAATATTATTATTAAAGCTTGTACAAACTTTCATCCTTGACTTTTTTTTCTATACTTTCCCCGGTTGCAGAAGACTTTCCATGCGTAGTCCGGACATACAGAAAAGTGGTGTATCTTTCTTACATGCATTATCAATAAATTTACTAATAAATCCTAGAAAGTTATTATTATCGACAATCTGATCCGACATCGCTAGATCCACTTGACTGCGGACGTATCGGTGTCCGAAAATGTAATGTCTAACAACATCTCGCTGGACAGTGGGTGCCACTTAACTAGTTGCCTCAAAAAGATCCGGAAAAAATAGTTCCCGGTTTCCAAAAATATATATGTTCCTTCCTTAGAAAAATTTACGAGATATCTATAATCTTTTTTATTTCTGAATCATAAATATCTATAATCTATATTATTAATTGATTTCAACCGATTGATTTTTGTTTTTTTTAAACTGTAGGTGCATTTACTTTACATTATAAAAATCGGTAATGTGTATTACCTTATTTAATTTTTGTTATATTAGCTATATTTGTATGGAAGTAAGTTGACAAAAAATGTATGGGAAGTAAACAAAAGCATGTATGAACAAACCATGCATAAAAGGGCAAATACATCAAATTTCAAAATAAACGAAGCGGTGCAAGTTGTATCTTTCTAAAGAGTATTATTAATCATGGTTAAAGAGTATTTTAATTAATTAAATGTTACTTATCAACCCATCTAACCGTAGTTAAATTCATCCACTATATATATAACAAACAGTCTCACTATCCCATCATCATCACCATAATTATCGGTTCTTTCTCTCTTTGGCTCACTAGCTAATAAACCCTAATTTCAACTACAAGAAAATGGATATTGATACAAACCTTTCCTTCGCTTCTCGATCTGGATCATCTCCATTTATGAGTCTCAACCTTTGTCTCAGCATTTTCCTCTTCATCTCCCTTTTCGTTTTCTGGTTGACTCCAGGTGGCTTTGCCTGGGCACTTTACAAAACTCGTTTCCATACCCGACAAGAATCCAAAACCCGACCCGCCATTCCTGGCCCGGCAGGTCTCCCCATCATTGGCCTCCTCTTGGCCTTCGTCAATAACGCCTTGACACACAGAATCCTCGCCAATATTGCTAACTCTTGCAATGCAAAATCTCTCATGGCGTTCTCCGTCGGATCGACCCGGTTTGTTATAACTAGCGAACCGGAGACCGCCAAAGAGCTCTTAAACAGCTCAGCTTTTGCAGACCGACCAGTGAAAGAGTCGGCTTACGAGCTTCTCTTTCATAGAGCTATGGGGTTTGCTCCCTTTGGTGATTACTGGAGAGAGCTTAGGAGAATCTCTTCAACTCATCTCTTTAGCCCTAAGAGGATCTCCAGTTTCGGCGAGTCACGTAAAAATATCGGCGAAAATATGGTAGGAGAGATCAAGAACGCAATGGCGAGTTATGGAGAGGTGCAAATCAAAAGAATCTTGCATTTCGGATCACTGAACAACGTGATGTCTAGCGTTTTCGGAAAAACATACGATTTCAACGATGGTAGTATCGTTAACTCGAAAGAGACCAATGAGTTGGAGCATTTGGTGTCCGAAGGCTATGAGCTTCTTGGAATCTTCAACTGGAGTGATCATTTCCCGGGAATGATGTGGTTAGATTTCCAAGGCGTGAGGAGAAGATGCCGTAGCTTGGTCGGTAAGGTGAATGTGTTCGTCGGAGATATAATCGACGACCACATATCAAAGAGGTCTCTTCATGATAATCAAGAAGAAGAGAGCACTAATGACTTTGTCGATGTATTACTTGGCATGCAAGGCAACAGCAAACTTTCTAACTCTGATATGATCGCCGTCCTTTGGGTAAGTACGAGTGTATACATATGGGTTTGTGGAGTAAGTTACATAATCTTATAAACATTGGTTTTTCGGTATAGGAAATGATATTTAGGGGAACAGACACTGTGGCAATTCTATTGGAATGGATCCTTGCGAGGATGATTCTTCACCCTGACATTCAAGCCAAGGCGCAAGCCGAGATCGATGTTATCGTGGGTGAAACTGGACGTCAAGTCTCGGACTCAGACCTCTCCAAGCTTCCATACCTTCGTGCCATCGTCAAGGAAACCCTAAGGATGCACCCACCTGGTCCTCTCCTCTCATGGGCTCGTCTCTCCATTCACGATACTCAGATTGGGACCCACTTTATCCCATCTGGGACCACTGCCATGGTTAACATGTGGGCTATAACCCATGATGAAAAGGTCTGGCCGGAGGCTCATGAGTATAAGCCAGATAGGTTTCTTGGTGCGCAAGAAAGTGGTAACTTCCCCATCATGGGATCTGATTTGAGGCTTGCTCCCTTTGGTGCTGGACGTAGGGTCTGTCCTGGTAAGTCTATGGGTATAGCCACAGTGGAGCTATGGCTAGCTCAGTTGCTAGGTAGCTTCAAGTGGGTCCCTTGTGGTGAAGTAGATTTGAGCGAGACTCTGAAGCTCTCTTTGGAGATGAAGAACCCTCTTGTTTGTAAGGCAATCCCTAGGGTTTAGTTTAGGGTTTCGTTGGCTATCAAATTATGACACTCTATGTCTCTATCTCTATCTCTATCTCGGTTGTGTTTGATTTCCCATGAGAGATCTAATTACTGTATTTTCGTTTTGCCACTAGCTACTTCTAAATAAAAATTTCCCAACAATAATTAAAGTTTCAACTTTTTAAAAAAATCAATATATCAGGTGTTATAGCCAAATATGTTAAAATGACATTCTTTCGTAATAATATCAGAAATTTCATTTGAAATAATTATTTACCAAAACTAACATGTATACACGGATATGTACATAAACTTGTTGCATGTCATTTCGAAAGATATATATATATATATTAATTGATAAATTTAGGTTTTTATACTTATTTTTTTAGAAGGCTTGTCTATATCATAACTAAATTAATTAGGTATGTGTCCGCGCTACGTAACGAGATTATTTTTCCTAACTTTTTGTATATTTTTATTATTATTTTGATTTCAATTGTTTTAATAGTATAATACATAATTTATATATATATATATATATATATATATAGGATTATTTGTGTTCATTGGTGTAATTGTCAGATTACATCCTAGCACATAATCATCTAGGATCTAGGTGATTGCAGTTGAATCATAAACAGATCAGGATCATTACCTTATGATTGCAGCGGATTAATCAATGGAATATCGAGATCTGCAAGAGCTGATGAGAACCGGCTCCTCCTCAGGTATCCACACTCTTACAAGCTACTGGATCAGGCTGCTAGACCAAGCTGGAAAATCACAGAGAGAGAGGACGGATATATATATATATATAGAAAATTACTAATAAATCAAAGTTCTTTTTCTCGTACTTTTTATTTTTACCCTGTTTTGATTATTTTATACATGGAACAATTTCATGTCATATATAGACATTTGTTACTTTTCAAAACTAACATTTTATTTTCCCCCTTTGGAAAATATAAAGAAACATTCACAAATATAAACATCAGTATGAGCTTCACAACATAAACATAAATTAGCTAATTAAAAAATTTGAACATATTATTTAATAAGGGAAAAACAATTGCTTAAGCATGACTTTCAAAATGATGCATATATCAACGGTAATGCTTTGGACATGGCATTGTCATTGCGAGTTGTCACCTCTGCAAACGTATATAACTCTGTTTGAGTAAAACCAATCTAAAGAACCTTCTAAAACGTTGACAAAAAAAGAACCTTCTAAAACATTGATCTACATTACATCTTATGTTTGTAGTGTTGTACTACGGCACAAGTTCCACCAAGAACCGAGGGGGAAAAAGCATCAAGGACACGCTGACAACATGGAAAAGAAAACTATCAGCAATGTATGTTTTCGAATGACTATGATTGTATCAGAACTAAGAGTAATCTCACCTTCCCCGTAAGTAGGAGAGTGTCGACAGCAAGTTTGGATGCAACTGGCCTTGGCGTACAGGCCAGCTTTGACATATTATCAAACAAACCAATTTTACAAAGTGACCGAATAGCTAAACGTTTGTGAATAAGAAAATTAGAGATGTGTTCAAACCTGAAGCATCGTGTACGACTTCTTTACCCCCTGTACTTCAAGCTCTAGCATTGTATCCTGATAAATAAAAATCACAGTCAAACAACCATGAGAAGAAATTCAATATTTTTTTCTAACAGTAAGTAGTTACCAATAGATCATGTCGCACAATTAAGGAAAAGAAAAGGTGTTGGATATATTTCTATATCACGTTTGAATGAAAGCTAAACTCAAACCTTAAGGGAATATTGACCGGCCAGAGCAATGTAAGTGATCTTCCCCATGGCATCAGGAGGAAGACCAACATGGTGTGTCTCTCGAAGACGGTCTGCATTCCAAAGTTATGTTTGACTACCATTAAAAAAAAACTATTTCCAGTGCAAAGAAGATAAAAGCCATGATAACTGTGTAAATATACTCGCTTTGCCAATGAACTTAGTCACCACCAGTTATTGTGTCTTCCTCGACTATAACAAACTCAAATTATATATATAATGGCAAAATGTCTCTCCAGAATCATGACACCTCAGCATGGAGAAAGATTCTGGAGGCGACACCTGTTTAATGAAAAAAATCTCTGCACCAATAAGAACAAAACATTTTGAAACGTAATATCTGTCAAACAAACAAAAAAAATTTATATAATTTCATGAACATATCTCTTTCATTTTTTTAAATTTTAACTGACCAACTCTCTCTCTCTCTGGCCTTAGAAGGCGATTGGCTCGCAGTCTCTCGACGGTCGACTGCCGTGAAGCTTTCACCGATAATCTCAGCTGTCAAGGGTTTACAAACCTTCGCCCAAGGTCCCTCCATCTTTTGCGATTAGATTCGAAACTCTTTGTTGTAACTTTTCATCTTCTAGAGATTTAGGCAACGCCGGTCACCGTCGACGATTTCTAACCAGGTTCTCCAGCTGCATGTCTTAATCAGGTTCATGATCTGATCATTTATCATCAGAATGCCACTTATTTCTCCCTAAATCTTAGATATGTGTTTTCTCTCTTAGATCCGAGAATTCTATCAGCACGATTCGGTATTTCCTTGAGAAGGTAATCATGTATTTCATGGGACAGATCTCCACCGCTCATGGATTCAGGTACACCACACTCTTGCTTTTGATTTGATTTTTTCTTTCATTTCATCATTGATAAGTTGAATTCATTAGTTCCAGGCTGCTGCAACCAGTAGTTCGCAGGAGAGAATGTGAGGTTGGATAATTTGTGCTGGAATATTCAAGCCTGTCTCTTCTCCTTCCCGTTTTTTCGTTCTGAAAGTTCTATTCGTTTCATCCTTTTATTAACCCTAAAAGCCTAAATCGAATGGCTGCTTCCTTTACCTATGTAAATCGAATCTACAAATCAAATCAGAATCAGAATCTACAAAACCTTAAAACTGAATTATGAGGAAGAGAGAAAGAGTGCTCGCTTTGTGGGCATTATCACAAATACGAGGAAGAAGAAGTCTCTGGAATCTGTGGCCATCGTATGCCAGGTCCCTCCGATGCGGCGGTTCCGCAAATCCACGTCAGCGCTTTTCCATCGGAGATCTTGCAGGATTTTCTGTGTCTGGGAAGCTACAACAACGCCTCTCGCTTTAAGCTTCTCAAATCTCTTGGAATTTCTCGGGTTCTTAGTGTAAGTATCTATGTTCGGTTTGTCAATGATTCTGTTCAACACATAGGACTCCTATGATAGGCGGAGTCCTAAGCTTAGCATGTTTGAGTTGATGTATCAAATTGCTTGTAGCAGAACCGAAGGGACTGTGAAACTGGAAGCAGTGTCGATAATGAACATAATCGCGATGAGAACTGATGCTTATACCGAGAGAGAAACGTAAGCTCTGGAACCATTTTCTTTTATCCTTGTCTCTGCTAACATTTGCATTCATATAACGGTAGTTCTATTCGTTGCCCAGTTTTGTCTCCAAGGAAGTGTTTGAGAGCATTTCATTAATCTTAAGAAAAGAAGCTGGCTTATGTGTTCGGAAAGGAGCTTCTCATCTTTTCTTCCTGCTGCTCAATTGTAAGTTTGAGGTGTATTTGTTTATGATATAACCTTCTTCATCAAATGTTGCTCGTCTTTCTCGTCTGACCTATTTTATCTATCCTAAAAGCATTGAGTTTCTTAGTTTCCCATTTCAAAAGTCATAAACTATTTGCTAGATTCGACTATATATCCATGAGGAAAAGACTTCCAACTTCTACCAATGACAGCCAAGGAAACCCATTTGCTTTGGAAGCATTTGGTACGATCTTTGAAGGTCTAGCAGATTGTCTAACTTCCCCCAGAAAGACAACAGGGTTACAATTAACACGCTTTCGAATGAATCGAGTTTCAGGATATGGAACTCTGTCGGAGTGTAATAATGATTCTGGCTTTAGCAGCTTTTTCAAGAAACTCTGGCTATGAACTACTCTCAAGTCACAAACTACCTCAAGACACCAGCTTTTTTAATGCTGATACTGCATCTTTTAGCAGCGGAAATAGGTTCCTTCTAAGGCAGAAATTTTCAAAGCGAGGTACGTATATTCCACGTATATTCCACTCACGAGGTGATTTACAATAAAATACTATTATCTGCTTTTTAATACTTATAATATCTATATTTGTTTTTTTTGGAACATGACATTTCTGATATTGATATTATTAAATTGACTTGTCTCTGGTTCTTCAAGCTCTTTTACAACTACGATTCTAAGGGAACTAACAAAGAGCAGAGACATGGCGAGTCTAACAGTTGATGCAGCCACAAGATTATCCCGAAAAGAAACTTAGTTGGGAAATTAAGCTTGAAGAAACAGTCCACATTATGTATGTCACTCCAACAAGCAAGCAGATCCAAAGTCTCAGTTACTCCTTTAGAGCTTGAAGATCCCAAAGAGACTCCGTTAAACTTTTACAGACCTAAGGAGCCTTACACAATGATTGTTTCGGTTGAGAGAATTGTTTGTCCACAAGCACCTAGAGAGACTTGCAACATTGTGATTGATCATGATGGCGATGTTCCTTATTGGAAGGACAAAGCTACATAGTGATTCCTCCTGTAAGTGGTTCACTTGCAAATAGTGTGTTTCCTTTATTTTTGAACTTATGTTTCTTATGTAAAATGTATGTGTAGGACAAGATTGAACAATACAGCTACGATATCTTCAAACGTCTGGACAGTGGAGCTCATATTAACTTTTGTGGGCATAAAAGACTGATGTATGGGATTCAAGATACGCTTAAGAGAGTCGCGGAAGAGTGAGGTGAAAGCTGGGAGCAGAAACTTACTCAGCTTAGGAAGAACAAGCAATGGCATGTTGAAGTGTATTGACTTGTAATAATCTATCTGTATTTTCTACATTTCTGCAGTTGAATAAATCTATGTAATGATCCATTTTATATAGAAGATAAGACTCTAAGATAGCTCAACTCAGCTTGGATTTGATTTCTGTGACTCTCAACTGTATTATTCTTCAACAAATGATTTGTATTTGGAAGGTTGACTTATTGCTACATGGCTTGGTTAAGGTTCAAATACGGTTTGAGAATTCAGATTTCGAAACGTAATAAAAACTTGATTTTGTATTCGGTTCGGTTTGACAAATATTTGGTTTGGTTTCTTTGTGCAATCTATTTTATAATTAGGGAGTTCTATCTCCATCTTAATTAAATGTCTACATGAGCACAAAAACAACTAAACATAATATTAAAAACTCATTTAGTTCACACAGTTTATCATATATTTATTTTTCATTGTAAAAAATAAAATGAATACTAATTAAAAAGATTATATCACTAGAAAATATTATATATAAAAAATCAAATAAAATTTGATAAGTGTAAACTAAATACTTCTAAATTCAATTAAATAATATAAAATAAAAATATTTTTCAAAAAAGAATTAATCTAAGATTATATATAAAAAGGATATAAGAAGAAATTCACTATTAAAAAAATTCACTATTAAAAAAAATACATATTTAAATTCTAAAACCATATTTTATAAATGTTGAAATATACATTCATGCAGTATATAAATAATTTCAAACATACTATATATATGACTAAAATATTAAAAATATTATTTATATTATTGTTTTGTAGAAAAAGATAAAACAACAAAGTTAAACAAAAAAATATATCCATAAACGAAAAAATAATTAAAAATTATACATATTAAGAACATAAAATTAAAGATTATATGGTAATTAATATTTAAAATGATGGTATTCTATAGCTCTTATATATAATTAGTCACTTTTCTCAATGTAAACTATTCACATCATCAAAATAAAACTTTTAAAATGGACCCTATAAATTCATTACTATCAATTTTTTTTAAATCACTTTTTAAAGGTCATTAAATTCAATACCATAAATATATTACCTACCCAAATAGGTGTAAACTAATCTCCTTACTAAAAAAATATAATATCAATTATACATTTCAATTTGAAGAAGATAAAAAACTGAGAGAATCATTATAGAACAAAAAAACTAATCTTCTATATTAGTTCGAAATTTTTTTAATAGTATAGAACAAAAATTATTAAGCTAAAAATGACAACAAAATTACGATAAAACAAAAGTCTAAGAAAAAAATGATTGTACAATCCAATATAAAACCTGAAAGCATATGTATGAAAAAAGAAAGAGACAAAGAATAAATATGAAACCAGGAAAAACAAAATTCACACCACAAATTAAGAATCATAAACCTATTAACTGAATAATTAAAAAACATTATAACATAATCCAAACAAACAATAATTAAAATAAATCCCGCGGCGTAGCGCGGGTATATACCTAGTTCAGTTAAGACCATAATAACACTTCCATAGAGAGAGAGAGAGAGAGAGAGAGAGATATGATGTAAAACACATTACCAAATTTATTTGGGTGGAACTCCCAAGGACAATCTTTGTCAAGAGCTGGAACAGACACACCACATACACATCACCAGATCTTTTCGTAATAGTCTTCAAAGGCCTTTGTGATATTTAAAGAAATGGAACAAAAGAATTATGAGAACCCCACAGTCTGCCATTTTGTAATACTATAATGAAACATAGAAATCCTAAACTTCATGTCTGGCAAGATTCAAAATCCAACTGAACCTGAATTCCATCGAAAATATTTCCCAATATTCATGGTCCAAGCTCCACTGAAAGAGGCTGAAAATTAAAGACAAAATCTATGTTAGCTTCAGACGAACAACCCTAGAAAAAGAATCAAAAAGGCGAGATAAATAATTCACGAACCTTGTGTGTTCGAAGAACATGATCATTAACAGTCAATCCAGATACAACTAAAAATCGATCTAGCTAAAACAATGCGGAAAACTTAGAGGGTAACTCATTCGACCTAAAACCCCTTGAATAATGGCTTTACCCAATACATATAATGAAAGCTTGCAAAATAATTCGGAGGAAGAGGAAGAGTTTATTTTTACTGATATCCGATATGAGCACTGAAACACCCCGACCCGGCCCTCCTAGGCCGCGGTCGATGCGTTCCAGTGGTCAGGCCAAACCCAGGCCTGAACCTCCCGTAAACCCGTTCTATTTAAAACTTTTCCCTTAGGAACAAGTATTCATTGGATCTACTATTTGACTCTTAGTCTTAGATCCTTCTTACTTAAGATTACGCAGCGGAAATCCTTACTTAACCATTACATCGTTCTTCTAAAGAACGATCCATCCAAGAACCTCTTATAACCTTATTTAGTTTTCTCAAAACTCTTTCGAGGTTCCGTTCTTATCTATCCATTCCAACAACCTAAGTCTTTTACTTAGTTTGTCCATTCCACCTATTCCGTTCTATTCATTCCTTAGAACAATAGATGAGTACTCGAATGTGTACCTTAGCCTGTGGTGAAGCCGGTGTGAAGCTAGCTCCGCGTTCAGCTTAGCTCATCCGTTCTGCACCCTTTAGAACACACCCCCTTTGTACTTAGTCATTCAACCAACCATCCCCACATGACCGAGTACAAAAGAGGTCTTCATGTTCTTCCTTTGGCCACCATTCCTTTCCTGTTACATCCAAACACTTAGATTATGTAAAGGCTTATTTAATGTTACCTTAACCTTTGTAGTGATTCCTTATGGAATTGTTTGGTCCGATTAGCTCCCTCGTTTCCTTGCCCGATTAGTCCACTCGTCAATACACCATCCTGTCGGTTGGAAGCCGGAACCAATCTTAGGTGAGGTATGTTCCATAATTGGTTTACCCATCGCGCGGGTCCAACCCGTGGCCGGATCAGTCCCTTTTTTCGGTGTCCGTTGAATCACCTCCTCAGCCTTCCCGGCCTTCGGTCAATTCCAATCGCGACCCGACTCTCTCGACTGTCCTGCCTTAGACCGCGACCCGACCATGCAACCGTTCCACCACCGATCGCTCCTTGTCCCTTAACCGCAAGGCATGAGTATCGACTACTCATCCACGTTCACGAAGAGACGCGTCCGTTCACGCTTTGCGTTCGTCCGTTCACGCTTTCTGCGTTCGTCCGTTCACGCCCTGCGTTCGTCCGTTCACGCTCCCGTTCGTCCGTGAATAGCCCGCGGTCATCCGTTCACGTCCCGCGGACGTACGTACACGACCCGCGGTCGTCCGTGATGACCCGCGGTCGTCCGTGATGACCCGTGGTCGTCCGTGATGACCCGCGGTCGTCCGTGATGACCCGCGGTCGTCCGTGATGACCCGCGGTCGTCCGTGATGACCCGTGGTCGTCCGTGATGACCCGCGGTCGTCCGTGATGACCCGCGGTCATCCGTACGTGACCCACGGTCGTCTAGAAACGAACCGCGGTCGTCCGTGATCGTCCCACGGTCGTCCGTGAATGGACACGACTGTCCGTGAACGGACACGACCGTACGTGAACGGTCACGGTCGTCCGTACGTGACCCGCGGTCGTCTGCGATCAACCCGCGGTCGTCCGTACGCGACCCGCGTTCGCCCGAGCACCATCCGCGTTCGTCCGTGTTCGTCCGTGACGGTTACGGTCGTTCCTGACGACCCGCGGTCGACCGTGTACGACCCGCGGTCGTTCCTGACGACCCGCGGTCAACCGTGTACGACCCGCGGTCGTCCGTGAACGACCCGCGGTCGACCGTGCGCGACCCGCTGTCGTCCGTGAGCGACCCACGGACGGTTGCTCGGATTTTTCTTCAATTCTTCAACCGATCTTCAACCTTTTTCTGGGCTTCTCCTCCTGATTTCCAGCCTTGATTCCCTTGTTAATCATCCCCAAAATCACCATCAAACAGCCGGCCAATACCCATGAGTATTGGGGCCAAAATCCACTCTTTTTCTCATGATTTGGGTGGCCTTTGCCTTAGGAAAATCAGGGGATTGTCCCTGGACAGAATGTGCACGAAAATGGCCTCCTTGGGTCTATTTATAGGCCTCCATTTCGCCCCATAACTTCCCTAGGCGAAGGGTTGCCTTGGTTGGCCGAAAGGGTGCAACCTTCCAAGGTGCCCTTTCGCCATGGTGCCCCTTGGTCAGCTAGTGTCACTTGCTGACCAGCTGACCCAACACTTGAACACTCAAGCTAGCTGGGTTGAGTTGGTTGCTAGCTGACCCAGCTGACCAGCTGGACTGTCCAGCTCATTTCAGCTGAACACTCTTTGTTCAGCTCATTTCCTCTTAGCTGAGCTGCCTTTCGGCTGAGCTTAGCTTCCTTAAGACCTTGGCTTCTTCCTAGTATTTACGACGAGTCGTAAACCCTTTTGGTTCCAAGTATCCTTTCCCCAATCCTCCTAGGGTGGGGTGTCCGGTTCCGGGATGTTACAAGTTCTACCCCCCTTAAAAGGGATTCGTCCCCGAATCCGACTTAAGGAGTTTAGCCCGTTCAACTCTATGAACCACTTGGCTAGTAACATCTCGAAACTTAGCAGGCCATACCATTTATATGTTCTCTCTATTCGGTCTAAGTCCCTTTATGGTTGTCCTTGCCGGAGCCATTCATCTAGGATCAAGTCGCGTATGACCGGACTTCCCCATTCCGTTCCCGCGCATGGACCATTCGTGCCCATCTTGCCGATCTTCGGTCAACCGCCCCAACGGCTGCCGTTTGATCGAGCTTAACTGTCCGAACTTTTCTTGCCCACTTACGGTTCATACCGCACCTAACCCGACTTGTGGCTCACGGTCTTGGCCATGGCCGATCAACAACCGATTCATGGACTAAGCCGTCGAGAGATCCATACATTACCAGATCAGGGATGTTACAAGTCTCTCCCACCAAATTGGGAATTCGTCCCCGAATTCAATGGTGGTTAACTTTTGTGTAAACCTTTCCTGTCCCGGCTTGGTATGCCTTCCCATTTTCCATTGACCTTAATCCGTCAAGACTCAATCATTTCCATGATTTTTGTATTGTCTTAGACTTAGTCAATCTCGATCACAACCCTTAAGGATTTGACCCGAAACTTGATCTTCACCCTCCAAGGACCTGATCTTAGTTCCCCGTGAAACTTGACCTCCGCCCTCCAAGGACTTGATCTTAGTTCCACGATCCACAACGGTCCCTACACATTCCCACAATGCATATAAGCCCCGCTTTATTCCCCAATATGCCATGCAGTAATTTGAGAAATCCGGGTTCGAGTGACAGACCAATGATCACATTGAAGGAGACGGCCATGCCTAAATCCTCCACGAGCTCATGGACTTGAGGTTTTCCCCAGTTGACCCTTGGCCGTAGCCGCGCGGTCACCCTGACCCCAATCCACTTTCGGAGCCCCCCGACCGTCCATCCCGGCCATTCCGACAGTCCCAAACAAAATGTCTAGGCTGCCCACGACGGAAACATGACCTTGGTTTTACAGTCACCTTTTTCGACCCCCGCCTGTGGACAGCTCGCGACCCCGGGTCCTTGCTTCCACCTTCACGCAGGCCCTCCCTTTCTCCCAACATCTTACGGAGTGTTGCCATCCATAGGAGGTGCATTCTGCGCGGTCCGAGGAATGGTTAACGACACTTTGGCCCCATTTCCTCCTCAGGTCCCTCCCGGGCCAGCTGGATACTCTCACTTGTGACCTAGCTACCACCCGGTTCACCTCGACACCGTCTTGCGACCTTGGTCCAAGACAAGTGCCATCCACGTCCCAACCGTTCCTGGGTCTGCGACCCAGTCGCGACCCGCGGTCGTACGCATTCATCCGTGCGGTTTACGCGAACGGACACGACTGTTCCCGCAAACAGGTACGATGGTCCGCGCATGGCTACCATCATCCTGCGTTTGCGGTGAACGGCCCACGACGCATTATCCTGACCTGATGGTGCTGACTAACGGTATGGTCATGATCAACTCGGTTTTTCATTTAACCGTTCCATGCTTGGGCTCTTTCCGTGTGCGGTTCATGATCCGGCCAACATCTCCAAGATGCGCCGTTCGACCATCCGCTTTCACTGGCACTTGCCATATGTGGTTCCATGACCCGGCCAACGTCTCCAAGACGTGCCGTCCGATCATCCACATACTACAGGCAATCGTCCCCTTAGCGTGGTTGATCCGGCCAACCGTTTATAGTCCATTCACTATTATGGTCAGACTAAGTGCGTCCTTGGTGCACTTGCCTTGGCAAGTCACCAATCATGAGAGCATCGTCCTAGGAAATAACTCCGCTCTGATACCAACTTGAAACACCCCGACCCGGCCCTCCTAGGCCGCGGTCGATGCGTTCCAGTGGTCAGGCCAAACCCAGGCCTGAACCTCCCGTAAACCCGTTCTATTTAAAACTTTTCCCTTAGGAACAAGTATTCATTGGATCTACTATTTGACTCTTAGTCTTAGATCCTTCTTACTTAAGATTACGCAGCGGAAATCCTTACTTAACCATTACATCGTTCTTCTAAAGAACGATCCATCCAAGAACCTCTTATAACCTTATTTAGTTTTCTCAAAACTCTTTCGAGGTTCCGTTCTTATCTATCCATTCCAACAACCTAAGTCTTTTACTTAGTTTGTCCATTCCACCTATTCCGTTCTATTCATTCCTTAGAACAATAGATGAGTACTCGAATGTGTACCTTAGCCTGTGGTGAAGCCGGTGTGAAGCTAGCTCCGCGTTCAGCTTAGCTCATCCGTTCTGCACCCTTTAGAACACACCCCCTTTGTACTTAGTCATTCAACCAACCATCCCCACATGACCGAGTACAAAAGAGGTCTTCATGTTCTTCCTTTGGCCACCATTCCTTTCCTGTTACATCCAAACACTTAGATTATGTAAAGGCTTATTTAATGTTACCTTAACCTTTGTAGTGATTCCTTATGGAATTGTTTGGTCCGATTAGCTCCCTCGTTTCCTTGCCCGATTAGTCCACTCGTCAATACACCATCCTGTCGGTTGGAAGCCGGAACCAATCTTAGGTGAGGTATGTTCCATAATTGGTTTACCCATCGCGCGGGTCCAACCCGTGGCCGGATCAGTCCCTTTTTTCGGTGTCCGTTGAATCACCTCCTCAGCCTTCCCGGCCTTCGGTCAATTCCAATCGCGACCCGACTCTCTCGACTGTCCTGCCTTAGACCGCGACCCGACCATGCAACCGTTCCACCACCGATCGCTCCTTGTCCCTTAACCGCAAGGCATGAGTATCGACTACTCATCCACGTTCACGAAGAGACGCGTCCGTTCACGCTTTGCGTTCGTCCGTTCACGCTTTCTGCGTTCGTCCGTTCACGCCCTGCGTTCGTCCGTTCACGCTCCCGTTCGTCCGTGAATAGCCCGCGGTCATCCGTTCACGTCCCGCGGACGTACGTACACGACCCGCGGTCGTCCGTGATGACCCGCGGTCGTCCGTGATGACCCGTGGTCGTCCGTGATGACCCGCGGTCGTCCGTGATGACTCGCGGTCGTCCGTGATGACCCGCGGTCGTCCGTGATGACCCGTGGTCGTCCGTGATGACCCGCGGTCGTCCGTGATGACCCGCGGTCATCCGTACGTGACCCACGGTCGTCTGGAAACGAACCGCGGTCGTCCGTGAATGGACACGACTGTCCGTGAACGGACACGACCGTACGTGAACGGTCACGGTCATCCGTACGTGACCCGCGGTCGTCTGCGATCAACCCGCGGTCGTCCGTACGCGACCCGCGTTCGCCCGAGCACCATCTGCGTTCGTCCGTGCACGTACGTGTTCGTCCGTGATGGTTACGGTCGTTCCTGACGACCCGCGGTCGACCGTGTACGACCCGCGGTCGTCCGTGAACGACCCGCGGTCGACCGTGCGCGACCCGCTGTCGTCCGTGAGCGACCCACGGACGGTTGCTCGGATTTTTCTTCAATTCTTCAACCGATCTTCAACCTTTTTCTGGGCTTCTCCTCCTGATTTCCAGCCTTGATTCCCTTGTTAATCATCCCCAAAATCACCATCAAACAGCCGGCCAATACCCATGAGTATTGGGGCCAAAATCCACTCTTTTTCTCATGATTTGGGTGGCCTTTGCCTTAGGAAAATCAGGGGATTGTCCCTGGACAGAATGTGCACGAAAATGGCCTCCTTGGGTCTATTTATAGGCCTCCATTTCGCCCCATAACTTCCCTAGGCGAAGGGTTGCCTTGGTTGGCCGAAAGGGTGCAACCTTCCAAGGTGCCCTTTCGCCATGGTGCCCCTTGGTCAGCTAGTGTCACTAGCTGACCAGCTGACCCAACACTTGAACACTCAAGCTAGCTGGGTTGAGTTGGTTGCTAGCTGACCCAGCTGACCAGCTGGACTGTCCAGCTCATTTCAGCTGAACACTCTTTGTTCAGCTCATTTCCTCTTAGCTGAGCTGCCTTTCGGCTGAGCTTAGCTTCCTTAAGACCTTGGAACACTTCTTCCTAGTATTTACGACGAGTCGTAAACCCTTTTGGTTCCAAGTATCCTTTCCCCAATCCTCCTAGGGTGGGGTGTCCGGTTCCGGGATGTTACAAGCACCAAGAGCGACCGGAGGCGATGGTGGAGATGCAGACCCTCGATTACGAAGATTCGATCTGGATTTTTTTAAGATGATTCAAGAGGCGATGACTTTCAGAGATCCCGCACGTGCTTCAATCTGGAATTTGTTTTTTGGTTTAGGCTCAAGAGGCTACGAGTAGAAGGAGGATAGGATTAGAGAGATTATTCAGAAGATGGTTAAAAAGGAGACAATTTTTGGAGATGGATTACAAAGAAGAAGAGAAAATGGTTTACCTCAGAGGCCATTCACGTTGCCTTAACAACAATCGATCCTCCACTGCCTTCAAGAGGTAATGATCAGTATCTATGGAAGAACAATGCTGGAAATTATGTTAACAGGTTTTCCTCCAAGGACACTTGGGAATTATTGAGAACTCATAATCCCCAAGTTCCTTGGGATAGCATGGTGTGGTTTAAGGAGGAAGTGCCACGGTATTCATTCGTAGTCTGGATGAGTATGTTATCGCGATTACCCACCAGGGACAGGTTACGAGCGTGGGGTTTGGATGACTCTTCTTAGTGCGTTCTTTGCTCTTCCGGGAACGAATCACACTTGCATTTGTTCTTCGAATGTCCATTCGCTGTGGACATTTGGTCAAGATATCTCGGGACCTACTTGGCATTCGTTCTGCAGGACCTACTAAGTGTTGTGGAGTTGTTGAGACATCCACCATTTGAGGCGAGATCACCTCTGTCTATTGTGTTGAAGCTCATTGTGCAGGCTATTGTTTATCACTTTTGGAGAGAGCGTAACTGCAGAATCTTCCGAGACGTCTCCTTATCAAGGACTGGTTTCTTCTAAACCGTGGATCGAGCTTTAAGAGATCGGTTGATCTCGTTCCCGTCAATGAACGATAGATCTCCCTCTCTGTTGCAGCTTTACTTCTGGTTTCTTGGCGCAATTAGCTAATTTGATTGTTGCCTCCTTTTATCTTTTTTTCTTTCTCTTCTCCCCTTCCTTTGTCTTTCTCGTGCTTGTAATAAGTTGCTTAGCAACATTTCTAAACTGAAAACTGGTTATAAATCTTAACATTTTGACTCAAAAAAATAAATCAATGGGAGTTTTATATTTTTCTTGGTATTATTACCAGAGCCTCTAACTGGTCGGTTCCGTGATCCATATGCTTCTTCTTTTCCTGACTGGTCACAACTTTCTAATTTCTTATCCAGGTCAAGTCTGGCCATTGTACGATCTTTCAAGAACCTTAGAACAATGGTGAAGCTAAAATAGAGTGCAAGTTTAGAATTCAGGGCCATCGAACATTATCATAATGAGGAATTGATGATATCTGGGAGAAAAGGAGTAAATACTAATGAGTTTTGATTTTCGAGGAGGTTCTAGTGAATACTACTAGTCTGGGTTTTCCAACCCTTTGAAGGAGAATGTGAGAAGGTGAGAAGGCGAGAGAAGATAAGACGTAACCAAACTCAAATTGCCGAGGTGTCATGATTTTTTTGAAGATAGACACTTCGTACACTCAGATAAAAACATAACAATGAAGTGGACAAACCTTTTGTTTTGATTGGTTAAAGATTTTTTTTCATTAAACTGATGTGTCAATCTCTCATGCAATACTTGTGCTGAGTTGTCAACACCACGAGAGACTTTCCTCTTATTATAGTATTGATTGATTTAGATAATGTGTATGATACCTTTAAATGAGAAGTAATTTTTAGACGTATGCTGATGTGTCGTCACGAGGGAACTCTAGAGGAGGATAATGATGACATGTAAATGTGACATGGCAAGGCCTAAAATAATTTAAAGGGTACGAGAATGCCATCACCCGAGTATTATTCATATAATTAATTCATCTCCTAAAAAAAATTCTCAATATCTTTCTGAATATCTTATTAGTTCGAGTTTGAAAAATATATTTCATGGTATATACCAAAAATTCGAGAGAAGTTTGTGAAATCCTATATAAGGTGAGCTTGGGGTGGGTGAAGAGTTAGATGTGGATCCAAACTTAGGTCACCAGTCAAATCCAACCTTAAACATGGGTATTCGAAACATCAATATGGAAATTGATGATATTCCTTATATGTTTGATGGTCCAAGCTTAGATAATGATCCAAACATAGGTCAGCAACCAACCTTGGTTTTTCTTGATGATGTTTTTACAAGCATAAATATGGGCAATATGGAACCTGATGATACTCCTTACACGTCTGAGGATCCTTTGAAGCAAAAGAGAGCGTATGATGAGTTGTTAGCATATTGTAATCAACCGCTTTATGGTGGGTGTCAGTCATTCAATAAGCTATCATTCATGCTCAAGTTGTTTAACATCAAGTGTCTTTCTGATATGCTCGAGTTTTAATCTTAGAGCTACACTGCAAGTGCACATACGCGACTAGTAGTATATAGGATATCAAATCCACAAAGACTCAAGAATCTTGCGATAGATTATAGAATGTCGAATCAAGCTAGGTAAAGCAGTAAGAAAGCAGTAAACAAGAAAGCGAATTAAACTAAACGGTTTGTGATCAATTATGCGAAGCGTCAGGTCAAGGGAGTTCTCAGGAAATCAGGAATATAGTCAATCAATCAATCGGGATCAAATTAAGAATTGTTCTACAACTAGAACACATAAATATAACAGACCAACTTTCGTTGCGAATATTAACTATGTCTAACAACCTAGCAAGCCAACTTTCATTGCGAATCCTAGAGTTCTAAACATGCATTAATCTCAGGTTCTTTCGTTCACAATTCTTCTACACCAAATTTCTTTGCGGATAGTCAAATTTCTCATCTAGGTTCTTTCTAGTTAATTAATCAACTGTCATTGTAGAAATCAACTAACATCATAAATCTGGATAGCTAATTCAGATTAAGCATTAAGAACAACCCTAGATGAAGAACTATAAGATATGAATCCTTACAGATTGATTAACCTATAATTCCATGAAATCCCTAATGAGAATTCCTAAACCTAACATGTAAACTACTCAGACATTGCAGATGAAACAAAAGGCATGATGAATAGAAAACAAAATATCATAAAAGCAGTAAAGAAACGGGGGTTCAAAATATCTTCTCTGTCGAGTACAAGACCAGCTCCTAAAAGCTCTCTAAATCTCTTTGAATGTAAAATAATGCTTAGCCTAAACAATGACTTAAAATCCCTAATATAATGATCTAAACACGTATGGGGCTTCTTTGTAATTATGAAAACTTCTGGGCCAAAGTGCAAATATCCAATATCTTCATTAACTCGGCGAGAATTGCCTGATCGCGATGTGTGTCGATCGATGCCAAGGGTGCGTCAATCGACACAAGCCTCCAGCTTCGAATCTCATTTCTTCTTCTCGCACAAATGCCCAAATAGCTCCAGAATGTGCCATAATGTCCAAATTTGCTCCAAGCGTATCTAGACCTGTAAACACACATAAAAGAACTCCAAAACACAGCAATAGACTCGAAAACAAAGACATATACCATGGTCAAAAGTCCTAAAAACCATGATATATCAACTCTCCCACACTTAGGCTTTGCTTGCCCTAAAGCAAACAGAAAACCAAGATCAGGAAAAGAAGTTTGAAAATTTCAGAAACTCGTTTAATCGTCGGAGCACCACACTCAAATTCCCTTTAGTAAGCCACATGAAAAATGAACCTGCAGACATCAAGACCAATATGTACTTCCCCCACACTTAGAAACTGTCCTGAGTAAACTCCACAATCACATTCAGAGCATTCAAATTCACCACACTGACTTCTATAATCTAATAAGTGCGTTCTCACCTAGGGATTATCGATCAAAGAACACATGGACTCTTAATATGTTAGCACCTGACAGCCATACTATCGTTTTATGGTTCCTTTCTTCTTCTTTCCTTCCTTAGCAACTGATTTTTTCCCCACTGGGTATCATTTTTTTTTATCAGTGCTCTTCCCTTTTATTCGGGTATTACTTTGGATATATTTCCATGGATGCACAGGAGGTAATAGGGGTCTCTACCACTCCCGTGACCACTTTGAAGCTACTAGCTTATCCTCAGTTTACTTAGACAAATTTACAAGCTGTGTCAAAACTAACAGAAGAATCCTACTCAAAGTATACCAAACCCCTAGGTGAGAAAAATTAAGTCAAGTTAAGTGCGAAGTCAGTAATGGATTCTCAGAATACCTGAAGTGATATGGGTGTCCTCAGTAGGCTGATATGTGTTGGGTTTTCTAATAGTCAGAGATCATATGCAAGCTCATTCCAATGGTCACTTAAGTTCCTGCAAGTGTAGTAATATGCTCAAAAAGTCACCGTTTCATACTCAATTTTGACTCAATAAAACATATAGGACTGACTCTAAGAAAACAGAAAACGGTGCGCCAGTAGCTACCTCCCCCACACTTAAACAACATTGTCCGCAGTGTTATAGAAGCTTGGGATTGGTGAGAACAAAAATCAGAATGAACAGATTCCGAAAATGGTCAGAACACTTATCTGTCGTCGGCTTGTGTCGATCGATGCTTAGGACTGCATCGATCGATGCTGATCGTGATCGCTCGCGGTTATGAGAATAACTGATGCCTGAACCGCAATTGATACAGTAAAGTCCAAACCGCATGTTGACCACTGCGTCGATCGACACACAAGATCGTGTCGATCGATGCAGGGTGATTCCGACTGTTGTTCTCACGCTATGAACACACCAAAACAAGAAAAATCAAAGTAAACAAAATCAAAATGAAAAATAAAAAGAAAAACAGACCTATTAGTGGGTTGCCTCCCACTCATCGCTTGTTTTAGTCATTAGCTTGACTTTGGGAGAGAGATTAAACGCATGGTGGATTCAACAGAGACAATGATTGTCTCTGTTAATGTCTCCTCGTCCAAGGTGGCGTATAAGCAGTGGGATCATGAGATCTTCCAAGGAAAAAGTGATGAGAAACAGGGAGGGAGCGAAGCATGGGTGGGATACAACGTTTTCCTGCATTCATAGCAATGTGGTTAGGAGGTTTAAGTCTAGAGGAATCATACATTTTCTTGGGTGGATGAGAGATATCTGGAGATTTCTGCTCAGTAGCAGATGCATGCTCTGAAGATGTTAGAGCGGGTTCAGGATGAACTGCCATCTTCTCTTCTCCAATTTGAATCTCTGATTCCACCTCAACATTGAGGCTATGTCAATCAATGGTGAGTCTTTGCATCTTATCCATCTTAAACTGTAATGGCTTATCTCCCAGGTGGAGATCAATCAAACCATGTCTCACATATGTTGGGAATGTCCTGAAATCTATTGTACTTGCTCTAAGTGAAAGTCGTATAGTCGAGATGAGACAATCACATAACACTAGGTAGTCATAACGCTTTGCTAGAAGCCACTTATGATCAATGAGTTGAGAACTCATTGCTAGTATTATATGATCCTACAGGGTCACACACCTAAGCAAACTGGGCGTTAAAGACGAGGTTGATCATTAATGTAATGATCCAATGAATGCATATTTGATATGCATTCGATATCAATATTCTGGGGCAGTGTCGATCGTTGCAGATAGTGCATCGATCGATGCAACTCGCGGATTAATCAGATTAATTCGGTTTAATCGTTGGTTAATTCCGTTACGGTTTAAGTCGACATATATAAGATATATGGTCGACCTAAACTGACTTCTAACCTAATTCACAGCCACCAGAACGAGATAGAAACCTCTCTAGATATTAGATCTCTTACAGGCACTAGCATCCCTCCTGTCCAGTTTGTGTGCGTGTGGATACCAGTAGAGGCACAGCGTTTGAGGTGCTTCGTGATCTCGATTATCTGCAAACCTTCCGTTGCTAACCATCAGGTAAATCTGAGATCTCATAGATTCAATTACTTAAACCTTAGATCCTAGGCTCGGAATTAAGACTAGGGTTGCTAATCTTGATTAGAACTGCTAGAAATTCCTTTAGTGGTATCAGAGCTTTAGGGTTCCATTGAATCTGTAGCATGTTGATTAGATTAGTTGAATCTGAATCTGTGTATGGTTGATACAAACTTGCTAAAATTCGTTTTCATGAAAAACCTAGTTTAGGGTTCTGTTCAAAAACGTTTTAGGGCCTTTTTGCATGGTGTCGATCGATGCCAATCCGGAATCGATCGACACAGGGCGAAAACCCGAATAAAATTTAGGGTTTTTCGCATGGTATCGATCGTTGCCAATCCGGCATCGATCGACACAGGGCGAAAACCAGAATAAAACTCAGTTTTCGCCTAGTGTCGATCGACACAAATGTTGTGTCGGTCGACACAAACCTCGCGAGATTGATGAATCGGTTCAATTGGATTGGACTGGTTATCGAGCTTGGTTAATAATGGTTGAAATCTGTGAATGGTTTAATTGTGATTGGTTTGATTAGGTTGGCATCGACCGATGCTAATGTAGCACCGATCGACGCTGACCGGTATTCAAAACCGGATCAATTGGATTGATCGGTTATCGCGGATTGCTTTTGGTTATCCTGCATCGATCTACACTATAGTAGTGTCGGTCGACATCAGATTTGTTGATTAGGTTATTGAACCTGAAATCACAGAACCAAAGCAAGATGAATCAATTAATTATAAGAATTAAAACATAATAAAACTGAACGTTTTAAATGATTCCGTTCCTCAATCAAATATCAAGTGATACTTGATGTCTTTCCAATCTTGTCAACTGTCAAGACCCATTTAATTGTGCGATAGACTTGCAGTGCAAGATGTCCACAATTTCATAGGTAAGACAGAGGTAATCGTGTTGATGGACTTGCAGTGCAAGACGTCAACAATTACATGACTGAAAGGATTGGTTTACTTGACTGGGCCATCAAAATAGTTTTGGGCTCAGAGACATCAGGTGGATTGGACATAAGATGTCAATCCACAACCAAGAGTTATATTGGATATAACTAGCAAAGTTGTTGCTTACCTAGATAGCTAAAGTTGAGTGATAGCCAGTGGCTCACTTGAATTTAGTGAAGTATGGGTCTTGAATCATTATATTCATCTGAGGAAACATTGTTTGAATATAATGCGAGTTTCTTAAAAGTTAAGACTTCTCATTTCTTGAACATCATAACTAAACCTTTTACCTTTCTTTGTTCTCAGCTATGACTAACACTCATAATAACTCTTTCTCCCTGCGATCCGTCCTTGAGAAGGACAAGTTAACTGGATCGAATTTTCTCGAATGGTATCGGAACTTGAGAATTGTTCTCAAGCAGGAGAAAAGGGACTATTCCTGGAAACTGTTCTCCCTGAAAAACCGAGAGCCAATGCTCCACATGCAGAAAGGAGTGCTTGGGATAAGCACTCTAATGATGTGGTCGATGTGAATTGTCTCATGTTGGCTACCATGAACTCGGATTTGCAAAAGCAATACGAGAACGTGGAGTCGCCAGTGGAGATGATCACTAGCCTGAAAAGTATGTTTCAGGAGCAAGCACGAACTGAGAGGTACCAGACGGTTAAATCTCTCATTGAATGCAAGCTACCAAAGGACGGCCCAGTCAGTCCTCATGTCATAAAGATGATGGGTTATATTGATAACCTGGGGAGGCTGGATTGTCCCATTAGCCAAGAGTTGGCTACTGACATCATTCTGCAGTCACTGCCGTCAAGCTATGATCAGTTTGTTATGAACTATAACATGAACAACTTGACGAAGACGTTGACTGAGCTGCATGGCATGCTCAAGACAGCTGAGCCTAATATCAAGAAGGGCACTCCTAATGTACTTATGGTACAAGGGGGTAAGAAGTTTAAGAAACTTGGCAAGGGTAAGGGAAAGGGCAAGGCAGTCCAGGTTGAGAACCAGGACACGCCTGCGCCAGCCCCGAAGCCCAAGCCGGGCCCATCTGAGACTGATAAGTGCCATTACTGTAAAGAGCTTGGGCATTGGAAGAGAAATTGCAACAAATTCTTGGAAGAGAAGAAGAAGAAGAAGAAGACTTTCGAGACTTCATCTTCAGGTATTTATGTTATAGAAGTAAATGTTACTACTTCTGGTTCTACTTCTTGGGTATTGGATACCGGATGTGGTGCTCATATTTGTACAAATATGTAGGGCCTAAGCAACAGTAGGAAGTTGGAAAGGGGACAAGTGGACCTGCGCGTGGGGAATGGAGCAAGAGTTGCTGCATTAGCCGTAGGAACATATAACTTGTCTTTACCTTCTGGTTTGGTTTTAAAGCTTAATAATTGCTACTATGTACCTGCTATAAGCAGAAATATTATTTCCATTCCTATTTTGGATGTGGAAGGATATCGGTTTTCAATTAAGAATAAATGTTGTTCTTTTGATTACAATGATATATTTTATGGTAGCAGCCCATTAGAGAATGGGCTTTATGTTTTAAACCAGACTGCACCAATCTATAACATTAACACCAAGAGATTCAAATCAAATGACACGAATCAGACTTTTCTTTGGCATTGTCGTTTGGGCCACATAAACGAGAAACGGATCCAAAAGCTCCATAGTGATGGGCTTCTGGGCTCATTTGATTATGAATCATGTGAGAAATGTGAATCTTGTTTACTAGGCAAAATGACTAAGGCCCCTTTCAACAAATCAAATGAAAGGGCCAGTGACTTTTTGGGCCTTATACATACAGATGTGTGTGGCCCAATGAGCACAAGTGCCAGAGGAAATTTTCGATACTTCATTACCTTCACTGATGATTTCAGCAGGTATGACTATGTCTATTTAATGAGACACAAGTCGGAATCTTTTGAAAGGTTCAAAGAATTCCAAAATGAAGTACATAATCAACTTGGTAAAAGTATTAAGGCTCTTCGATCAGATCGTGGAGGAGAATACTTAAGCCAAGAATTCAGTGATCATTTAAGAGATTGTGGAATTTTTTCACAACTCACTCCTCCTGGAACACCACAATGGAATGGCGTGTCTGAGAGGAGGAATCGGACTTTATTAGATATGGTTCGATCAATGATGAGTCTCTCAACTCTTCCATTATCCTTTTGGGGATACGCTCTAGAAACGTCTGCGTTTACACTTAATAGGGTTCCGTCAAAATCAGTTGCAAAGACACCACATGAGATGTGGACTGGAAATGTTCCGAGTTTGTCTTTCCTGAAGATTTGGGGTTGCGAAGCTTATGTCAAGCGATTAATTACAGATAAGCTCGAACCCAAATCTGATAAATGCTACTTCGTTGGTTATCCTAAGGAAACCAAGGCATACTACTTTTACAACCAATCCGAGAACAAAGTGTTTCTTGCTCGGAACTGCGTCTTTCTTGAGAGAGAATTTCTTTCCAAGAGAAACAGTGGGAGTAAAGTACAACTCGAAGAAGTTCGAGAACCGCAGGAAAATGCTCAACCCGTAGAGGAAGAGCAACAGTTGGATCTACAAAGAGTTGTAGAGACGGCGCCTGTGGAGCCTGAAATTCGCCGATCCGAAAGGATCCGTCACGAACCCGAGAGATATGGATTTCTCGTAACCAATTGTCATGATTTGTTGATCATTGACAGTGACGAGCCAGGGAATTTCGAAGAAGCGATGATGAGCCCTGACTCCGAAAAATGGCTGAAAGCCGCTGAATCCGAAATGGGATCCATGTCACAGAACCAAGTATGGACTTTGGTTGATTTACCCGATGGTGCAAGACCCATTGTGTGTAAATGGATTTTCAAGAAGAAAATTGATGTGGATGGAAATATTCAGATATATAAAGCAAGGCTAGTGGCAAAAGGTTTCAAACAAATTCATGGTATTGACTATGAAGAAACCTATTCACCTGTCGCCATGCTTAAATCCATTCGGATTCTCCTAGCAACAGCTGCTCATTATGATTATGAGATCTGGCAGATGGACGTGAAAACAGCTTTCCTTAATGGAATACTGGAAGAGGATGTGTACATGACACAACCCGAAGGTTTCATCGATCCTGATGCAGCTAGGAAAGCATGCAAGCTTCATCGATCCATTTATGGATTGAAGCAAGCATCTCGGAGTTGGAATCTTCGTTTTGATGAAGCAGTCAAAAAGTTTGATTTCATCAGAAGCGAAGAAGAACCATGTGTTTACAAGAAGACTAGTGGGAGTGCAGTTGCATTTCTCGTGTTGTATGTAGATGACATACTCCTTCTCGGAAATGACGTTCCGTTGTTACAGTCTGTTAAGACTTGGCTCGGAAGTTGTTTTTCAATGAAAGAAATGGGAGAAGCCGCGTATATTCTTGGAATAAGAATCTATAGAGATAGATTAAACAAGTTGATTGGACTGTGTCAAGACACTTATATCGATAAAGTCTTACACAGGTTCAGAATGCAAGATTCCAAGAAGGGCTTCATACCAATGTCTTATGGCGTAAGTCTTAGCAAGAAGCAGTGTCCTGAGACACCTGCTGAGCGAGATCGCATGAGTCGGATTCCCTATGCCTCGGCGTTGGGATCCATCATGTATGCCATTCTCTGTACTCGTCCAGATGTTGCTTGTGCTTTAAGCATGACGAGTAGATACCAATCGGATCCAGGTGAAAGTCACTGGACAACAGTCAAGAATATTCTGAAGTATTTGAGAAATACTAAGGATAAATTCTTGGTGTACGGAGGAAGTGATGAGCTGGTAGTAAGTGGTTACACAGACGCAAGTTTTCAGACAGACAAAGATGATTTCCGATCGCAATCTGGTTACATCTTCTGCCTGAATGGCGGTGCAGTCAGCTGGAAGAGTTCCAAGCAGGACACTGTAGCAGATTCCACAACTGAAGCTGAGTACCTCGCTGCTTCTGAAGCGGCAAAGGAGGCTGTTTGGATCAAGAAGTTCATCACTGAACTTGGTGTGATTCCTAGCATTTCTGAGCCAGTGGCTTTGTATTGTGACAACAATGGAGCCATTGCGCAAGCAAAGGAACCTAGATCACACCAGAAATCCAAACACATAGAAAGGAGATATCACCTTATCCGTGATATTGTGAATAGAGGAGATGTGAAGATCAGCAGAGTCCCGACGGATGAGAATGTTGCTGATCCACTGACCAAGCCCCTCCCAAGGCCTAAGCATGAGTTTCATACTACTGCTGTAGGCATTAGATCTCTTAAGATATGATCTTGTTTTCAGTGGGAGTTATATTTGGTTTTTTAGTTATGACTTGATGTTCGTAAAACATAATTTGATTATGTTATTTTAATGAAATTGTTTCAGCATTATTTAATTGTGTTATTAAATAATTGTCCCAAAGTAATTTATGACATTTTATAGGTTATCAAGTATGTGACTTGATCATGAAACCCTATAAGAAACAAATGACATAAATTATAAATGGTCCCTAGTCGAGGTTGTTAAAATGGGACACTAACAACCACGTGAGACTAGTATGTGAGGTGACTGATGACTATGTTTCATGGAGTCATTTAATAAGTGTATTAAAGTCAATCACATAGATATGTGTTAGAGAACACATGATCGGACTTGACCCGTTAATGAGAACTCTACAAGATGTTATATGAGTGTCATAAGAGTTTCTCATTACGACTAAAGAGAGTAGTCCTTAGACCTGAGTTCATCATGTCCTCTCTTATATGGATTGGTTCGTCTTGACTTTGTCAAACATCAGCCGTAACTGGTGATCATAAAGACACTGATTAGGCTTATCATGAGATATAAAAGAGACATGGATGGAACAAGATGGGATTTGTACCTTCTATATAACATGAGTTAAATATCTCTGGGCCTATCGAAGATTTGATACTGGAAATGCGTGGCCGCGCTCAAACGAGGTGATTGTCAGTCGTTTGTTTTATCAGTACAAATCGGGATTCGATAAACGTGATCTGGCTTAATAAGGATGACACAGTTCTTGCCTTATGCTAGATTGAGATATAGCTACAAAGGGATTAAAGGAATAGATGATTCCAGTACAAGTGGGAGATTGTTGGGAATGTCCTGAAATCTATTGTACTTGCTCTAAGTGAAAGTCGTATAGTCGAGATGAGACAATCACATAACACTAGGTAGTCATAACGCTTTGCTAGAAGCCACTTATGATCAATGAGTTGAGAACTCATTGCTAGTATTATATGATCCTACAGGGTCACACACCTAAGCAAACTGGGCGTTAAAGACGAGGTTGATCATTAATGTAATGATCCAATGAATGCATATTTGATATGCATTCGATATCAATATTCTGGGGCAGTGTCGATCGTTGCAGATAGTGCATCGATCGATGCAACTCGCGGATTAATCAGATTAATTCGGTTTAATCGTTGGTTAATTCCGTTACGGTTTAAGTCGACATATATAAGATATATGGTCGACCTAAACTGACTTCTAACCTAATTCACAGCCACCAGAACGAGATAGAAACCTCTCTAGAGATTAGATCTCTTACAGGCACTAGCATCCCTCCTGTCCAGTTTGTGTGCGTGTGGATACCAGTAGAGGCACATCGTTTGAGGGGCTTTGTGATCTCGATTATCTGCAAACCTTCCGCTGCCAATCATCAGGTAAATCTGAGATCTCATAGATTCAATTACTTGAACCTTAGATCCTAGGCTCGGAATTAAGACTAGGGTTGCTAATCCTGATTAGAACTGCTAGAAATTCCTTCAACATATATCACTACTCCAGCAGTAGCTAAGAAAGATCTACCAAGCAGAATAGGATCATCTGGCTCAACCACATACTTCAGCACTATAAAGTCCGTTGGAATCAAGAAATTTCCAACTCTGATAGGAATGTCCTCAAGAACTCCTTCTGGATACCTCTTCGAACGATCATCTAGGATAAGAGAGATCCTAGTAGGCTGGAAATCCATCAGTCCCAATCTTACAGCCACAAAGTATGGCATGAGATTCACACCAGATCCTAAGTTACACAGAGAACGCTTGAATCTGTCCTTAAAGATGGAACAGTCTAGCACAAAGACTCATGGGTCTGGAAGCTTCTCTGGAATCTGATTCTGTAGTACTACACAGACCTGCTTAGATAGCACTAACACCTCTTCCTTCAAATCTCCATTAGTAGAGATCATATTCTTCGCATATCTCTCCATAGAAGGGTGTTTCTTCATGGTAGCTAGTGAGATCTTAGTCAGCTTGTTATCCATCACTTTCATGCATTCAACTTCATCTAGCTCCTGCTTGGACCTCTTAGGAGCCTTAGGATATGGTACATGAGGCTTGTAGACTCACTCAGGGACTGTTGCATGTTTCTGGTCTCGTCTGCCTTCAGTATATCGATTCATAGTCACCGTCGATCGACACAAGGCGACTAATAGCGTTTTCTTCATTCGTATCAGGCATGCATCGATCGACACTTGGAGTGTGTCGATCGACGCTCGGCGCAGACATACATAATTTGTCCAGGAAATCAACTATGATGTCTTCTTCCTCTTGTGTTAGATCAACCTCATCTCTTACAATCACATTATTGACATATTGCTTCTGTTCGGTTCTCCCAGATCCATTTTGCCTTTGCGCTGCTCCAACAGTCTGTTGTACATGAATTTAGCTTCTTCACTTAAGTGCTCAGAGACTCAATCTTCCCATTCAAATCCATATACATGGCATCTATTTTCCCATTGAAATCCATTGTATTCTTCTCCTGAACTGCCAAGAGCTGTTCCAACATGCCCATCATCTTATCAGACAGCTCATTTTGAGGAGGAGGAGGAGTCTGATATGAAGATGATCCATAATCTCCGGAGAATGTGGTATTTTGCTGGAAAGATCTCTGAAATGCAGACTTTGGTGTGTAACGAGAAGTCTGTCCCTGCTGATTCCCATATCTCTGACCTTGATAACCAGCTCCAACTACGTAATTCACATCCTCAGACTCATCAACATCTGCAACAAATTGAACTTGCTTCATCTCAGCTATTTGTGATCCATCAGCTTTGCCACCAGACTTCTTCCTTTCATTATCAGCATTCTTGACACTATTACTAGTTACCAAGTTCTCAATAAGCTCCTCAGCTTACTTTGGTGACTTAGTGTTGAAGTTCCCATTACTTGCAACATCTAGAACCATCTGATACCACAAATCAACTCCTCTGAAGAAAATGTCCAATAGCTGAACCTCAGAGAAGCCATGATGAGGGAAATCTCTCTGGTACATCCTGAATCTCACCCAAGCTGCTTTCATGGGCTCTATAGATCCCTACTTGAATGTCAAGATATCCTGTCTAAGCTCATCAGATCTAGCAACATCATAGAAATGCCTCAAAAACTTCTTCTTCACTGCATCCCAAGTAGTCAGAGTCCCAGGTAGAATCTGCTTCAGCCAATTAGCAGCTTCTCCTCCAAGAGAGTGAGGAAAAATCTGGATAGCTAATTCAGTTAAGCTTTAAGAACAACCCTAGATGAAGAACTAGAAGATATGAATCCTTACAGATTGATTAACCTATAATCCATGAAATCCCTAATGAGAATCCCTAAACCTAACAAGTAAACTACTCATACATGGCAGATGAAACAAAAGACATGATGAATAGAAAACCAAATATCATAAAAGAAGTAAAGAAACAAGGGTTCGAAATCTCTTATCTGTCGAGTACAATACCAGCCCCTAAAAGCTCTCTAAATCTCTTTGAATGTAAAATAATGCTTAGCCTAAACAATGGCTTAAAGTCCCTAATATAATGATCTAAACACGTCTGATGCTTCTTTGTAATTATGAGAAACTTCTGGGCCAAAGTGCAAATATCCAACATCTTCATTAACTCGGAGACACTACAAGAAATTCGCGTATTAATAGGTACTGAAAACGCTATGTATCGATACGATAGCTTTGTGTTACCCGCTATGTCATCAACCACGATAAAAAATCTAGCACTTTAGATAGCGTTTTTCGTAAATACTATGGTATATATTTTAAAGATAGCGTTTTCAATAAATGTTATGATATATATTTTTAAGATAGCGTTATGTAATTGTCATCTATATTTAAATATATCAATTTTTATTTTATATATTTTGGTAATCAATTTTCTGATTTTGGTTTTTTATACTAATTTCTGAAAATATTAAATGCCATTTGATTTAATGGGCTTTAATTTTATGAATATATATAAAATTTATTTAAAAAATTACATAATTTATTATAACAACATAAATATCATGAATTAATTAAAAATTGAATATTTGTTACTAATTACAATTTGTAAAACTAGACATAAACAGAAACCAAATCCCAAAATCCTTAATCTGATTTAAACCGGTTCAATCAAAAAAAAGGAGAAACCTAATCTAATCCTTCCAACGTAATCATCTTCGGAAATGATATGTCGCATCGTTGCCGTCGTCGATTCTTCACCATCGGCGAACTTCCAGCCGGTGCTGCTACGACGGAGTATGAGGCTGCGATGGAGTGAGGCTTAATACACTATCGGCGAACTCCCAGTCGTCTTCATCCTTCGTCTCTCGCCGCCGTGTCTCGCCTTCGCCTTCACGCCGCCGTATCTCTCGCCTTCGCAACGGTCTGGGATCGAAACAAACCAAAACTCTTAATTATATACTGTAAAATGGCTAGGAGATGCGGCGAGAATGGATACCTGAGAAAGAATTTCAGCTGGTCGATCTCTGTGGCTGCAACCAGGGTTTAACCACGAGGAGTGGTGACAAAGAACAGAGGCAAGGCGGGATATTACTGTGCTCAGATCTACAGATGCTTTAGTCTCAGTTGTGTTTTGATTTTGTCAAAAGAAATGTAGAAGAAGAACCGTGAGAGTCTACGAGAGAGAAAGAGAGAGGAATGTGAGGAAGGCTTGTGTTGTTGTGAGCCATTGATTAAAATTAATCAACGGTGGTTATTACAATCTATGTGAAATGTTTTTAACCAATGAGAAAGAGTTCAGCTTCAAACCTAAGAAGTCATGTGTAACCCAAGAGTTTTTTTGGTCGAACACACTAGAGATTTAAACTCCAACTGTAAGATGAGTTTATATAAATATATTAGAAATTGTTAAAATAAATTTTTAAAATATGAAATATAAAATTTCAAAACTAATATCAAAACTAAAAGGATTTAGGGTTTATTTAGGGTATATGGTTTTAAATCTTATATTTAAGCCTTTAAGATAATGTTTGAAAATATAGATTTGGAAAAATAAGATTTTTTTTTTAAGTATTGAATCTTAGCTATGGATTTAGGACTTTGTAATATATTTTTAGGGTTTAAAACATTTAAATATCCTAAACCTTAAACCTTATATTCCAATACACTATATTAAAACTGTTAATGGAATATAAGTCTTATGGTTAGAAATATAAGGTTTAGACTATAATTCTTTAAAATTATATCTTACACCTTATTATTATATTTTTATACCCCAAGTTCTAAACCATATATCCTAAACTAATAAAAAAACTCATACCATATTTTTATAGGGTTTAGACTCTTAGGGTTTGTGTTTGTGGTCTAAATTCTTTACAATATATTTTTAGGATATGAGATTTGAAGGGTTATATTTAATACTCTATACCCTATTTATACTCTAAATATGTTTTTATTTGTTTAATTTGGTATTCAATATTAAACATTTTTTTGTACCTAAAATTTGTTGTATTTGTTAATTTAATCAAATTTGTAGTAGCCTTAACAATTTGTATGCAATTTTTGAATATTATCATAAATACAAATTACTAAAATTTACAAATACTAGTTCATAAAATTCACAACAATAACAATGCAATAATAAAATATTACGATAATATAAAATACATCACAACCACAATGCAATGCAATAACGACAAAGTTCAATTGAACCAGTAGCTTTGTATAACAATAACCAACCGGGATTTATGATGTTTGGGGGTATAGACTTAGGATTTTAAGTATGAGGTTTAGGGTTAGGGATATATGGTTATGGTTTGAAGTTTGTGGTATGTTCTCCATTAATCCTGCCTGGACCTGACCGTGTTATTGCTGGAACTGTTCCTGGATTAGCAGAGTTAGCTGCAAGTACAACTGATTTATTTGGCTTCACGGGCATGTTGTTCTTAGAGACACTGCCCTTCAAGTCTGCACGTTTTTTGTCTGAAGCTTTAACAATAGTCACCACTGAATACAATAGCCTTTACTCAGTAACAGCACAAAAGAGTTTTAACTGTAATGTTCAAAGCAAAGGCACAAGACAAGGATAACTTACCACTGTACGACCCATAAGCAGTGTTCAAATCAAGAACACAAGACAAGGACATGATGTACGTTTGACTCCTCAATCAGATTTTCTTTCACCTGCAACCATATCAGAAAAATCTTCTGATTATACATTCATGCTTGCCTTGACAACTCGGTTTTATAAAATTAAATCTTAATTTGAACCATCTCTTACCAAATGTAATGAATGAGAAATTAAACCAAATGCATGCAAGCAGACCAAAAAAGCTCTTAACCAAATGTAATGAATGAGAATTAAAGGTGATAAGCTATGAGTAGATGGAAGACTCGAAGAGTTGCATCTCTTCAGAGGAAACCATCATTACACCTCTCTACAAGTCATTTCAAATCAAATTAATTAGTAATATAATAAAAAACAATAAAAATTGTTTGGTTTCTCACGATTATTTTGAAACATAAATAGAGGCAGTTAGGTCGCCTTCTTTCTCCACTTTGTCATCTATTTTCTCTGTAAAACCACAAAAAAAAAGAAATCACAAGCCATCAGTAACATTATGTCGTGGTACAACAAGCTTTCGGACTTGGAGGTTAACGACAAACTCAGAGCTTGGCATTTCAGAGTGAAGATAATCAGGATCCACTCATATCAGATTTTTGAAGGTGGACCGTTCTGGAGTTACATATTGGCAGAAGAGGCTGTAAGTTTAAACTCTAATTCTAGGACTGAACACATCATACATGCAACTAACACATCATACCATTTCTAAATTTGCAGGGAACTAAGACTGAGATGGTAATTTATCCATCAGAATACAACATATTTAAAGGACTTGAGGAACAAGAGGGCAAGTGGGTCGCGATTTTCAGGGTTCATGTTGAGAAGGCGTATGCAGGTTTCAAGCATGTAAACTCTCCATTCAGACTTAGTGTCATGGACGAGACTATCATCAAACGCATCGACCCTCTCAACAACTATCACTACATGGATTTCAAGTGTATGGGGAATATCCCTCACATCAACATCGACACTCCTATAGGTATGATTACTTAACACTAACCAAAACATAATCCTAAATCATGAATAAATATAAGTAACTAGATTTGAGAACTTATCTTGTAGATATAACTAACTAGATTTGATAACTTACCTTGTAGATATAAGTAACTAGATTTGAGAACTTACCTTGTAGATATAATGGGCGTGGTCTTCAACGTGGAACCCCTTGCTGTCTGTTGGGCAGACCGTAAACGGTCACGGCTGGTGTTCCACATAAGAGACAACATTTAAGCCAAGAAAGTTTATAATCACAAGTTTATTATATTCACAAGTCAGTTATGACATAAGGTTTTTTTGCATGACAGAGACCATCAGATTAAATGTGTTGCAAATGGAGACAGTGCCTTTGCATTCAAGGATGAGTGGGAAAACACTAGGGGTCTTGGAGTGGTTATTGTGGTGTTAAAGATGTGGAGGATCCATAAAAACTTAAGAGGTGCTGATGAGGCATGGCTGGAAACTCATAGAGGCTTATATGATTACATATTCAACCTCCGGATGGTAGAGGTTGATAGTTTTAGGAGAGAGCTAGCAAATAGTGACCCGTATGTGGCCAAATACGGTGCTATCGTGCCTCTCTAAGACCTGAGTTTTATCTGCCGTATGTCTCTTCTTTGTCTCTTTAACTTAAACTCGTTGTGTTGTTGAACTTATCCCTTTTTTTCTTGCTTCGGATCTTTAATTATGTATGGATGTTTGTTTTAAATTTATGTTTTGTCTTTAGTTTTCTTTTTAATATAGAACTGTTAGAAAACTTAGATATATCTAACCTGGATAAGGTTATGCGGATTGGTTTTCTCAGTCCAATTGTTGTCTGTTCTCTGCTTCAGCTACAGGATCATACGCTTCTGCTAGAATCCCTAAATGGATAAAAAAATAAACGAAGGGTCCTGAGAAGTGAGGAAGATTTCTTGTTAGATGAATCATGTTCCAAAAGCAGAGACTCACAAGATTCGATTTCTCAAGCATGATGAACACAATACACACAATGATGGCAAAGCAAAGACACCCAAAACCCAGCTTCATGAAAATACTAAGCCTCTTCAATTCCATCTTGGCGTCTCTCACTTCCTGCATGAACTCCTCATTCACGTTTTTGATACCTTCAATCTCCTCTTTAGTTTTGCAAATGTCAGATTGAAAACATACTACCATTGGCAGTGCATCAGTCACCTCTTCCTATACAACTTCTTCTACCCACTTAAACAAATGGTCCCGCATAATAACGATGCAAAATCGACACAAATTGGACCCAAATTTATGATTATTGCTCTGATTCAACACAAAATCGAGATAAATTAGACCTAAATTCGACACAAATTCGAATCAAAAGCTTCTTAGAGATTACCTTTCGAAATGTGGGACAACGGAAGAACGGTTTTCCAGGATTTTGTTTTGTTTTAGGGTCTTCATTACAGAGTTACGACCACACATACATTTCACAGGAAATCCTCAAATCCTGATTGTGTTGACACACGAATCTTCACTTCCAGAACTCATGAGGAAAACCCCAATTCGATTTTGATTCTGAGTAATTGAGTGAAAAGTGCGAGAGGGAGCCAAGATGATGAACATGCAAGAACGAAGAAGAGATAGTGACCAAGATAATCGAAGAAGGTGATTTGAGATTTTAAGCCAAATTGGGTTAAAGATGATGCTAAATCGTGACAGTAGAAACCCAAAATTGAGTCATAGCGTTTTAGGGTATAATTCATTAGCGCAAACAATAAAAATTTGGTCCGCGTGAATTTGTTTTCCCGCTCAAAGCATTAATAGCGTTTACATATAAGTAAACGCTATCTTTAATTCATGGTCCAGTCAAAGATAGCATAAACATCAAAAACGCTATCTGGTTATGCTATCAGTAATCAAATTTCTTGTAGTGAGAGAATTGCCTGATCGCGATGTGTGTCGATCGATGCCAAGGGTGCGTCGATCGACACAAGCCTCCAACTTCGACTCTCATTTCTTTTTCTCGCACAAATGCTCCAAATAGCTCAAGAATGCGCCATAATGTCCAAATGTGCTCCAAACGTACCTAAACCTGTAAACACACATAAAAGGACTACAAAACACAACAATTGACTCGACAGCAAAGACATATACCATAGTTAAAAGTCCTAAAAACCATGATATATCACTTTCTAGGATTAGTGATAAGGGGATGTCGATGATAATAGATCTTCTAAAAGAAGCTTTTGAACATGCCAAACTACTATAATCTTTTAATGATACAAAAAAAAAATTCGTAAGTTAGGGTTGAACTACGAGACAATTCATGTCTGTCCAAAAGATAGCATGTTGTATTGGGGAGAAGATGCATCTAGACAAACATGTAAAGTTTGTGATAAGTCAAGATAGAAACCATTAGTAGCATCTGAAGGAAAGAAGAAAAGAAAGAAGAAACAAGCTGTTAAAGTGTTAAGGTATTTTCCTCTTAAACCACGCCTCCAACGCTTATTTATGTCCTCAAAAACTGCTGAGCATATGAGGTGGCATGCGCATTCAGAGAACAAAGATGGTAAGTTGAGACATCTAAGAGATGGAGCGGCTTGGAAGCAATTTAACCAACAATTTTCTGAGTTTGCATCGTACCCAAGAAATGTCAAGCTAGGATTAGCTACTGATGGTTTTAATTCGTATGGTGCTAAGAGTACAAGCTATAGTGTTTGGCTTGTCATGTTATTCCCTTACAACTTTCCTCCATGGATGTCGATGAAGTAAACATCAGCAATCCTTTCTATGATTATTTCTGGAAAACATCAGCCAATTAATAATATTGATGTATATCTACAACCTCTTATCCAAGAAATAAAAGACTAGTGGGAGAACGAAGTCCAAACCTATGATGCTTCACATAAAGAAACTTTTTGTATGCAGGCAGCTTTGTTATGGACCCTTAGTGATTTTCTAGGGCTATAAAACTTATCTGGTTGGAATACACATACCGGTTTAGCGTTTCCTTCTTGCAACTATGATGCTAAAGCGGTTAGTCTACACTATGGAAAGAAAAATTGCTTCATGGGACATCGCCGTTTTCTTCGCCATAACCATATGTTTAGATTAGATAAGAAACAAGTTGATGGTTCTATAGAATTAAGGCATCCTCCAATCACACCACTAGGCTTCATTATTTTCCAACAAGTTGAAAATGTTGATGTTACTTTGGGTAAGATAGCATATCATAGTGGGAGAAAGATAGGTCGCCTTGGAAAGAGTGAAGTACAGCAGTGGAAGAAAAAGAGTATCTTCTTTGAATTGCCTTACAGGACGCATATTCTCTTGCGTATAATCTCGATCTCATGCATATAGAAAAGAATGTCTTTGATAATTTAGTCTTAACATTATTGTTTGACAAAAGAAAATCCAAAGATCATCTTAATGCGAGAGAGGATCTTCAAAAACTTAAAATACGGTCTGAGTTGTGGTCTGATAAAGATGGTAGATATCTTCCAGAATGTTTTACAATGACCAACATCGAAAAGGATCTTTTTCTTAATATCTTGAAGAGTGCCAAACTGCCAAAGGGATATTCTTCAAATATTTCCAATTGAATTGATTTAAATCAACGGATGGTGGATTTAAAGAGTCATGACTGCCACTTCTTGATGGGTCAGTTATTATCTATAGCTATATGTAATACTTGACCAAATGAGGTAGCATTTGTTGTAGTTGAGTTATGTCAAAATTTTCGCGAAATTTGTTCCAAAGTACTTGACATTAAAGATAGAGATAATTTGCAGGATCATATTGCCCTCACTTTATGCCATTTAGAGATGGTTTTTCCTCCGTCCTTTTTCACAATACTGGTGCATTTGACAATTCATCTTACTGAAGAAGTGAAATTAAGAGGACCAGTTCAATTCAGATAGATGTATCCAGTGGAGAGGTATTCTTCTCTGGTTTGCTTTTCATGCAAAGATATATCAAACTGCTTCTTGAAAAAGTTTCTCTAATAGCTAGAATATGATGTTATGTTATTGGATCCTTTGGGAATTTTAAATCTTATGTTCGAAATCGAGCAAGTCCTGAAGGTTCTTTAGCTGAACAGTATCATGCTGAGGAATGTCTAACATTTAGCTCCATGTATCTTAGTGGAATAGAAACACGATTTAACCGTATTGGGAGAGTGGATGATAGGTCAATGGTTGAGCATTGTCTAAGTTTAAATTCACAGATTCCATTGATCTTTCCTTTAGTTGGGAGATTCGCTAGTGCTTCTCACTTGGTTACACTTAGTCATCTAGAATGGCATCAGACACATCAATATATCTTATTCAATTTTTCCCTTTCTTGTTCCGATTCAGTTGTCCTTTCTTGTTCTGGTTCAATTTTCCATTATTTCATATAGGAGATTTAAGAATGAGTCAAGAAGATCACAACTTGGGCGTCGGAGAAGAGGTAAGGTTATAGATATAGATCGGCATGCGCATCTCAACTTTGGTAAATGATTGAAAGAAATGATAGATAAGAATGATAGTAGCAGTATATCATATGATATATTGAATAAGAACAGAGAAAGTATATCTGATATTATTGAATACTATTAGTTGTATTTGCTCAAGTTGTAAAAATGGGTTTATTTGAGTTTTAGTAAAATCATGTTCTTTTGACTTTTGTTTCAAAATTTTAGTTATATAGTAAACATGTATATGCATCGGTTTTCTTAAACATGTAAAGTTTCAAAATGTCGGTTGTTTAGTTGACTCAGAAAACGAGTTTTGTGTCAACTAAAAACAGACACAAACATGGGTTTAAACCGATGCAAGTATAAGTGATGCAAGTATATGCATCAGTTGTGCAAGTGATGGATATACTCTTTCCGACAGATGTAATGGTGTCGGTTGTGGAACTGATGTTGATTACTTAAAGGCAGTTATTTAGTGACACAATAAGCAATTATAACCGATACAACTGAGCGTGTAATGCCCCCTTACCGTTTTCCGCTGACCGACGAGCTGACCAGCCAACAATCAAAAAAGAACATGGCCGATTGAATCCGAGCAGCCATACAAGAAGAGTTTGTCACAATATGAAGCCAGAGACAGTCCGGTTTGAGTCAATGGCTCAAACCAAACCGTCATTGACTCCGTTTACCTCGTTCCACGATACAAATCTTTTCAACCTGTACCGCTTCCAAGAGTTGTGTTCGGTTCGGACTAAACCGTATATCAGGGAATTATTCTGTTTTATACTTAAAACTTATAAATTTTATTCATAACAATAAAAAATATACGGTCTAATGCAAATCATTTAGCGGGTATCCAACAAAATCCGAAACCGAAAATAAAGTTAAAATGAAACAAACCGATGCCAAATGCCAACCGAGCCTACTCCGAGTGTCCTACGCATCCGCCGAGCTACGCCAAACCTGAAAAACACAAAATAGTCTAATGAGTTATGATATACCATGGATTTTAGGGCTTTTAACCATGGTATATATCTTATTTATCGAGTCTATTATTATGTTTTAGAGTCTTTTCAGGTATTTATTAGGTACAAGCACATTTGGAGCAGATTTGGTGATTATGGCACTTTCTGGAGTTTTTTGGAGTGTTTGGCCGAGAGATAGAGTTCTCTGTGGACATTTGAGGAATGCATCGATCGACACACCTTTGGTGTCGATCGTTGCATATGCGAGATGGGTCAGACTCGGCGGTTTAATGAAGAATGCTGATATTGCAGAAAAGCCCAGATATTTACACAAAGCCCAAAACGTGTTTTAGACTATATATTAGGGTTTTTAGCCACTTGTTTAGGCTACACTTTACTTACGATTTATTTTATTCAGAGAGAGTTTTAGGGGCTGATCCTGATCTCGAAAGAGAGAGGATTTTGAACCCCAATTCTTTATTTTATTTTATGATATTTGGTTTTCTATTCAAGATGTTTTCTGTTTCGATGAACATGTCTGAGTAGATTACCTGTTAAGTTTAGGGATTCTCATTAGGGATTTCATGGAATTATAGTTTAATCAATCTGTAGGGATTCATATCTGCTAGTTCTTCTTCTAGGGTTGTTCTTAATGCTTAATCTGAAGTAGCTATCCAGATTTATGATGTTAGGTTGATTGATGCAACGACAGTTGGTTAATTAGCTAGAAAGAACCTAGATGAGCAATTAAATTAATCGCAAAGAGATTTGGTTTAGTTTAATTGTGAACATATCAAACTTGGAATTAAAGCTGGTTTAATCTGTTAGTAATTGCAAAGAGATTTGGATTGCTGCACTTAGACTTAGAGAATTCTCGCAACGAGAGTTGGTTAATTCTATATATGTGTTTTGAGTTCTAGAACAGTTTCTGATTAGATCCCGATTGATTGATTGCTTGTGTTCCTGATTTCCTGAGAACTTCCTAGACTTAACGCTTCGTTTCCTTGCTCACAACTCGCTGCTATTTACTTTCTGCTTGCTGATTTACTGCTTTCCCATATTGCTTTCTTCTTAGTTTAAATTCCTACGGTTCTTTATCTATCGAGACCAGAGTCTCTGTGGATTCGATACCCTATATACTACAATCACTTAACTGTGCACTTGCAGTAGAATAGGATTAAAACTTAGACCCTATCAAGTTTTTGGCGCTGTTGCCGGGGACTCTTTTGAGTCTTCGATAGATTTGAACTTAGGGTTTAGACTAGGTTTTTCGTTTTTATTTTTTTTTGCTACTAATTTTTTTTTCCTTTCTGTTCTTGCGTTTCAGGTACGCCTGTAATCGCCCTGCATCGATCGACACGGTCCTGTGTGTCGATCGTTGCATTCTCGAGCTTGCATCGATCGACGCTACTATGCATCGATCGACACATTACGAAAGAATGATGGGAATGATGGAACAGATGTTGGAAAATCAGCAGAATAAGTCGTTCTGCAGAAGCTATGGTTCCTATTCATTCACCAGAGATTATGAATCTCCATCATATCAGCATGTTCCTCCTCACAATACACAGTCTAATAAGCTGATGAGCATGATGGAGCAGTTGTTGGAGAAGCAGGAAGAAGATTTGAACTACATCAATAGCTCTGGATTCCAAGGAAATAGGTTTGGTAATCAGCAAGATAATTCTTATAAGAGAACCTATGGATCGTCCTCATATCAGACACCTCCTGCTGCTAATGCTTATAAGAGCAAAATGGAATCTATGATGGAGCAGTTACTAGAGGATCATACCAAGTTTGTTGTAGACTTCGACAGGAAGTTGGAAGCTATACATGAAAATCTGAATGGGAAGTTTGAATACTTGAGCACACAAGTGAAGAAGCTGGATGTCCAAATCCAACAGACATCTCAAGCAATACAAAGGCATAATGAAGCTAGGAAAGCTGAACAGTACGAATCCATCAAAGCTGTGACCTTAAGAGATGAGATTGAGTTGCTAGGTGAAGAAGAGAGCATAATCTCGGATTTTCTGGATGAATATTGTCTGTCTGAGACATGCATCGATCGACACCCCCTTAGTGTCGGTCGACACGCAGTTCTGACGGCAATTGCAAGCTCTTGCGACTAACAGAAATTGACCATTGTCGACACTGAAGGTCGACATCAATTCAATGACGACCGACACCCACTCTGCGTTGGTCGACGCGACAGTCGAGCAGACCCAATTTCGCTCAAATCTGATGTTTTTGCTAAGGAAAGGATCTACAAACCTCCAATACCATTCCCAAAAGTTCCTATAAGGTCTAAACATGAGCAGAGTGTAGTCAAGTGCATGGTAGTGGTGGATAAGGAGATGAATGAAACTCCACCAGCTGAAGCTTCGCGAGTTCATCCTCCTGTGTTGGGATATGCAAAGAAGATGGTCTCCACTGATGGTCATTTAAAAGATGAAGTTCAGATTGGTGGAACTTCAGTATCTGATAGTGGAGAGAAGAAGATGGCGGTTCCTCTTGAACCTGCTTTAACATCTTCAAAGCATGCAACTGCTCATAAGCAGGAAGCTCCAAACATCAGATCTGCACCAAAGGTAAGATATAAATCACCTAAGTTTAAACCTCCTGACCGCATTGTTTTGAATGCAGGAAAACGCAGTGTACCACCCAAGCTTCGCTCCCGCCCTGATGCTGTTTATTCATTCCTTGGGAAGCCTCATGATCTGAAAGCCTATACACCTCCTTGGATGAAGAGATATTCACAGAGACACTCAAAGTCTCTGTTGAAACCGCCATGAGTTCAATCTCTATCCCATAGTCAAGCTAATGACTTTAAACAAGCGCTGAGTGGGAGGCAACCCACTGTTAGGTTCGTTTTAGTTTTCATTTTTCAATTTGATTTGGTGTTTTTAATTTTTCTGTTTTTGTGTGTTCAAAGGCTTGAGAAACAGGCAAAATCGCATTGCATCGATCGACACACCTAGTGCATAGGTCGATGCAGTTGCGATTTACGGTTTACCGATTCGATTGCGGTCCAGACATCGGTTATTCACATAACCGCGAGCATATTCGCCTTGCATCGATCGACACAGGGCGACGACATGTAAGTGTTCTGCAACTTTTCGGATTGTTTCAATTTGATTTATTTTCTCGCCGACCCTAAGCTTGACACTAATGAGGACAGTGTGTTTTAAGTGTGGGGGAGGAGCTACTGACGCACGCTTTTGTTTTCTTAAGAGTCAGTCCAATTTTTAAAAATTTGTTTTATTGAGTCAAAACCAGTTTAAGTAGGAAACAATGATTTTTTGAGAAGATTAGTAGCACTTGCAGGAACTTAAGTAACCATTGGGATGAAGCTGCAGATTATCTCTGACTATTAGAAAACCCAGACATGGATCAACCTACTGAGGACACCCACATCACTTCAGGTATCAGAGGATCCTTTTACTGACTTCACCCTAATACTGACTTAGATTTTCTCACCTAAGGGCTTGGTATACTTTGTGTCGGATTCCCTTGTTAGTTCTGACACAGCCTGTAAACCTGTCCTATTTAGTTCCCTTCTCCCCTTCCAATTAAAAAAAAAAAGATAATAAACTGAGGATGAGTTAGTAACTCCGAAGTGGTCATGGGAATGGTAGCTAAAACTCTCATATCCTGTGCATCCATGAAATGTGTCCAAGGTACACCCCTTAACGGGAAGAGCACTGATAAAAAAAATAAAATGATACCCAATGGGGAAAAATCAGAATGCTAAGGAAGGGAAAAGAGAAGAAAGGGACTAGAGAAAGATAGTATGGTGGTCTAGAGCTGATAAGGTAAGAGTCCATGTGCCTTTGATCGATATTCCTTAGGTGAGACCGCACTTAAATACTTGCAGAAGTCAGTAGGGTGAATTTGAATGCGTGAATGTGATTGTGGAGTTTACTTAGGACAATTGCTAAGTGTGGGGGAAGTATATGTTGGTCTTGATGTCTGCAGGTTGATTCTTTCATGTGGTTTACTAAGGGGAATCTGAGTGTTGTTGCTTCTAGGATAAAAAGAGTTTCTGAAAGTTTTCAAACCTCTTCACTACATTCTAGTTCTTTGTTTTGCTTGAGGACAAGCAAAGGCTAAGTGTGGGGGAGTTGATATACCATGGATTTTAGGGCTTTTAACCATGGTATATATCTTATTTATCGAGTTTATTATTATGTTTTAGAGTCTTTTCAGGTATTTATTAGGTACAAGCACATTTGGAGCAGATTTGGTGATTATGGCACTTTCTGGAGCTTTTTGGAGTGTTTGGCCGAGAGATAGAGTTCTCTGTGGACATTTGAGGAATGCATCGATCGACACACCTTTGGTGTCGATCGTTGCATATGCGAGATGGGTCAGACTCGGCGGTTTAATGAAGAATGCTGATATTGCAGAAAAGCCCAGATATTTACACAAAGCCCAAAACGTGTTTTAGACTATATATTAGGGTTTTTAGCCACTTGTTTAGGCTACACTTTACTTACGATTTATTTTATTCAGAGAGAGTTTTAGGGGCTGATCCTGATCTCGAAAGAGAGAGGATTTTGAACCCCAATTCTTTATTTTATTTTATGATATTTGGTTTTCTATTCAAGATGTTTTCTGTTTCGATGAACATGTCTGAGTAGATTACCTGTTAAGTTTAGGGATTCTCATTAGGGATTTCATGGAATTATAGTTTAATCAATCTGTAGGGATTCATATCTGCTAGTTCTTCTTCTAGGGTTGTTCTTAATGCTTAATCTGAAGTATCTATCCAGATTTATGATGTTAGGTTGATTGATGCAACGACAGTTGGTTAATTAGCTAGAAAGAACCTAGATGAGCAATTAAATTTCTCGCAAAGAGATTTGGTTTAGTTTAATTGTGAACATATCAAACTTGGAATTAAAGCTGGTTTAATCTGTTAGTACTTGCAAAGAGATTTGGATTGCTGCACTTAGACTTAGAGAATTCTCGCAACGAGAGTTGGTTAATTCTATATCTGTGTTTTGAGTTCTAGAACAGTTTCTGATTAGATCCCGATTGATTGATTGCTTGTGTTCCTGATTTCCTGAGAACTTCCTAGACTTAACGCTTCGTTTCCTTGCTCACAACTCGCTGCTATTTACTTTCTGCTTGCTGATTTACTGCTTTCCCATATTGCTTTCTTCTTAGTTTAAATTCCTACGGTTCTTTATCTATCGAGACCAGAGTCTCTGTGGATTCGATACCCTATATACTACAATCACTTAACTGTGCACTTGCAGTAGAATAGGATTAAAACTTAGACCCTATCAAGTTATCGAAGATTACCCAGTGAGACGGCTCCCAACTAAAAGGCTGCTAACAATCTAATAATCCCACCCAAACCCAAAATAACAATCAAGTACAATAGCTGATCACATGCTACCAAGACGCGATGAGATCCACAACACACCAGCATTCAATTAACAACACACAGCGATAAAAGAGTAACTATGGAAATCGAGAATACTGATGCACATGCTCTTAATTAGACTCGATATATCTATCGAAGCTCTACACAAATCCACACCATATGGGCCCACTATACGAACTAGGTAACTTCCACATGAACACTTAGCTACCCCCATGGTAACTAAAACCTCCCACGAGTCCTAGACGAAAACATGAAGTCCTACGACTAGGACACCGTTCTCCATCCATCGATATGTGGTGACTCGGGCTACCCCTAGATAACCAAAGCTTTCATGCAGTCTGGCCCTAGGACGCGACCCCATATTCTCCGGACCACACATCTACCGGCGTCACTCAGTAGGTTAACACCATAACCATAGTCACCACCCAAAGGCACGTGAACCGATCAGGTAACTACCCGAAGATCTAATCGGGTCGGAAGTACCATAACACAATCTCTAGACTTGCGGGATCTAACGCACCCTATAGAGTCTTTATAACAGTAATGTAAACAAGCAGACTCATTGAGACTCTATCACGCGATACCAACAAGGTCAAATAGAAATACCGTTTTGATTCCCAATCTATCCCGCAAGTCCTATCACTAACCTCCTCATCACCCGACCTTACTCAGACTTACCCGGTTCCACACCAGAGTAAGTATCTACCAGTACAGTCTACTCGGCCCAACACCGAAGTAGATAAATAATCAACCAATCAATATTCTACTCGGCCCAACACCGAATTATATATACAATTAAGCAAACAATATTCACAACACCACATAAACAATTATTTAAGTTTATTAGTCTTTTAACTCATTCAATCCGCTACCTTGGGATTAGTGGATTACTAATCCCGTAGACGGCTTACTTCAATTCTAATTATTAATTCTTAATCCCTTAAATTCTTATTCTTATTCTCTTCGATACGTCAGCTTGAGATTAGTAAACTTACTAATCTCATGACTTCACATTATTATTTAATTAATTCATTTAACCCTTTAACCCCGACTATTGACTAATTAACCCACCATGTTATTATATTCTAAGTGTGTTATGTATTTTAATTATATTTTAATCAACTCATAAATTCCCTATATAGATTCATTTAGATACGTTACTAACATATATATGCATATAGGTTCTAGCATGCCATTCTATATGAATGCAACACCCAATCAAGCAATCAATTAAACTATCAATCAGTTATCAATATAAGCTAACTAGCATGCATCTCTTTAACCTAACCATTTAATTAGTTAACTGAGTTATTAATCAACCTAACCTTTCTAACCAATTCAATCACCGAGGAATGCAACCTAAATCTACGGTTAATGAATCCAAAGGTTTATATGTCATAATCTATATGCAACAAATAATTTAGCCGACTCACAGTGTTATCATGATGACGGATGGATAGATTGACGGAACCCAGGAGACCCAAACTAAACCTGCTGCTACCCCGAACCCTTCCCGAATCGTTTACTTTCTTTGACCCGACCTTGACCGAATGTTGACCTTAGTGATTCCGATCGTACCTCACACGAGCCTCTGACCCAACCTCATTTTCTCTATCCTCTTTCTCTCCTTCCCTCTCTCTTCTGGTTCTCCTCTTTCTCTCTCTCTCCTACGGTTCTCTTCCTTCTCTCCTCCGGTTCTCCTACTTCTCTCCTTTGGTTCTCCTTCTCTCTCTCTCCCCTTCTTCTTCTCACGCTTCCTCTTCTCTCTCTTCTTCATACTTCTTCTTCTCACGCTTCTTTTTCTCTCTCTTTCTTTCTTTCTTTCTTGTTTTAGTGATGAAAAATGAAGAGGTTAAGCTCTCCTTATATACACAAATCAAGTGCACAAGATTTGAACATCTATCATTGCCTTTCCATCAGCAAGCCACACCACCACTCCAAGAAGTAGCCAAGATTCAATGTTTTGCTTGAATCACAAGTCTTCCTCCACATTCAATGAACCTTCATTCATTCTTTGAACCCAAACAAAAAGAGGTGGCGCCATGGGTAGGTTTACACTTGTCAATTCAGTGTTGATTCTGACAAAAACCAGTGAACCAATCTGCTCAAATCATTCTGTAACTCCGTTCCGTTCCGATGCTTCAGTTTAGCCGGTTTTGCGTTTAATATTTTAAAAACTCTTTATATGCTTCCATAAATCTCTCAATCCCCAAAAACTGGTTCGTCATGATTTAAGATGAATTTAGAAACTTGAATCACTTCATTGGACTCATGTATCTCCAGTTATGAATTTTACAATATTTCTCGGTTCTATCGGTTTCCATTCCCGATAGCTCGAAAAACCCGTTTAAAATCCGTTTCTTTCACTTTTGGTCTTTTAAATGTTCATTTATTGAAAAAGAAGAACATTTGGCCCGTATCGGCTTCCGGCTCACATTTTGGTAATATATAATTCTATAAATATTCATTTATTTAAAATACAAAGTTTTCATTAAATTTTTATTTGTAAATTTTTTTATTTTAAATTTATTTCCCTTGATTTTTTAATTTTATTTCTTAACAAAAAAATTATCACTATATAAAACGCATAATATTTATCACATCTTAAAATCACTTACTTTTTTGGTAAAAAATATATTTTGAAATACTACTTTTTGTACATGTATGTGTGTCCAAGAAAAAACATTTATTTCCTACTTTCAAACGACAAAGAGACAGAAAAAATTGGACAAATGAAAGAAAATAATAATCATGGGGTTTAATTTTGGTCAACAACACAAGAATTTTGTGTTTTTCAAATTAATATTTTATGTCTCCTGGTAATTAACTACAAGAAAAACATATCAACCTTCATATACTTATCTTGTTTTTCTTTTACATACGAAAATTCTCTCAAATAAAGAAAACACTTTTGTGATTCTTGTCCATTTTCTACGCAAAATAATCCATCTCCACTAGCAATCCCAATCGATGGATAGATCAATATCATCCGGTGGTGTTGAGGGAGAAATAATGCAAGTTGAGGCGTTCAATACCGATGATTTGATTAGTAAAATCTCAGACGACCTCTTGCTTAAAATCTTAACAAGTTTGTCAGTAGAAGAAGTCATTAGAACAAGTGTTATATCGAAAAGATGGGTGAACGTGTGGAAGGATACATCTATTCTATGCTTAGACATGCAGAAAATTCACAATTCTTTCACTTGAGGTTTCTCATAAAGTCTATAGAACAGTGACAAATATATCAACTACTTGAACATATCTAGCTAGTTATAATCTAATGAACTAGGTTGATGTTAATTATATTAAGAAGTCCTAATATAACCCCCATGAGATGATCTTGTTTTTGATTGTTGAAAGCTAACGGTTATTTGGGCGAAAATATTAAATTTCAAATTATATGATCAATATATTTGAGATAGAATACATAACAGTGAATTGTTATTATTGCAAACTAGGTGTCGAATCCGCGCGAAATAGCCCGAAAACTCATTTTAAATAAATATAATTTTCTAAAATGTAAATAATTTAAAATTTAAATTTACTATTTCATAACTAAGTTTTAATACAAAATTCTTATATAAATTACATCTGAAGTTCTTTTGTATTAGTGTTCTATGTTCCATATGTTTTGCTTATTTATTTCTTATATGTTGCTCATTTTTATCATTTACTTTTGTATGAATAGACCATACAATAAAAAAACAATAAATAAATAATGTTGTAACTTTGGTATTTTATTAATTTATAGATATATATAATTCTTTAAATAATCATTTATTTGAAATAAAAAGTGTTCGCTAAACGTTTATTTGTAAAAAAAAAAATTTCAAATTTATTTCCCTTGATTTTTATTCTTATTTCTTAGCAAAATAATTATTTCTATCACTATACATAGCAAAATCTTTAACAAAACATAAAAATCACATACATTTTTTGGTAAAAAAAATATATTTTGAAATCTTACCTTTTCTACATGTATGTCCAAGGAAAAACATTTATTTTCAATTTATCAAACGCTAGAGAGAGAGA